>WBMZ01011322.1:80292-225344 GCA_013400975.1 Atrichornis clamosus
CGGCTCGGAGCTCCCCGCGACCCCAAACCCCGGCTCGGGGTCCTCCCGACCCCAACCCCGGCTCGGAGCTCCCCGCGACCCCAAACCCCGGCTCGGGGTCCCCCCGACCCCAACTCGGCTCGGAGCTCCCCGCGACCCCAGACCCCGGGAGCCCCGGCCGGCGGCCCGCGCCGCTCCGCTGCCACCTGTCGGCCACAGCGCGGCACTGCAGGAGCGCGGCGCACGCAGAGCGGGGCGCTCGCTGCTGCTGCCGCCGCCTGGTGGCCGCAGCCCCGCACTGCAGCCGCTCCGTGCGCGCCGCCCGGGCCGCGCTCCGGGAGCGCCGCGGCTCCTCGGGCTCCCCAAAACACTGCTCGGGAAACGCGGCCCGCCCCTCGCCCCAATAACTGACCACCCTTACCGTCGAAAGCGTTTAAATACACGCAGCGAGGGGCTTGGGGCTGTACTCCCACTCGCCTCTTTCCTTCCACTCTACATGACTCTTCTCGGCTGCTTTCAGTGTCAATTCCCTCCTGGATTTCCAAGCAAAAGCAATTAATGTCGTGTTAACAGGAACGGAAAAAGAAACTGGCTCTTATGCGTTGCTTTGCACGAGGAGGACACTCGAAAACTTTAGGGCAGGCTTTGTTGGCTCTCACTCTTGGTTAATTCATATTTACAATGCTTTGCTTCATTTGAATGGAGCTTTTTGTGATTTATTTCTAATATATTTTCAGGAATGTAGCCCTGACCTGCCAGCAAAGACAGGAATTGAATGAAAACAGGCAGTGGCTTGGTTCCTGGTGTTTATTTACTGTTCTCATAGTAAACAGCAGGTTATGTTGTTTGTGATGCTTAATAAACTCCCTTTTTGTTAAGAGTGTGTGTGTGTATGTAAGGAGAGCCTTAGTGAGTATTGACAAATATTTATTATGCTTTTTTGGGTATTTGCTGAGGTAGTGTGTTTGTAGCAGTGTGGTAACATATCACACAGATACTGCTTGGATACGGAAGCAGTCAGTCTCCTGAAAGGAGAAAAAACACTTAAAAAGAATTTAATCCATCATTGACCTTTATCACTCTTAAAAATGAAATAAACCACAAAATTTAGAAGAGAATTGAGAGGAGAATTTTTCAAGGTAAATTAGATCTCTAAGTATTGGGTTACTGCAGGAAATACAGATACTTTGACCTAAGCACTTAAGTCCTTTATTAATTAACTTCTATAACCCTAACAGTGCCATTCTCATACCACTTGAAAGAGATAATTAAAAAAAAAATTTCTAATATATAAAGCAATACAATCAGTTCAGAAGAATGTAATTCTGATTACGACTCTTCACTTCGAATGTAAATAAAATGTAGGTACAAAAATGCAGATCTGCCTGATTTTTAGTGAGCTTTATAGCAAACTGAGTTTCAATCTGACGTATCAAAGCTCAAAAAAATCACATGTGCTTTGTGCAAGAATACTCCTTCTGAATGTCACTGGGTGTTGACAAAACTTTGAAGATATCTGGTCATCATTTGCAATGAAGTTGCAGGTGAATTTTGAGGGCCTGTTTACCCACCTTTTGTCTATGAAGTGTTGCCATGAAGACGCTGAGCTTTTTTTAATGTATATGGGAGGTATGTGAGTGGCCCAGGTGAGGGCTGCCACGTGTATTCTAGTAGGAAGCCCGGTTATTCAGGATTTCCTGTGTGCTGCTGCCCATAAAAGAACCCATTTGCTTCTAGCCTGTGTCTTTTTTGCCACATTGACTAAGATTTGCTTACACAATACTTCATATTTATCTGTAACTTACATGGCAAAAACACATCTGGACGGAGAATCAGCAATGATCTCAAACAGTTTGTATTCACTTGTGTTCCTAGAATGAAATTTATGCAGGAGGTGTTTGATGTGGATGGAGGGAGATCACGCCTTAGCAAGCTCCTTTTTTCCCACCAAATCCTAGGGCTGACGTTCCATGGGGACCTCAGTAAAAAGTGGCTTTCCGGAGGTAGTGAAACATCCCAGAAATGATCGCTAGGGGATGCTGTACCCCTACACAATTTCGCAACTGGGAGGGGAAAACCACCAATTTTGTGGCCTTATCACCATTCCTTTCCACACAAAAAAACAGAGAAAAGAAGCTTTTGGCCATTTGGTTCAATAAGGGTATTTTATTGGAAAGTATTCAAGAGAGTAGAAATGGATAATTTTAGAATTATTTGCTAAACGTCTTATTATGTATAAATAACCTTATTGTGTGTGTATAAAGAGGTTTATTTTAAAATATCTATCATATAGAAATACCCAAGTCAAGACCATGATCTCAGTTCAATAAATTGCATGCAGAAGTCGGTGGAGAACATTTCAGATACACTATAGACAAATCTACAGAGTTCTTTAGTCCAGGACTCAAATTATAGAAATTCTCCTTTGAGAATAAACATGGAAAAATTTGTAGGTTTGAAATTTGTTGCAGAGCAAAGCTGGTTGTTCTGCACTAGACCTTGTTTTTCCTTTAAATAATTTACATTGTTTTCAAGTGCTTATAAATACTATACAATATAGAAATATTTCAGGGTTTGACATTTATGTAAACTTTCATCATCTTTTAACACGAAGAACAAAAAAATGTAAAAACACATGTAGGTAACTTTTTTCAGTTAAAAGAACAAACTCAGAACAAGCAGGAATGACAAACCTTTCAAAGAATTTCTGTTTAGAAATTGCCTGTTACAGCATTTGCTTTACAAATGTTTGCAGATAGAAGCAATGTTAAAGAGAATGTTTAATTTCTATACATAAGTTGCAGAGGATCAGTTTTTGATATGTTAAATTATAGAGGGAGCTGCATTTGAAGTTTGAGAGCCCTACCTTGGGGCATGCTGCTCTGTTCTTAATACAGCATAGCATTTGTTTGGCCCCTTTATTGGTTTTTGGGCCATCAGAAAAAAGGTCACTTTTTGGTGTAATTTGAAATGCTGGTGGTATTCCATGCTGCCTGTGTACCAAGATCTAAGTTTTCCTAAACAAATGCATACACATGCAAATAACCCCAAGTGTCTGTTGCTCTTTATGTGGCTGAAATGTTGCACACAGCTTCACTTTTGACTGCCCTAAACTGACATCTCTCCACTCCAATGTCATATGAGGATATTGTGGCCTTTAATAACAAAGTTTGCAGAGTAGTCACATACTTAAAACTTATTTTGTGTATATAATTAACACACACTTGGATTGGACTGCTAAAGGCAAGTAGGTTAAATAGAGCATGATTTGTTCTGCTCTTTCAGAATTACTTTTTTTCATGTGGGTGTGCACTTCTTTACAGTAAGCAAAGTGAAACAACTCTTGAAAACAACTTTACAGTGGCTTTAGCTCAGGAGTGTCCTCATTTCTGTCACCTGATAAGGGGAACTTACAGCTGATGTTTACTAAGCCCAACAGTACACGAAAAATAACAATCTGTAAAGGTGCTAGAATGAATTAAACAGTTTATGTACGTGCTAAGTAATGTGAGTGACATGTGCTAATTACAGGCAAGGCTTTCACCTGGCTTCAGAAGGCAAAGCCACAGCTGGAAAACGTGTTGCTTCTTTCCAGGGGCATGATTCTTTTTCAAAGGCTTTTTTTATTCCTGTGCTTTCATGAGGTTGAAAAGACAAAGGCAGATCTACAGTATCATAGGGACACGAAGAAAATGCAGTTAATAACACAAATGTGATGAAAAGATGAATACAGTGCTTGATCACGAAGTTTCACAGGAGCTTCTTATGGTGGCAGTGATTGTTTCAATTACCTGGAGCTGCTCATGCCTGCTCTCAGTCCTGTTATTGCAGCAGTGTTGTGAACTGGTGTGAATTGGAGCCTTTCCTGGTTAAAGTCAGCACAGTAAATCTTTGATTCACTGGTCCTGTTCTCGGTGTCACAGTACAGACCGTTCTGCTAAAAGTGTGCCTGATCTGAGCACGGTGGCTGGGAGGAAGGGTGAGATGCTTAAGCCAGTAGGTCTGACTGAAAAAGAAAAGAAACTTGCGGCGGAAAAAGAAAGCGCTTTTTGCTGGTGCGAGGTGAACCACAAAACTGAGATGAAATAACAATTGGAATAGTGCATAGAGAGGAGAAAGGTGTGAATATGCAGAGCCTTAAAGCTGAAGCCAAACTGTGAATTTAGTGTGTGGAGGAGCATGAAGGAGGTTAAAAGTGAAAGTGACATAGTCTGAATCTGTAGTGGGTTGTGCAGGAAAAATTACTGTAATAACTTTATCTTTCTAATTCTGTCATTTGACATCTTTGGTATGAGTTTTAGCTGGAGTAGTCTCCTGGGACATCATCAGATTTCATTAAAAAACCCCAAAACCTAAAATAACAGCAACAACAACCAAAACAAAAAAGAAGCCACGTCATCTGATTATTGTTAACCAACTGATTCCTGAAAGTAAAAATATCAAAAAAGAAGTCATAATAATGGGATTAAAGTTTAGCATTATGTAGCCCTAAATAATTCCTCCCTAACAGCAGTGACTGTCTTTTGTTTCCTTCAGAAGTACCCATGCCAGAGTAAGTGCTGTATACAAGATGTCTCACACCCGGGCATTAGAATGACTTGGTGAAGTACAGACTTCTTCCAGGATTCTGTACCTGGGCCTCACGCAGGATATTTACATTTCCATGGCCACAGAGCGTGCCTGTGCAGTGAGCTCATGTTATCACAGAGCAGGGGTGATCAATCCACCTGCTCACCTGCACGGTGCTTTAGGCCTGACGTGCACAGTGTCTGCATGTGTCTCACAGCTGCTTTCTGGGCAACTGAAAAAGTATTTGTCTGCATATAAAATATGAAAGAAACTGTTAGGCCTTTAATACAGAATGTAAAATTTAAATACATAATAATGAAAATTTCATTTTATACAGGATGCCCAAAGCCCAGCTGTGTAATTGTGGAGAGACTGGTTCAAAGTGGGGATAAAAGTGATGAAATATATGGGGTTATGCCTTAAGATAACATAGGCTATAGCACCCCTTTTTAAAAGCTACAGCTGTTAAAGGGCTCAAAGATGCTTTTCTTTTTCTTTTTTTTCCTAGGTATTTTTGGCAGATGATTGAACATGAATGGAGATTTCCTCTAGAAGGAAATGCACATGAAGCAATCACACAGCACACTAAAAATGGCTGTCAAGAGACACTTTCATAATGCACCAGATATTCAGTGTATGTTACAAACCAAATCAGCTTTTAATCTGCAGACAATGAGTGACCATTTTAATCCAGAACAAGTACTGTCAACCAAAAGTACTGAAAGCCATTGTTCAGAAGGACCAATGCATGCATGCATGCAAAGCCTTTTGAGCTCATGGGCAAATCAGCTGCCTGCTGTGCATAGATACCTTCTCCAGTAGTTTCTGATAATTTATAAAACCACCAACCTTCTTTGACCAGTCACTAATTTTAACATCCAGCCTACTTTAAAAAAAAATCAGGAACTGTTTTTATATTTATTTATTGTGCTGGATGGCAATCTACTGGTCTTTAAGCAGTTACTGATACTTTGTCAGATTCATGATAAAGGGGAAAAACTAAAAAAAAAGTCTTCAAAGACATTGAATCACAATGTTTCATGTTCTTACTCTAGAAATTAGGGTTATGAGTCAATGACTTAGAAATCCAGGGCCAAGTTACAAGCTCTTAATGCATTTTCTTTCCTCTGTTTTATCTCTTTATTTATTATACTTGAAAAATATGACACATCCCCTTTTGTATCTGTTCAAAATGCTCCACCTTTTGTTCATTACCTAATGTTCCATCTCTGTCAGTGACGATTCACCCACTAGAGGAAGGGGTAAATATCAACCCCTGCTTCTGTCATACAGACAGACCTTTTCCTTACTGGTATTTGTTTAATTTGGAGGCGTTGGTATTTATCATGTAGTATAGTCCCTTATAACTCTGTGGTGCTTGTTGTGTGTGCTTTCTGGAGATGCTGCACAGTGGGCAGAGTTCTTTGCAAAGAGCTCTAAATAATAGTGGATTGTACTTTCGACATTACTGTCTTATAATTTCCTTTTGACTGAATTTGCTTTCCATCTTTCCTTTGGTTTCTATGTTTAACCTTTTATTCCCCTGCCTCACAGCCCTGTTTTCCCTTAATATCTTCAAAGCATTGAAAAGGACAAATATAAGCTAATCTGATCTCCACTCTCTTTTCTGCTTTAACAAAGCTCTTAGCTTCCCTTCTCATGCTCTTTTTTTCACTTTTGGTTTTGTTTGTTTGTTTGTTTGTTTGTTTGTTTTCTTTACCTTTTTTCTCTTCCCTTACCAAAAAAAAGATCACTATACCTACATAAAAGAATTGGTCAAGCTGCAGCAGGTAAAACTTCGTATTTTCCAGATGTACCTGTGTTGTTATACCCGGCTTGTACTTTTCTGCTGCAAAATAAGTGTGTGGACAAGAGAATAAAGAGAAATATATTTCCAGCTTCCCCTTTGCTTCCTGACAGAATTCCTTTGTCTATTTGAGCAGAGTAGCCAAGTGGCTGAATATACATGTTACATGTGCCTGATGTGCTTTCTACGGTTTTCCTCTCGCTAATGACTGAACGTTTATAAATTTTTCTTTTGCATTTGGGCCACTGCTTCCTTGAATCAAGAGGAGAGGGACCTTAGGCCTTTCCTAAGGCTGCTGCTGCCTCTCTCTCTCCACCGTGTGCTCATTCTGTCTGATAGGCCCAAGTGTGTCAGCTTGGCAGTGTTCCCAGGCACCATCAGCATTACAACATTCCCGGAGTCGGGTCTGGGTTAGCACAAAGCATTGACAAATTCTGTGTATTTAGTTTTGTTCTCGTGCTGTTCTTCATAGGGATTAGGATTTTTTTTTTTTTTAAGAGAGTAATATTAGAGCAGGGCAGTCACACAATGAGCGTAAATGTTAACGACTGACAATCCTCACATTTATTGCCTGGAGAAATAAAAATTTGGATGTTTGTGTGTTGGGGGAGATATCTCTGAGCAACAACATAGGCCTTTAAGTGTTCAATTAAAAATAAATCTATCTTGAATGGTTTGAACTGTTGAAACTGATGCAAGTATGCACTGAATGTCATGAATTTCCAGTGTGTTCCTGCTGCTGTAGTGGGCTGTATGATTCCCTTTATAGCAGCACTCTTCCTAGTTTCTGCTACATTCCTAAAACAGAACAAACGGTCAGTGTAATCCATGAGCCTTCCTGCTCCCTGCCCTGAAAAACGTTGCCAAATCTAAAAAGAGAAAACGCTTCCAGCAGGAACTCCAGAATGACTTATGAGATGTTAATTTATACTCTGGGCTGTTAATCCGCTTTTGCAGCCTAAAGTGCAGAAACACAGAAACTGTAAGCACTGCCATAGGCTGGTTTGGCAGTTTCCCTGTGACAATGCTATCTCAAGAAATAATCTGAATGCAGTATGGGACAATGCAGAGCAGGATGATTAATTTTACTGAGTGGCACAGTTATGAGTCATGTCGGCTCTCAAGCAGAGAGGTTTGTGTGGTAATGTAGCTATATCATGAAAGGTGCTGTATGCAGGTAAGGGAGGGCACTGGTTTTATTTGTGGTGATTGTTTCTGGGATTACTAGCACTTGACTAAAGGTGGAGTGAAGTGCATATTCTGTTTGCAACTGTCGTGGATTTATGGAAGAGGGTATTTCAATACTTGGTTTTGCACTATCCTAGATCCTGCATGTTGTATTGAAAGAATGCTTACTTTTCTTTGGTTATTTTAGCTCATTATTTAATAATTATTGCTTCAATGTTAAGCCTCTCCTCTACACATTCCCTTGGTTTTTTTTGCTTTTGTTTAATAAATAATTATTTGATATGCAATATGCTTCAGAACCACCCTTTCATCTGCAAATTCCATTGCAATCTGTTCATGGCTATAGAATGATAATACAGAGCTATGTAACACAGATGCAAAATTTTGAACCATAATAGAAAAGCTTGTTGGAGGCTTTCTAAAAATTTAACCTTTAAGATCTTCATCTGGAGTTAAGACTTCCTTCCTGGCATAACGATAAATCCTCCCACTTTCACTGCATTAGGGAAGAGAGCGGAATCACATTTTTGAATCAAAAGCTTGGGAACTGGCCCAAGATCAAACTGGTTGCTTACACGCCGTTTTCTCATTTTGTTCCATTTGCAGCATTTTAGTAGAAGATAAAAAGGTAAAGCAAAAACATCTGAAAAGCGTCGTGAATGTTTTTGTGGAGGCAGACGGATAACTTGCCACGTAGAGAAATCTCTGTGTTTTCAGGGCCTGTGTTGCATCTTAAAAAGCACCAAGTCCTACAGGGTTAACGGACAGGAAACTGCAGTTACAGCCGCTCCTAAGGAAGTCAGTTTTTGTGTAACAGCCAGAGCAGGCCAAAAGGTGGGGGCCGGGGGGGGATTGGAGAGCTCAGGGTCTGGGGTGACATAGATATTTTTGCAGAATTTTATACACAGGGAGGGCCTGCACCGCGTGGTAGCAACCCTTTGTGATACAGCAGTTTCCATTCTGTAATACTTTTTGGGGAAAGGAGACATGAATATTCCTGTTTAAGGCTCTTTTTTCCTATTAGGTTCAGCACATCGTGATATCTGAAGAAATCACACTGTAGATGTATGGTTGCTGTGCTGCATGTTCGTGTATTTAAAATATGGAGCAGGAGAACACTTCTCTGAATTCTGAATTACTAATTTCAGTCTCTCCTGTGCATGTTCACTTTCGGTAAGTTTTGCTCTCTGCCTGTGGCCTGCCTTTCTCGGACAGCACCTCCCAGAGCACCAGCAAAGCGAATTTAGCTTTCCGTGCAAACAAAAGAACAGCTTTTGCGACCTGGGCGAACTCTGCCTCCCTCGGGTTTAGAACACCCAGATGCCTTCAGTAACGGCATGTTGGGGCACATTTGCTCAGACAGGCCGTCTGCGACCGCTTCCCTGTGCTGGAAAGTGTGTACCTTTGCCCGGGGGAGCGCAGGTTTGGGGCTGCAGCGGCGTTCCCGTGCGGAGCCGGGCCTACCTCGCCGGCCTGCTCCGAGCCCGGGATGGCTCCTGCTCCCGGAGCCGCACAAAGATAATCGCTCAGGAAGTGTCTCAGCCAATCCCCTGGCGCTTTACATTCGGATTTGCCGAGGTAGCCAATCCGAGGGCGGCTTTCATGGGGAAGACAGATCATCAAGCCCAAGTGCCAAGCCCTCCCTGCCCGAGTACTGAGAGCCTGTCCTCCATGTTTTATAAGTATTGACATAACACTGTGTTAACAATGCATCCACAGAGGTAAGCCTTGCTTTTTACATTGCTTTTTCTCTAAGACCTATGAGTTGTGGGTTGAGAGTGTGATTCTCTGTGATTTCTCGTGCAAAACTCACACCACAGCACTTATATTAAGTTGGAACTGTTTAAATTTGCTTTCTTGGGTCACATGGTTAGTAGCCATTAGCCACAGCTTTATTTTACAGTCTGGCAAAGCCTTGGCATGCCTAGTTCTTCACAGGAGGATGGTGTTTTTAGAGTTTATCAAGATCCTGGTATTCCAAAGGAGGTTTCTGTCTCTGAGCAGTTTGCCAGCACTATTGTCTGTTGTGTCACATGCCTGCTGGAGAGAAAATGGAAGCTAGGGAGCAGATGCATTTAACTGCCCTACAGGGAGTCAAGCAGGGATAATGGCAGACAGAAGAACAGGCAAGTTTACCTTTCTAAACAGTGAATGGAACAGCTAAGATAAGTTATCTCTGAGAAAATATGGGATTTTTAAAAACCTAGACATCAGCAAAAAGTGCTAATGGCAGATTGTAGATATTGGGCCTAGGTGGTGGTGTGCTGTTGCATCATGTTTTTTATGCAGTTTATCTTAACTTGAAATGATTATTGAACCTTTTTTCTTGCAGGAGTAATTAATACAACGCTTTTCTCTTTCTGAGGGACAATGTATGGTTAATATTTTGTTCCTTTAAAAGGGAGTTTTTATGCTGCAGGTTTTGGGAATGGGGTGCTGCTCAGTAAAACGCAGCAGTGCATCTGTTTACAAATCTGATGCTTTATGGAAAATGTTTTTGAACTGTTAGCTTTCTTGTTTTACATAGTCCAAATAAACTAATGTAACTTTTATCTGTGCCTTTTTGTTTTACATTGTATCAGCCACAGTTCTGTGTTGTGAAGTCCAGAAGATATAAAATCATGTGTGGTTCATGACAGTAGTACATGTTGTTCGTTCTTGGTTTCTTTTTTTCCCTTTTTTTTTTTTAAACTTTTGGTTTAATGCTGCGTAATTATTACAAGAAATTCCTTTTTGATCAATTCCCAAATCTGCCAGCCTGTTGTATCTTCTTAACTGGAAAAATGAGATGGGTGCTTGAACAGTTGGTAAGTAAGCAGCATGCTACTCTCTGAACATTTTTAATAGTTTTCCAAACATTTTGTTTTTACTGGGTCGGTTAGTGCAGTAGATGAAGTGATGTTAGTGGTTACTCATATAAAAAATTAGATTTGCTTAGCGTCCATTTTAAGGGATTTGTACATGTAAGCTGTTCAGTTTGAATGCACTGTTTTTCTGATAATTTGTCTCTAAATTGTGAAGCTTTTACTTCCTGTTTACCTCAGGCCAGTGCAAAATATTCTGCTTGCTGTTTGTTCATAGATCATTAATTACCATGTTTGCAGGGTAAAGCGCATTTTCACTGTTCCTTGGGCTTTTTGGGTGTGATGAAAGCACTAGTACTCAGCAATGAAGTGACCTTATGAAGTAAAGTAAATAATGCTTAATGAGCATATGTTTCTGATACTATCCGAAGTGTAACCTCAGACAAACTTGCTTGATTTATAACTAATTTAGAAACATTTTGTGCTCTTCATTGAGATTTTAATTGTAGCGCTTGCATGCTTGTTTGAGCAAGCTGTTCTTCAGTGATCACCAGGGCTGTTACAAAAGCAGAGGAAGGATGCTCTTTTGTGCTTTTAATGTAATTTTTGCACTTGTTTTAACAGTCCATGCACATTCATTGTTTTAGGAAAGAACTGAGAGCTAGTCTAGCTTTGCAAATGACTGTGCTGAGGCACAGTACAGGCAAACTTTCATATACCCTTGCCATGTATTTGGTAATGTACTTTAACATAGCAATTTATCTCTGGTTATTTGTTTACCAGTATGAGTATCTTACTTTGAATATCTCACTTTGGTTAAAAGCTGCACCACCACCCCCCCACCCCCCCCAATCCCCTAGGATTAGATTATAAGAATGTCCAGTTCAATTTGCAGCCTGAAACACTGCTGGGGTACCACTGGATTTCATGTGATAACATTTTTGTATGCAATTTTAATGCATTTTTCAGCATACGTGAAAGTGCTGACACAGCTAAGAAGTTATTCTGGGTTTTGTTCTTCAGTTGCTAAAAACCAGAAATTACATGTGGGCATTATTTTCCTAACAGTAGTTTATACACGTTAGCTGTTTACTTTCAGCCTTTAGGAGTGAACAACATAATATTTGTTTAATATGAGGAAGCAGGAGTAAGTGATCTGCAATCAGAAAGCTTGTGTTAAAATGGCTCCCACAGGTTTTGTTAAACCAGGATCTGTTTCAAATCTGCACCTCCAGACACGCTGCTGACAGTGGAGCGTATTTGTGCGAGCTGCCCTCGTGCGTGTAATGAGAACGGAGCGTCGTGAGTCTGTTAAAGTTCACTATTTTCAGTCACTCAAGTATAATTCTTTTATAGTTCACAAAAAACAAATGTCTGCATTGCAGCAAGATGTCTGAGGCAAGGTAGAGGCAGCAGCGTTGTGCCTCAGCTCGGCCCAATGGCGCTGCTCCGCCGGCGCCGGAGCCAATTGCCGCAGCGGGCAGGTTAAAGATTGACAATTGCAGTGGCGAGGCTGAGAAAGGCCTTCTGGAAATTTCTACCATCTTTGTTCCATCTAAGTAAAGCTAATTCAGCCAAGCTGAAGAATTTCATGTATTTTTTGGTGCTTTGTCAAGGTACGGCCTTATCACTCACTTCCCTAGATTGCATGATAAGCAGCACTCTGCTGTTTTTTCTGGTCAGGACAGATGGAATGTGGGGTTTTGTTTAAGTGACAGATGCAGGGAAAAAGCACGTATGCTTTCTCCCTAAGATTTTACTGGCCTGGATCTTGTTACTATCACAATTAGACAGGACATGTATGAAGCAATGCAGCTGAGGTTTATTCAGCTTGGAGCAAATGGCCATTATTCTGATTATAACTAGCAGTTAATCGTATAATTGCACTGTAAGTTTTCTGGCTACTAAAGAGCAATTTGAATGGCCCAGGATGAATATGATCAGCCATTATTGTTTAGTGCCAACATCCAGTTACTTTTGTAATTAACTGGACAAAGAATGGAGTGGGGGGAAAACAAAGGAATGATCTGGATTATAAATCATGGTGAAAACAGTAGCTTTTTAAAAGCTACATGCCTTTTTCATTCTTTGCAGGCAAACTGTTTTACTTGGAAGCTAAATAGTGCTAGGGAAAAGCTGAGTAATTTCTTTAAACAAATGGCACTACTTAACATATTGGGAATGAAAAAAATGCAGAGTATAAACCACTCCAAATGTAACATTCACCCCCCCTCACACTAGGTAGGAGTATTGAAATGTAGCAGAAAACCTACATTGCTACTAAGGGAGCATGTAATAAAAGGAACTTCATGCTCAAAAAGCGTAAACAGATAGATTACATTACAAATTTAGCTCTTTTTATCAGTGTCCACAAACTTCAATTGGCTTGTCTTCCTGAGCTGGCTTCCATTTTGTGATATCACTTTTGCTTGAGGTTTTTTTTTTTTTTTTTTTTGGTTGTTGTTTTGTGTAGTTTTTCCCTTTTTGCTTTGTTTTCAAGTGTCTTGTATTGTATCACTTTTCAGCTGCTGGCTGTGTGGATCCAGTGATAGGTTGTGGTCAGTTTTCCATGGTAATGGTACCACTCCAGCATAACTGGTTAAAGGGAGATAAATCTCAGTAAAAGCTCTCCTCTTCTCTGTCTGGAATTTAGGGTATTAATTTGAATTTCCTAAATATCTTGAAAGTTGAACAAAACCTTTGCCCATGTAAAATGTAGTAGACAGCAATTTTCAAATTTTGTTATTTGTAGATCCCCAGTATTTTTCCCATGGGCACATGAATCCCATTAGAGTGAATTTAAGCCTATTAGACTAGGTTTGATTTACTTAATTATTGTCTGCAAGCCCCTTTGTGCTAGTACACTGACTTTGAGGGGTCTGCAGACTGGAAACCATCACAGTAGGCCATCAAGCTTGTCCCTTTAAATTGTATTTAGAAAGTATTTTAAATACATTTGTTAATAAACATGTCTTGTATTCATGGGTTAGGGTCTAATTTAGCCATAGGTACAGAGGAAGTGAGTTTCATTTATTTGATAGTTGTCTGTCATTCTTCTGTTAACCCTTTATTGCCAGTTGTCAGAGCATCTGTGTTTCACACTGTGAGATTAAAACCATGCTGTAACAGGATGTTAACATTCTTAGTTTAGCCGATATAAACCTTTACTTTCAAAGATGATGGTTCTCAAATTATATTTTTGGCATCTGAAATCTGTAGCTATTTGGTTGCCTTGCTTGGGCCTCAGCTCTGTAGTTTATAGACTCAAAGATGACTGTGTGGCACCAAGGATCTCCCTCCCTCCCCTCATTTTTCTCTCTTATGCAGCTATTCTGAATGAACACTGAATAAGAGTAAGGTTTTAAAAAGAACCCAAATCTCCTTTAAATGAAAAATAGAGTTGCTTTGCTTGTTATCACAGGTAACTAGCTTAAACATTGCTGTACACAGATATCTGAACAAACCTTTTATGTATGTTAATTGCTTAATACAAAATGTTATTTTCTTAATACAAAATGTTATTTACTTAGCACACGTGGAGCATTTTGCAGGGAATTCTGCAAAAGGAAATGTAAAATACGAGGTGCTCACACTGGAGAGTGAAGCTAAAATTGAGTGATTTCCTTAGTAACCTGTGACTTCACAAATCTCCCTGTCTTGTGCCTTTTTAGTTAAACATTCGGATGTCAGGTGTCCCTTGGTCCTTCTTTACCATTTCTGATATTTAGATGCTTGCTCTGGATCTTGCCCTGCTGTGTAAACAGGAGCTGCTGGTATTGAACAAAGTGCTACCATTTTAGCTGCAGAGCAGGAGTGAGGCAGTGCAGTGCTGGCAGACGCCATTTTAAGAGCCCTGCATAAATAGCATAGCTACCGATGAGTAAGAGACTGTTATAGGTGAGTGCTCATACAAAGCTGCTATTTATTCAGCAATGGCATGCAAATAGTTTTTTTGGGTTTTTTTTTTTCTCCTTCTAAATTTTTGTTGAATGCGGTTTTTTTGGAGATCATTGTTTAGAATTGCTGCTCACAGATGTGATGTATGAGAGGCAGGAATTATCTTAAGGATGAAATTCAGTTTTAGTGCTTATATTAATCAGGTTTTTTGTTTTGTTTTGTTGTCTGTTAATTAAAAGGAAAAATGAATTCCAGAAATATGTAGTTCTTGATTTGAAATTCATGTGTTATTCCCTAATGCAGATCTAGATTGTGTATGTGGGCATTAGCTGTTTCGAGTGGTTTTCCATATCTGTCAGTTTTTCGTGGTTAAATGTCAAGGTGCAGTAGTTCATCTGCAACTTTTAATTGTTCTTTGTAGTTACTGTGGGTTAGAGCAGCTTTAAATATTCTTGTATATGTACATTTTTTCAGGTAAGTACTTCTATTAGTAAAGGAATGATTTTCCTAAACAGAAAAGTCAGTATTTAATTTAGTGTGAAATTTGAAAAACTGAATTTTATATTAAAAAAACCCCCACCCTCTCTTCAGTTTAGTAGAGAACATATATAAAAATTAGGCAGCTAAGTTATTTTTCCATTTTTACCTAAGTATCAATAAATCTTGTATGTTTGCAATCCTTATTTTTTTTTCTTTCTGTGCCCAACTCTCCTCAAAGGAATAACCTCCACCCCTTCTCCCTCATTCAGACACGTTAAACTAATTTGTATGAAACAAATTAGCTTAACATTTTTAGAAAACAGTCTTTTGTTGTTGTTGTTGTAAGTTTTGTCAATATGAGTAGGGAAGTTTTAAATGATTAATTGGTGTTCTGGTCAATTGACAGGGAAACTGGCAAAGCTTAAATTTCAGTTGTGTTCTTAAAACACATTCCTCTGTGTTCATTCATCTCAATGAGGAAATAAGAGTAGCTTTCAGAATTACATTAGCTATTTATTGTATCCATCTAGGTACTTAATTGAGTATATTCCAAATAATTTCTGATCTGCAGCCTCAGAGCATCCATTCATACATGCATGACAGTAATGCATGCTGGCTGAAATAGTTGCTCTGAGCCCTGCAAAAATGAATTCTCAAAATAAAACTCTCTAGAATAGTCTACTTGACCACACAGTTATTGTTTCCATGGAACTTGTTTTTAATTATTTTGCTGCTGGCCTTAATTTTCCTTTTATTTTGTTGTGGGTAACAGTAAGGCACCTCTGATTAAGGACCTGTTTTTCTTGAATTATTTAATTGGAAATCTTTTGCTAATGAAACACCTGAATTTGGAAGTTCGTGCTTAATAAAGCATTTTCAGAATACTCTTTATATTGATGGAAGGTGCAAAGTGAAAAGATGTCAGCTTTAGAAAAGTTACCGTAAACTTGCTGTGAATTGCTGGTATGTATTTACAAACTTGAGCCTCAAAGATGACCACTACAGTCATCACTGCCAACATCCAAACAATGTCATGTTGTGCAAGTCATTATACATTACAGCAAATAAAGCAATGGGAGATGCTTTTGAAGAGCTGTGAATGTTCAGCATCTTTTATAGCTATGTCTAACACACTTACTTAACTGTTCCTCACCAACATTTGTATTTTTTTTTTCAGAACAATCTCAGTGGTTTTCTTATATACTTAAATGTTTGTGCCCTTAATAGATTAATTATTGCAGAGAGTGTGGAGATGCCTGTGTTCCCCTGAGGCTCAGGTTTCATAGTGCAGTAGGTGATTGCTGGGTTTTGTGTGAGTGATGCACGGTGTGCACATGTGTGTGCAGGGAATGTGCTCCTCCATTGCTAAGGAAAATGGAGGACCTTGGTGGAAAGTGGAGAATGCATTTTTGACTGCTCATTTATACTTAAAATCTTTGGGGACGCAGTCTCCAAGCATCCTTCATGTGATGTTTGCATCCCTGCCCACAGCAGGGGTTTGGAACTAAATAATCTTTAAGGTTCTTTCCAATGCAAGCCATTCCATCATTCTATGATTCTTTGTATCAAGATGTGGCAAGATACTTTGTTCCTCTTGCAGGTGGTTCTGAAGAATCTTTTTGTTGTCTTTAGATCTGTAGCAAGAACACTTAAAAGGATGATGGAGGAAACTGGCTCAGTTTCCTAAATGAAGCTCGTTATGTGGGTGGGACAGACTTTTATCTGAAAAACCCTCCTGTGCTGTAACTAATATGTAGGAGACCTGCCCTGTAACCCCGTGCTGTGCTGGGCTTGGGCCCAGGGGCACAGAACATCCTTAGCCTGTAACTTCTCCTGGTACTTGGGTCAGGGAAGTAGGAACAGTTCCTGCTATGGTGTTGCCATATTGATCCATCACTCCCATTTCTCAGCCAGGATTGATGCACAACCCTCTGGATTGTAATGCTGGTTTGTACCATCTACTCCACCTTTGATGTTGTATCATGTTCCCCTGAGGTTGTGATTTGAACAAGATGCGTCTGATGGATTTGGATGAGCCTGGAATATTCTGATTGCTTTAATGCAACTTAAATGTGAGCTGCTCCTTAAAGGGTGTTGCCCTTTTCCCCCATCCCCATGTGTGGCACTCTCCCATTTTCTGCACATCCAGCTTCGTAGTGAGTTACATCACAGAGCTGATTGGGGTAAAATGGACATGACTTCTGGAACATGAAGTTAAGGACTGGGGAAACCATTCCTCTTAGGAGCAGCCTGTGTAAAATGAGTGTAAATGTTCAAGCTGAGTCTTGTAAAGACTTGTATGTCCTAGCCTGTGTCTGGAACTGAATCTATACTTTAGAAGCAGGTAATGTGCACTACCAAATTACTTGACTTGTTTGCAGAATTGCTGTGTATGAATAAGTATTTACTTGTATGCATTTTTGGTTATATATACATGATGTTTTAAAAATACGGGTCTTGTTATTGTTGGGTGACACTGAAATAGGATTTTATAAAGAGGGAGGGGAAGAAAAAAAGCAGATGCAACATTGGAAGAGAACAATGAACCCATCCTGTGAGCCCATCCCTTCCCTTTGCTTAGGAGAGGAATGGGCAGAGGCAAGTGGTGCATGAAATGTTTTGGTGTCTGCAGCCCACTGCCAGCTCCTCTTTGCTGAGGCCCCTGGGAAAGGGCGTAACAAATGTGCAGGATAATTGATCTGCCCATGCATAGTAAATGGGTGAGCATTGTAGTACAGTCGGCTGTGTTGTGCATTTAATCTGCCCATGCAAAACAAATCTGAGAAGCATTGTGTTACAGTCAACTGTGCTACACATTTGCCATAATTCTGGTCACATGGATGCCTTTCCTTGCTCCTGAAATGATCAGAATAGTCCATGAGCTGGGAGGTAGATGCTGGTAGAACTTGCCTTCAGTGTTTTGTGAATTTCAAGATCTTATTTTATAAATTATTTCTATATACAAATGACAAATACAGAATAATGATTTCTGGCATTCATTCTCAGCTTTGGGTTTTCCATACACTGAGCTTGGTTAATGTGTATTTAACATTTTTGCTGACATAACTGTGCTGTTTAGAACTGTGAAAGGAATTGCAACCCAACCCCCCAGTAGCTGATAGTTGATTTAAAGTGGTTTTGTCAAATACCAGATGAAAAAGTCCTTCTGCTGTTAAGTTTTACTTTGTTTAGGAATCTCTTTTAACTTACACCCGTAACAAAACTCCTTCTAATATAAACTGTTTGTCAGGCTGAAGAGTTTCTCTGGTATAAATGTAACCAAGTCCTCACTGTTGTTTCCGAGCTCTGATGAGCTGTCTCAGGCAGATTTGTGCACCATGGCTAAAGCAAAGGTCTCCAGCTGCCCTCTTGGCCCCTGTCCCTAGAGCTGGGGTGGCTGAGTGGAACCTCAGTCCACTCCATAGCAGCAGAAATTCATAATCTGCCATATCAGAGTAAACTGGTACCAGCAACACATTCCATGAACAGACTGTAGAGTGTCCCTGTAGAGGAGAGGATCTACATCCCTCGTGGCTGTTGTGCTCTGGTGGTTTAATGGACACTGCTATACCTGCCCGAGGCACCAGAACCTCATTTGTCCATCAGTTTGAATTTGGCTTTGCTTCAGCATCTTATGTTTTCTTTTACCTTTGATCTAGGATAGTCACATCTCCAAAACCAGTCTGTAACTCTGAGTTCATTCTTCATTCTTCTTCTCCCTTCCACCTTCTTTCCCCAAAATGAATTAACTAGCTAAATTGATTGAGTTCTTTTCTTGAATGGCATCATTATAAGAAAGTAGGATATCAGAAGGTCAGATGTAGTTTGTAATAATTTAATCCTGCCTGGAGCAAATGCAAACTGACTGTATAAGACTGAATAGTAACAACTCTATACTATTTAGTCTTTATGGTTAATAATTGGTGAAATTGTACTGCCAATAAATTATAAATATTCCATTTTCTGTTATATAGTCTAGTTCCAAAATCCTTAAAATTATTTATTTAATGGTTTTTAAAATTGCATTTTGCTTTCTAATTTTGCAAGTTGTTCTGTGTTGCTAAGTCTGTTACTTCAGCTAATCTGTTCACGACTGCTGATGAGCATTTAAATGTTGGCAGGCATCTGTCCACACGGTTTATCTGAGATTAGGAGCTGCAAGGAACAGAATTCCTGTTTGTCTGTCACAGGCATACAATTCATGCATACATTGCCATAATCTTCAGAACATGTTAGAGGACTGTCATTAGTAAAAAAATGTTACTTTTGTGATTGGTAACTTGCAGCATATGTGTGTACCTGGGTTGTTTCTCCCTGTGTTTTGATCAATGTATGCTCTGGCAAGCAGCACACCTTTCATTTCATCAGAAATTTTAATGTAGTTGTGCTTGACAGTGTTGTGTTGAACTTGATAGATAGAAGTTGGTCATGGGAATAATACACTCCATAAAGTATTCTAATTCACCTTTCTGAATCCTGCAGCTTGGCTGAAGAGGAAATAAAGGCAGAGCAGGAGGTGGTGGAGGGGATGGACATCTCCACTCGATCCAAAGGTAAGAGGAGTCTTCCATCTAGGTTCTACAACACAATCATTTGTAAACCAGGGTAGTGAAGCTGTGTCTTCTACCGTGAAGCTGCTCTGGAGTAGAGGCTCAAGATTCAATGTATTTTTTACAATGACTATTGTGTGTTAGAAAGTGTTTTAATTTTTGCTTGTTTTTCATTATATATCAAATCTACACACACACATTTTTTAGTGTTATTTCAGGTTTATGAATAACTAAGGGTAAATTATGAAAAAACATCAGCCTCTTGTATTATCTCATTTATCATGACTTCCTTTAAAGCAGTACTACTGGATTTGCAAGATAGGAGAAAATAGTAGTAGTAACAGCAGAA
Organism: Atrichornis clamosus; assembly: GCA_013400975.1. NCBI lineage: Eukaryota > Metazoa > Chordata > Aves > Passeriformes > Menuridae > Atrichornis > Atrichornis clamosus. Next base: position 99,916 of record WBMZ01011322.1, read on the forward strand.
ATAATAAGGTAGTATTTCCTACAGTAATGAATCCTATTTTTTCTAAGAATATGGAATCTCAGTAGCATTTCTGTTTCCACAGAAATTGGTCCCCTGAGCAGTATATATTTCATGGACATTCATGCCTGTCCATCTCCTTTTGTACTTGCAACTGACTTTGCAGCTGAGTTTAGTTGAAAGCCGTTTTTCCAAAATAGAAGCAATAGTTACCATCATCCTTTTGAATTCTGGCACATACTCACTTACTCCTCACATTCCTGTGACAGGGGTCATAAGTTTATTTAACTCTGAACATGCAGGGGAGATTGTTTTGAAAGCATGGCACAGATCTGCATGGTTTTTAATGAGGTAGCTTGGGTGGATAACATGGTTGTAAAATTGCGTGCAGGTCTTATTTGTGCTAACAGACAGTAATTTCTTGTTTCAGTTCTCATGGTGTGGTTAGGTGAGGTAGCACGTGTGATCTGACACCTCAGAAGGGTTATATTTGCTTGTTTTGTCCCTTCTTCCCTCTGTCCTTCTGATATTGCATGTCAGTCTTCATCACTGGACTGCTTTCAGTGTTTACTTCTCTCTGTATTTCAGTTTTCTAAGCCAACAGAAAGTAAATGTTTTTGTTGCTTTAATGATTGTACTGATTGGGGTAAGCTCCCAGCTCTGCACTCGCACCACTTACTTTCTTTGTGGTGCTTGTCAGATCCCAGCCACTTGAACTTTGTAACCAGCTTAAAAATGGAGACATTTTTCTGCTGTTGTAGTGACCAGCTTATTTGTGAAAGAGTTTGATAGTACAAGAACTTGGTATAAGAGGCAGAGGGTGTTATTAGACACATTTAGCTGCCCATGAAATCTCACCTTCATTTCTCCTTACAAAGAGTGGCCCACTTACTAGTACTAATAAGAATTTCACGTGCATCAAGTGAGCTAAACCATTACTTATGGCACTCTGTAACCAATGTCTAAAAGACACAAGTCTGATACCTAGTTATGTAGATGTTTGCACTTTAGTTCTTTTGCTTTGATCAGCCACAAACAGATGTACAGGCCATACAAAAAGTTGTCATTCCTCAGAGTAGTTCTAGTGCTGCTCTGACTTCCAGATGTGCTGTTTCAATGAATTAAGCCCACAGGAAATCTTTTGCTTTCTATTTAGTAGGGTTAAGATGAAGTTTCCTAGGACATTGAACTGATTTAATATCTCATGGCTGTTGAAAGGGTCAGTCTTTCATCTCTCAACCTTCTGAGCCACGTGATCTTGCAGCTTCCTTTGCTTTGTGAGCTCTGATCAATTAAAATTGGTCAAGTCAGAGGGATTTAACCTGCCAGAAAGAGACTTACGTTTTCATACTGTTTACTTTTGATACAACTCCCTGAACCAGCTGATGACAAAGCCAGGCTCACAATAGTGCTGGTTTAGGTTGACCCAGGCTATTAATTTGACCCAAGTAATTGTGTGGATGTCACTGCTCCATACATAGAAGGACTCTTAGTGCTTTAAATACCACTGGGAGTGATGTAAATAGCATTTATACATCACCTTAGTAGAGGTAAAACTTCACAGGGGTTGAATCATTTGAGTAATAATAAGGGAATTGATACTTATTTAACTAGATACTCATTTGCTTTAGTTGGTTTGTTAAATATGACACGTATGTTGATTAAACCCCTGCCAGCACCATTCTAAGGACAAGAGTAACAACCACCCACCCCAGGCTCTTACAGGTTTATATTCTTTTCAGTGAAGAATGTGGGTTATAAAGAACTCTTTAGACTTGCCTGTAATTGTTTCTCTTCCTTGTATATCCAACCTAATCTGTGAGTTAGTGGTAGAACTTTGTAATTGGTGAATGTGTAGTTTCTCACAGAAAGTAAAAGAATCGTAAATGTCATCTCCAAGAGCTGGCCACATTACAGGCCTGGTGTAGTGAATCTTTCTGGACTCCTGTTATTTGGATTGAAACAAGTTCTCTGTTCAATGCAGTGTTTCTGCAGCAGAGAAGTCACAAACCAGAATGTTAAAACTGTTACTGTGCTCTGTGTAAGGCAGAAAAAGTGCAGCAAAGTTCTAAACTGATGGGACAGTAGCAGCAATGTCTGCATTTGTAGCAATTATCTTGTGCTGAGTTTTGCTTTGTGTGTTTTGGAGAGGATACAGATGAGGAAGTTGACCCTATATAGGGGGAGGGGAGCCCACTGCTCTTTGTGCTTTGTTGGGGATTTTTGATGGTGTGAGAAGCCCGTGCAGGAGATCAATCTGTGGCACTGTGTAACTTCACACTTGTTCTAGAGCAGCGGATGTGCTGCAAGTCTGTAACCTCACTTGCCCTGCTACAGTTTGTACAGCTCGTGTGAGGCTGTGTCTAAACAAAGTTGTAGGAAGATAAATTTAATTGCTTTAAAACCAATTAGCCTGGTGCAGACCTCTTCATGAACATTCTTGTTTTGGTATAAGCAGTTTAATTGCTATAATTCAATTCCAGTTCAGTTTAAGCTCAACTAAACCATGCATTGTTTAATCTGTAAGATGGGTCTTAACACAGCCTTTGAATTGATCTAAGTAACGTGGTGGTTTCAAAGCAGCCTAAGCTGGTCCAACTGCTCAGTACAGCAGTTTTATCCACTTCCTTCCATACCTAAGCTGGCAGGAAACTAACTGAACCATAAAACATGAACAATTTTCTACTAGCTCAGTGTGCTGAAACAGCTTGGTGAGCTGCCAGAACTGGTGTAAGAGAGGGGGCAGGAATACACCAGTTGGGTGCAGGAAGTGTGGAGCTTTGTTAGCAAGCATTTAGATCGGGCTAGGCTGGAATGAAACCAGGGCTTGAAGCCATCCCTGACACTTCTGACTTTATAATGGGATAGGTAAAGCGAGTCTATAGCTGGGTCAGGGCTATGGGGTTCTACATGTTCAGCTGCATTTCTTTACCCTGCTCCTTAGGCTGGCTCTAATGCTGCAGCTGTTGCACAGTCAGCTGTGCAGCTGATCTAGCTGAAAATTCATCATTTTTTGTAGTACTAGTTTTTTCCTGACTCACGAACTGATTAACCCTAGTGTTACACAAAAGTGCCTGTCTGCAAAACGTTGTGGGGACAGATACCTGGTAAGGTGGGAAAGGGGGGAAGAGGAGTAGAGTTCCTCTAGCAGCTGTAGTTTAGATCTGCTTATAAGCTGTGCCATGTCCAGCTCTGCTAAAGACTAGGTTTTAAAATACACTGCTCTTTTGATAAGAACAACAAAGCATAAGGCATCTGAGAACTCGGAATGGGAAATGACAGCTTAAAGAGAGTGCGAAGAGTCCAAAAACATAAAGTGGAGTCAACAGAGGATTGCTCTTCAGTGAAGGAGAAAGGCCGTGGATTATATTTTGTCCTCTACATATGATATGTTAACATGTCCAGCAGAAACATCTTGTTATATTTCTGTTCCAGCCCTATGGAACTACTTTTTAACCTTGTTTATTAAATATTTCAAGATGGGACTTGCAATGTCTCTGGATAAATGTCTAAGTATTTCCAGGTTGTGATTCCAGAACAAATTCTGTCTCTGCTTGTACTTGTTCTCTTTGAACAGAATGAACTCTCCACTGGGTGTTTTCATCCTATTAATCTGGAAGAATTTTTAATTTTTAAAAAAATCCTTGGATTACTTTTCTACTAGTTTAGCTTACTTAGCTGCCAACAGTAGCAAGCTGTGGTAGCAGATGGACTTCCATGTAGGTTTTAATGTATTTCAGCTAGTACTGGAACCATTGCCTGCTCAGTGCCCAGTCAAAAGGAGCTCTTTAACTCTTGCCATCATCAGTCAAACATCTCTTACATTGCCTTGATATCTATGCTGGCTCTTAGGACTTGGGTGGAGAGGTAATTTTCTACCTGCTTTTCTCCCTGAACCAGATTACTGGGGAGTTGAACAGATGTTGGACATTGCTGGGAGCAGCTTTGCCCCAGCAGGGACAGCTGGTCATTGGATGGTCGTAGCTTGGCATAAAATCATATACTGAGGCCCTACTGTTTAATGGTGAGGATTTCACAGGTTGGGGTTTTTTGCAAGTTTGTGTTGAAGGTTTTGGTCTTAGGGGCTGCTCCTCTTAGTGGTAAAATGTTCAGATATTATGAATATAAATACAAAATGACTAATGAAATGGAATTTCCAGAATGCATGATGCGTTTTGTAACACTTTCATAATAGTACATCTGCATCAGCTTTCTTTGTAGTGATACCAAGTATTTAATCACACAGAGATGAGATTCTTACTCCAGTGTGAAACTGAGGCTCCTGCAGTGACCAGAAGTGCAGCCCTGGCCTTTTGTCTCTAGTGCAGAGCCCTTGTTATCAGCAATCCCACCTGAGGAGGGCCTCGAGGCAGCAAACCCCCCACAGCCAGGCTGCAGCTTATCCTCACCTTACAGCTCTTACCTTGCAAGCTGTTGGGAAGTGCTTCTTTTCCTTATCTCCCAAAGTCCTACAGCAAAGGAACAACTAAGAGTGACTTTTTGTATTTGTCTAAAACTGTAATGTGGTAGGAGTTCATCAGAATTTACACAGCCATGGCTGACCTCTGTTATTTATTATATTAAGCAACTGGATTGGGTTAATTACATCGGCTGAAGTTTCTGGAATGTAAACAGGGCTTTACTGGTTGATTGCAACTGCATCATGTTTCAAAATTCTGGCAGAAAATTAAAATTCCTCAAAGCTGAGTGTAAGTTCTAACAGATTTATCCATGATTTTGTTAAGTTTTAAAGATAATTAATCTTGCTGAAATGCAAAACTTCCCTTCCCATCCACACAATCTCAAAGAAGAATAATTCTTTGCTGACAGTGAAAGATTTTATCCTGCAAGTCCCACACCTTCTGAGAAGACTTTTGTTTTATTTGCCTAACTCTTTTTGTGAGGTTGAATTTGAAAATTGTTGTCTATTGTAATTCTGATTTACTCAGGCTTTTCTCATTTGCCTTTCTATCCTTTGCATTGAGGATGGAACACTAAGGCAGTATGTCCTGATCTAAGCCAGCCCTGCCATGCTGGCATCCTCCTTCATGCCAGCCATGTTTCCATCCTGTTCCCTTATACTGGTGGCACTTCCATCTCTGGGACTTGTTGCTATGCCAGTTCAACTGAAATGGATTTTTAAGTTTTTTGTTGATTTAGGCCATATCGGTTTTCCGACCCATCTTGCTTCCTGGGTGAGCAGACAACAGTGCTAGAGAAAGAAAAAGGGAACAAATTGTTTGTGTGGAAGGGTGCTGTGAAGCCTTGACTTGGGTGTGGATTTCAGCTCTCGTTCAGGCTTTATTCATAGAGAAAATAATCCAAATATAAGAGATGCTTAGAAATACATATGTACATAATTTCATCATTGTTTTAGTCTGAAATTACTTTGATTGCATTTAGCTTAAGTTTTTAAATTAAAGAAATAACAAAAAAGGTATGTGGAAAGAAGGGCATCATAGGGTGTAAGACATCACAGTCAGTCTTTGGTACTGAGCTGATTATGCTGTGTTTTTACAGTGTTGATGTTGCTTGTTTTCAAGAATTACATTTGAGTATCACAGGAAAAGCAAGGAAAACAACGTCCTACTTTTACAGGTTTTCTGAGTTGGCACCTGCTTCCATTGAGAAAAACAAGACTTCTCAGTTGTCAGGAATCACTGCTTGGAGTGTTTACAGTACAGCACTTTGCAGTACATACAGTATAAAAATATTTGGTTGTGGTCTGTGCTCCATATGCTGCAGCAAGATAAGATCCCTGATGTAAATAATACACTTTTGTTTGTTTTTATAGTTTTTTTTTTAAGCTAAACTCTATTAAGTCATTACCGTAGTTACCTGCTTACAAAGCACATTGCCATGACATAAAATAGGACTTATAAAATGGTCAAAACGTGTGAAATTAAGTTGCTCTAGGGTTTAAGTATGCTCTAGTCTGTCCCCTGGGAGCAGTGGGTACTAATCCTTTAGTCACATGATGTCATACTGAAACAAAGAGTTAAGCTTCAGGTGAAGCTCAGGTTAGCTTGTTGTTCCCCAGTGAATGGTTTGCATGAGCACTCACAGGTGCTTATTGCCAGCCTTGACAACATCCCAGACCAGTTAATATTAACCTAGTGGTGTAAAACCAGATAACTTTTAACGAGAGTTTAAAAAGTTACTTCAGGTGTCTATTGTTTTGCTTGAACTGGAAGCATATTTTAAAAATGGTGCTGAGAAAGCAAAATCACCCCCAAAAAAATAAAGAAATAAGTGGACTAAAGTTACTTGATGATTTTTTTTTTAGTACAATTGGTTTATCAACGAAATGTTAATTTCTTTTACTGTACACAGAACATTTCCTTTCTTATTAACCTCCTGAGTGCTGTGCAATTGCACATGATCTCAGCCTTTTCAGTTAGAAAGTGTGGGTGCACAAATTGCCTACCTGAAAAGTTTGGTTCAGGTTGATGTGCTCAGTGTATGACAGGAGTGCAGCAGGAGCAGGGAGATTGCAGGACTTGTGCCAACTGGTGACCAGCTGGCATGGTGAGATACTCTCTAGGGTGAGACCATTCTTGCTCATTAAACACTTTTTTTGAACAGTATTTGCTTGTCATAGAAGAGATCACACGAATTCTAGCTGTTCCTTTTTGGAGCAGAAACATGAAGTAACTGTTCTTGTCACCAAGTTATTGCAGTGTTTAAATTTGGTCTCTTTTGTTCTTTGCCCCCAGATTTGTTTCAGTTTTTTCAAGTAACACTACACCAGGGAAATGATTGAAAATTAAAAATTAACTTTCCTCCTGACAGGTTCTTTTAACAGGGATCAGTTTCTTGATCTGGTTCACAGCTCAGCTGCAGGAATTCTGCTCTCAGGGCTGGAAGAGCCAGAGAGGGAGAAGCAGCAGCGTGCGCTAATTGGGGCACTCCCATTGAAAGAAATTCACACAAAATGCAACTTGAGCATTTTATTATCTTAATTAATATTGAAAACTGTAGCTCAAACAGCTTAAGTAGGTGCTACCATTCTTTTGTTACTTGAAGTGAATTAAAAGATTGTTCATATTCTTAGGTCCCTCACAGATTGGTAAGTTGGCCACATACCGTGGTGGTTAAAGACACGAGCCTATTCTACTAGCACAACTAAATCTGACAGAAAATGCCTGTGCATTGCTTTTTTCCTGTCTATTCCTTAATTTTTCCAGTTACATCTTACATTGCCTCAAGAAAATCTCTGTGTGTTTGAATAACTTGCCAGTTGAAAAAAAAAGAGGAAGTGTATTTCAGGTCAGTTTTTGTATGTTGTCTATGAGTCACCACTAGTTTTATTTGAAAATCTCCAGTATGCTCAGGCTTCTTGAACCACGGAGGAAAATTACATCACTTTAAGTAGATTTTGAAATTACTTAACCAAGCATATATGTTTGTGTGACCATTTCATAAGATCAGTATTGAATCAGCACCTTTTCTGCTGAATTGTTGCTTGGATTTGGCAGTGACTGAATTGTAATTCAGTTCTGGTTTAGTTAATAACAGCGTAACCCTTTTCCTGACCTTGAATCAGTTCGTTTACTCAAGAAACAACATTTAAAAATGAAAAGCATCACCTTATGGGGGCAGGAACTTTACAGCTGATTTTCATCCTTAGAGCTGAGGCACAATGTGCAGTGTCACAGTCAGCTTCTTTGTAAACCCCACAATCTGAGGCCGAAGAGCTGAAAGGAAGCTGGTGTTCTCCACTGGTGGCAGTTTTGTGCCTGGAGGTAAGAAGTGGAAGCCAAAGGGCAGAAAACTGTGCTGTCCACTTACCCTCCTGGTTTAAGCTGTGCCTGCATAGGTACAGTCTAGAAATAAAAGCCCAAGTCTCTTCATAGAGTTACAGTGATGGCTTTATCTGCTGGTGAGAAACTTGAGCTCAGAGATGCTTGCAAGTCCTTTGAGGATGTTGTTTGCTGTAGAGAGACAATTCTGCACATCTCCCTGTGTTGGGAATTAGGGCATGGGCAGCACTTCCCAGAAAGAGTAGTTTTCTTATGACTGCCTTTAGGAATGTGTGGAAAGACTGTTGAGAACTGCAAATTGTGGTAAAGAAACAAAGACTTAATGTGATGATGGGAAGATGAGAAAAGACACGGTATGATGCTGCTTTTGTGGATCACTCTGAATGCAAACAGTTCTCATGCTGAATAAGCCCCATTCTACTTTCATGAAAAAAATAGCATTCAGAACTTGTTTAGTTTTAGGTTTGATCACTTTGGTTTAGCTGACACATGATGCTGCAGTTTTCTTCCAGGATAGCTGGATTAGCACAGCTCTCTTGGGATACATGAGGCATATCCCAGCCCAAGGAGTTCTTCTGCCACCTTCTGTGCATAATCAGCTGAACTGACAAACCCTGCAAGTCTCCTGTGTTGGCATTTTTATTGTCATAACTGCTTCAGGAGGGGAGGAAGCAGACACCATATTTTTCACACACATAGGTGACATAGCAGTTCTTTTTATTGTCAAATCAATCTAAATTTTGGGCTAAATGGAGCAGGAGGCAGATTTGCTTGAATCGAAACACAGCAAGTAACGAGAATGCCCTCAGACACATTGCATTGATTGATTTCAGCCAAGGCACATCAGGAGATAACTGGTCCTAAATGCTGCCCAGAAGTGTTAGAGGGGAGGAGTGTGTGGGAAGGGAAAAAAGTCACATGTCTTCATGTCACGGCTCAAAACATGAGACCTTTTTGTTTGTTTATTTAAACCAGTTTAACTACGTTTTGCCAAAATTTTATAACTTCCATCAACAGAAAAGCTTCTCTGAGAGTCAACACTGCATTTCTGCTGGGCAGCACTGCTGAAGTAGCTGTGCCTACAGAACTAGTGGCAGACACTTTTTCTGGAATTGTTGAAATTTGGATGTTGTTAGCCTGGTGTAGCTATTCTAGATTAATAAAACACAAGATGGGCAAATGCTCCTACATTTGTTTTCCCTCCTTCAGTTATTTATTCTTCCATCTATATCTTTGTGTGTTTTTCATATTTATTTATAGTTTCCCTAAATGTTTTCTTAACATGTTACCAAGCTTTTGGTCAATCAGAAGTCACCACGTAGCACCATATTTTCCCTAGATTTGTGTAGAAAGTAGCTGAAACCACTGGTGGTTTTTGGTTTTTTTTTCTGTGAAATTAAATGTTTTGGGGATGATTCAGTTGTTTCTCTGTGATATTGATGACTTCTGTCCCTGGTGGTTTTATCTATAATACTGTTTTGTTGCATGCATTAAAAGCTTAAGGAAAAATTAGACATGTTAACCCAACTCTGATGAAGTTTCACTTGTATTTTGTCAGGATCATGCCACTGTTCTATGATTGTGCTTTACGGCTGATTGTGTAGTTGTTTCTTTTGAGAAAGTCAGTAAATTCTTTGTAATTGAGCAGATTCGTTAGGAATCACTGAAATTTTGTTCTGAGAGAATGAAGTTGCAAATGCTCTTACTTTAAAAAGATGAATTAAAAATCTTTGAAGAGTGTGAATGACAAACCATAACCCTGTTGGAATGTTTTTTCATGTCTTTAACCATGTTGTTGGTATCTGTTACAGATCCTGGCTCTGCTGAACGCACAGCACAAAAAAGGAAATTTCCCAGCCCTCCACATTCCTCCAATGGCCACTCACCACAAGATGCATCAACAAGTCCTATAAAAAAGAAAAAGAAACCTGGTCTATTGAACAGTAATAATAAAGAGCAGGTAAGAGAAGTCATGGTTTTAATATGCAAGAATGTGAAACAGAGGATGTAGAGACAGCTGATGAGGAGCTCAGTCTTCTTTAGGAAGCTCCACTTTTGTACTCTTAAGGAATGGATATTAATTTTTGAATGCAGTGGGTGTAGGAGTTGGCATTATAATTTGGATTAGAATGTTCTTTGATTTTGTTTTACATCTCTTGAGAAAGACCACCTGTATCCTGCTTAGTGATTTCATAAAGCTAATAACATGTATAACTAGTAAATATAATTTGGAATAGAAGTATTATGAAGAAATGTAATAACAATAACAAAAATGACAATAGCTGTTTTTTAATTAAGACCATTAAAATGAAATATTCAGTAGTGTGATAACCTAGATTGAGAAAGATCCCATTATGTCAGTGGAAGTTCCTCATCTGCTTGCAGTCTTTTCCTACTGCCAATTATTAACAAAAGTCAGCTCCATCCTTGGTACTCTCCAGATTCCCTCTCCTTCCTTAAGATCTCCAGGCAGTGTACACTCCTACCAAACTACTTAAATCAAAGGGTCACACTGGCTTTTCAGCCTTCGTGTTTGTAACCTTATTTTTAGTGTCTTCTGGATGCTGAATTAAGAGCATTTGTTGTACTTCTTAGAAGAGCCTGACTTTGACAATTTCTGATTCATTGTATGATGCACATGAAAGAATTATATGAATTGTATTGAATAGCAAAAGCTGTAAAGCATCTGCATCATCTTGGAGGAGATTACATGAAAGGAGTCTTCAGCCTTACTGAAATTATTTCACACCTGATGTACTAATGACAAACTTGTGTATTTTTCAAACTGCTTTTGTGTGTCACGGGTTTTTTTGCCAGCACCATATAAACACAGGATTAAGTTCTGAGCATTTAAAGCACATTTTCCTGGCATAACAGCATCCACATTATCCTGGTACAATTGCACTGGTGAAGAAAAAAAAAAATGAAATTCCTACTCACTGCAGTTGTCCTGGAACAAAGGCTATGAATAAATCAGACCTTAAAAACCCAGTGTCAACTGTATTTTACTTCAGGATAACAAGGAAGTCTAACTGTATCATGTGGAGGTGGGCTTGCTTTAGTGCACTGGGGTCAGTTTGGCTTTTGCTGAGCTTCACTGCAATCTGGATTTATTCCTCTACATCCTGAACATTTTCTGGGCAGATGTTGCCCCACTGAAGTCTGAACTTCCAACTGTGCAGTGCAGAGATAATTTTACAAGCGGTGGAATTGAATCCTAGGGTATTAATTTCCACTTTTTCTTTCTGCATTTAAAATATATATGTGAAAACACAGTTGCAGTTGTCAAACTTGATACGTTCCCCTTGGTAAATCCTTTTCTGTTTTCCAGGTATCTCAGACCTGAAATGTACAGGATAGAATAAAGTTGTGTATCTAATGAAGAAAATCAATCAGACTTGCTTATTTTGCTGTGTTTCTTCAAAGTTAGCAAGAAAATATAATCTATTTAGTTTTGTTGAGCTTTTACAAGTTGTTTTTAATTTAATATTGTCTTGCATGTCAAATTTGAAGTGGAGATTGTTGTGACTGAATGGGTGCAGACTCTGCTCTGTGTGGTAGCAGGAGTTGTTAAAGATTCTTGTACTGCTGAGCTGATGTGAGCTGAGCATACAGGTACTAGTTGTGCTCTCAGGCTGAGTTTCAACTACAATGTAGCTGATAGCTGTGGTTCTGATTGACTGATAAATCTGTTTTGAGGTGTGACAACTTCCCTGGAAACCTCTAACTTAAAAATTTTACGTTACAAAGGGCTTTGTAATAGAATATTTCAAGATATCATTACTAAAATTGTAGTTGCGTGAAGCTTTGTATTACATGTTTTGGGTGCAGTAACAGACCTTCAGAATGGTGCCATCAAGTGCTGAAATTCAAGCAAAGAATTGCAGAATTGTAGAATGTAACTAAGACAGGTGAAAAATCAGGAACTTCTGACACTTAATTGGTCAGTTGCAATGTAATTGAGGTTGTAAGCTTGTTTTACTACTAGCTTCAGTATTCATTTAGATTGAATATAAATAGTGATATTTTTCTCCCCAAAGTAGCACTACAGTACTGTTGTTTGTTTTCTTCAGTTTTCTATGTCATTCTACAGGTCTTAACTTTATTAAAGTCTTTAAAACAAGCTACCACCTAGTTGAGCTTGAACTTTAACACCTGTTAAAATTCTAACTCTTAAAACATATTACTCTGATTAGGACAAGTGAAAAGGTCCTTTGATGCATCTTGAATAATTCATTTTCAGTCTTTTAGTTTTGGTCTTTGGATCTCTCTTGAGTCTCTGAACCCTTTTTTGTTTTGTTTCTTAAACTTGGCTTTGGCAAAATAAGGTGATAGATGTCTAAATGATACAAGCATACTTGAACAGAAAATTAATTCATCTCATGTTCCAGCAAAAATGGACTTGTCTTCAGCTGGGATGTTACGATTTCTGTTGAAATGTCACAAGTTTTGTGTTTGTCTTAAAGCAGAATCTTTGGATCTTACAGAGTTAGTGTGGATAAACTACTTATATCCACTTCAAAGTCAGAATATATATTAAATTTTTTTGATAATTTCCTTTATCTGCAGTGGAGAAAATGCCCCATAGCTGCATTTCCATGTATACAAGATTGAGATGTTGGTCTCAGTGGTGCATATAGCTGCAGACAAAACCTTCCCTTCCTCACTCTGGTTTATTTGTATCTGTTTGAATGGTTGTAGTAGTAATGCATTTCAAATGAAGTTAAACCCTTATGCTGTCCCACTTATTCCACAAGATCTCACAGAACTGTCCTTCTGAAATTCTTGTCATGTTGTGATTAAATGTGTATATACAGAAAGTGCAGAACACTTTGCCCATTTCTGTGGTGGGAACAAAGTGTCTTTTTGGGCTTTATCATCTGTAGCATGGAAAATAAAAACCACCACAACTCACACAAATTCATGGGAAGTTATAGGTGGCAGCATGTTTATGGACAACATCCTTTTTTGCCTACAATATTATACAGTGTTAGATAATCTGGGTTTTTTTGAGATCTAACGTCTTCAGCGGGGTTGTCACTGCTACCTTGAAGGTCCTTTATTCCTGCAAATAACTAGACCTCATCCTTTGTAACTTTAGATATCTAAAAATACCACAGTTCAAAGTGAGGTGCTGGTGGTTTCTGGGGACATTTTATGCCCTCTGTGACTGATTTTGCACAGGATTCCTCAAAGGTACAGAACGTGCACACGATTGCCCTGTTCTATGAATCACGTGGGCGTGTGACAGCTCAAGGGTCTCAGAAGTTGTAGATTTGTAAATGGTGTAGGACACATGCAAAATGACCTGAGAACCAAACAAAATGGTTCTGCAGATTACAAGTGTTCGGATAGTGACAAGTGTTGTCACGAGCAAGTGGTTTTACATCAAACAAAAAAATGACAGTAAATGAGCTGCCTCAAATCTCAAGACTGTTTCCCTCCTCAGCAAACCACCCCTATAATGAATACCAAACAGAGAATTTAAGTTCCCTGGTCATTAATAAATAGAAAGTAGTTTTCCAATAAATGTTAGGAAAAGCTGATATAACAAACTTTAGGTATCTGAGGACCCATTTAAGCCATCCCAGGGTCTTCACTTCTTGTGTTTTGGCATCAGCTGTGTCACCTTTGAGCTGTCAGGCTCAAGTGGAAGACCAGTTCATGCAGGTTGCAAAGTTAACACTGTTTTCTAGTGCAGCAAACCAATGGAGATGTGAGTCTTAAATTCTGATATGCATTTACATGGTGAATGAAATCTCTCCTGTAGTGGAGGTGGCTGCTCAGGATGGGAATTTTCTCCTCTGTCATCCTTCTCTACAGTTTGCCTTATTAATCAAAATCAGCACTGGCTTGCTTCATGGTACAAAGCTGTAAACTGCTGCAAACTCGCACAGATTTGCATGGTGTTCAACTCCTTGTTTCAGGACTAACTTCTTTAGTTGTCCCAGGTTCAGCCACCACTAAATATCTCAGTATTTAGCTTGCACTGCCCTGTGAAATTCTGAGTTTAGAGGGCCTAATAATAGCTTGTAAAGCAATACTTCTTTCTCAAAGCTGAAAGTGTTTGCTGCCTCTTGTTGGATTGCATGTCTTGCACTCAATGCCCTCACTTGCCACGAAAACTTATTTCTGGTCTTGAGTACAAATTGTCATTCGACATGTGAATAAGAAGTCAACTTCTTTATGAATGATTTTGTGCAATGACTAAGATACTGTGCTTGCATAAATGTTAATCAAACTCTGTAAATTGCTGTTTGTTTATATATTATGAATATCATGATTTGAAAAAATGCAAATTTGTTTTGAAACCAAACCTGTTTTTCTTGCCTACATTTCAGTCAGAACTAAGACATGGTCCGTTTTACTATATGAAGCAGCCACTCACCACAGACCCTGTTGATGTTGTACCACAGGATGGACGGAATGATTTCTATTGCTGGGTTTGTCATCGGGAAGGCCAAGTCCTCTGCTGTGAACTCTGCCCTCGGGTTTATCATGCTAAGTGTCTGAAACTGACAGCCGAACCAGAGGGGGATTGGTTTTGCCCAGAATGTGAGGTTAGTTTGATATAAGGAGTGGATTTCTCTCTTGGTTTTGAGAATTAAACAGCTTTTTCAGTGTTCTGAAATGTTTCTGTTTATTCCTACATTGTCTCTTGGTAAAGGGACCAGAAAAATTTGTACAGAAGAGGAGGCATCCATAGCTCTGCTTCACCACTTTTTCTCTGTGTGTTACCTGGGTTGTGTTTGCCTTCTTACCATGAATCTCCCACTTCCTTTGTGTCTCCAGCTCTAGAGAAGCACCATTTCAGAGAGTGGTCTCTTCATCAGGCACCAGTAAATTCTGAAAACATTCTGCAGTTTTCACTAGTTTAACTTGTGCTTCTTCTGGTGAGCTGATCACCTTTTCAACAGTGCAGAAAAAAATGTGCTGTAGGGTCTACATAAACAAGTGGGTATTTTATTACAATTTTTTTTCTGTGGGATGAGGAAGAATTTAATCATTCCTCTCCAGTGATTTCTGGGGAGAGAATATTTAGCATTTAAGTATCTGTAATGAAAGAAGATTGGTTTATGGCATGTTTTTCTGTGATCACTTATTGTGTTAGAGCCAGGTGACCTTCCCACTCGTTCACATTGCTGTGAATCCACATTATATTGGGGAATTTTATGTATTCACATATTCACTTTGTGTGATTTTGAAGATGTTGGATAATTTTCTTACCTTTCCCTTTTCTCTTTTTTTTTTCCATTTTTTATAACATATCCAGACCAAAACCCAAGTAAAATAGCATTGGAAATACTTACACTCCATCATCAGAAATGTTTTTTCTTATAAAATAGCTGTTAGCTTCCATTTGAATGCTAGAATGTTTCAGTGGAGAAGGATTTACCTAGAAATGTTTGCTGACAAAATACATTTTTTTAATCTGTCCTTTCAGAAAATCACAGTTGCAGAATGCATAGAAACACAGAGTAAAGCAATGACAATGCTCACCATCGAACAGCTATCATATCTACTGAAGTTTGCACTACAGAAAATGAAACAGCCAGGGGTAAGGACATTTTTGGTGGTTTTTTTCTTTAAATACTTGGATCATATGTTTGTAACAGTCCTGGGTTTTGCTTCCTTCAGTGGATGATGAACCTAGTTGTGTTCATCAGATTGTATGTGACAGGTTCTGTGCAATCTGCCACCTGTCTAGCACAGACAGATTAGTTTAGGTTGTACAGGCTGTTTTGGAGTGCATTTAAAATGTGGTTTCTTGGTGTGACTTCTGGATGTATTTTCAGTAGGTGTAAAAAGACAATGTGGTTTTCCAGTGGAACATGGTAGTTTCTTACTCTCTGAAAGTGGACAATGCTGTCTTGGAGATAAAAGGGGAATGGGGAGATTTGATCTCTTACCAATACATGTATATGGACAGAAGCCCTATGCACTGACACTGTTACATGATTGATTATATGTGTTGAAAATATAGCCTCTAGCTGTCAGTAGAAATTGTTCTTACCACAGAAGTTAGTTGTATCACATAATTCTGAAATGCTGAAGAAATTTTCTTCCGTGTGGTTAAAACCTGTGCCATTAAGTTTGATTAACACTACTGTAAATCATAACAGTACCTTTTACAAATCCCTTAATTCTTGCAATTTATCACATCCAGCATATGAAAAATCAGTAAATGAGATGTTTCGGCTCCTGTTGTTCTGCTAATAATGTATTACCTCACAGTGTTTTATAGTTACCTTTAAAGAATTTTTTCTGACAACACAGTTGGAAGTAGTATTAGAAAATGAGAATTGTGTCACTGATGAAACTGTTCTGTATTAGTAAGCAGTGTGGTTTATTGTTTCCCCTAACAGACAGAGCCATTTCAAAAGCCAGTTTCACTGGATCAACACCCAGATTATGCAGAATATATCTTTCATCCAATGGACCTTTGTACATTAGAGAAGGTTTGTATGAAGCTAACAGAGGAAGGTTCCTCGAGTTTGATTGCTGTCTGTAACATTTCTAAAATGTTTGCTGGCGGGGGAGAGAAGCTGCTTGAAGTTACTTTGATGGGGTTTTTTTTTGTTATCATTAAAGTCAGTAAATTTACAGATTAAAAACAATCATATGCCAACTGGACAAGTTCACTGTTTTGTCTGAAACAGTAATAAATGCTCAGGAAAAACAGTATGAAAAAGACAAGCTTACACTGCTGACTTCCTCCTGTTAAATTCATCTGATTCCAGGAATGATCCCCAGGAGAGACTCCTTAAAGCAGAGTTTTCATTTATCATCATGTTTGTAAGCTATTTATGGACTATTGGTTCATTAATTTGGGAGCATTTGATGCATATCCAGGGGTCATTCCAGACTCATTCCACTGATCATTCAACAAATACTGTAATCTCCACTGCACCTGAGGTGCAGAAGAAAAAAGAAACAGTCAAGAGGTGGATAATGGGACTTTCATTCTCAGTTCAGTAGTAATTTGAAAGTACACACTGTGAAGAAATTCTGCATTCTCCACTGCTTAATGAAGAGTGAAGCATTGCAGGGCTTTGTTCTGTCAGGACCTGGTGAAGAGACAAGTTTTCATTCTCTGTGTCCTTACACTGGAGGCTGATGCCCTTATGGTATAAAGTGTAACAAAACCATTGGGCTGGTTTTATTTAATCAAATTGTTTTGCCCAGTGGGCAGACTGGAATATCAAACATACTGTCTGATGTACTATGACCAGTGCTTTTTCTGGGTCTTGTAAAGAAGAAAAACTAAAACTGCTGTAGAGTGATAATAGATCAGCAGAAGAAACAAAGGACTGTTTTCTGCAGGAACATCAGGTGGTACACTGTGTCAGAAAGTTAACAGGTCTTTTTGGAAATGTTAAAGATGTTGATCTAAATAATTGACTATTTAGATTTAATTTAGACAGTTCATACATTTTCAGGGCAGTCAAAAGGCACCCTGAATTTGAGAGATTCTTAATCATTTAATCATAAATCTTGCAGTGAGTAAGTATCACAAAATCACAGAATGGTTTGGGCTGGAAGAGACCTTAAAGCTCATCTTGTTCCAACCCCTGCTGTGGACAGGAACACCTTCCACAGGACCAGGTTGCTCAGAGCTCCATCCAGCCTGGCCTTGAGCACTTGCAGGGGTCAGTTTTATTTATTGAAGGACTGATAGTACACATCATTCATGAAGAAGCTGTCACTTTCTACTGATTTCTGTTTCCTGATGCATTCTTAAATTTCTTCTTTACAGAATGTTAAAAAGAAAATGTACGGTTGCACTGAAGCATTTTTGGCTGATGCCAAATGGATTTTGCACAACTGCATTATTTACAATGGGGGTAAGTATTAATATGTACTTATGTCCTCAGATAGGAAACTTTAAAATGGTTAAAGCATGGAGCAGTTTGTAGACTTCTACACTGAAAGTGTCTTCCTGTTAATGACCATAGTACCTAAACACAACAGATTTTTCTTTTTTTTTTTTTAGCAACTGGCATACATAACACTGTAGGGCCAAATATAGTCTCTGGTGTCACTTGCCCATTCCACCTTAAAGAAAAAATACAAATAAATTAAACTCATGCAATGGTTTGGGTTCATAGGATCATTGAATAGTTTGGACCTTAAAGATCACCTGGTCCAACCCCCATCATCTGGTTCCAACCCCCAAATCGCTTTAGTATTTTTCATTGTGCAGCACTGAATTGAGCCCTAACTGAGAAGATCATACAGCACATCCCTTACTGAAAGAGTGTGTCAGTGGTGGGAAGGCTGCAATAGGCTTCAAAGAGGAGCATTTAAAGATTATCTAATGTTACAGTGTGGAGAAAAGTGCTGACATTCTGCTTTTGCAAGCATGTAGTTCATACATACGTTTTTACATTGTCTTTTTAGATGTTCTCTTTTGGTTTTATGGATAACTTTTGTATGTGAAAACTGTTGATTTTACCATAATTCTGGCATAACAATTTTCTTGGTTAAAGCATTTTATTGTTTCCTCAGGAAATCACAAATTGACACAGACAGCAAAAGTCATCATCAAAATCTGTGAGCATGAGGTATGAGTGCCCCAGTTAAATGAATTGTTCTCTATGTTTAGTGTTCCATTTTGTGTATTCCTAAGTGACATAATGTCTATTTTCTAAGGTGTGTATTGCAGAACTATAATTTTTGTAGGCTTCCTTATGTTTAGGTATGCATATCCACGGCCTACAGAATGGTGCTTGGCATTGCTGATGTGTCTTCCACTAGGATATTCACTTTTTCTAATTAAGATTTAGAGGGAAGGGAGGGAAGAGAAGAAGGTGGATATATGGATTCTGCACAAAGGCACCTGTCTTGTTAATGAATATTTGGAGTTGGAAAAAGAGACCAACGTCTTCTGATGCACTTTTTGGTTGCTCTTTTGATGTACAATATGAAATTCTGAATAAGTGCAAATGATCACACTTTGGACTCCATTTACTCTCTCCAATAACTTTGCTTTTTCTTTTCAGATGAATGAAATTGAAGTATGTCCGGAATGTTATTTAGCTGCTTGCCAAAAACGAGAAAATTGGTTTTGTGAGCCTTGTGTAAGTTAAGAATTATGGTAGTGTAGCTACTACATTAAATTAGCAGTTCTCACTTGACTGGTGCTGTTAACCCCTCTTTGTTTTAAGCCTGTGGTAGTTACTGAGTCAGGGAAAGCTGCTGTAGTTTACCAAGTAGCTTGTGCTGACATGTGGAGTCAGACTGTCTCAAAATGCTCAGCTATAAGGTTGCATGTTTTCACAAAAGGGTTGGTCCAGTCACAAATAATTATCACGGGTGTCAGCAACCAGTTCATAAGTTCTTTGTCCTCAAATTTAACATAACTCCCCCAGGGCCATCTGTGCAGGCTCAGGGAGGGTTTCTGAAGTGAGAACGTCTCTTTCTGCAGGTGTGCATCTGAGGATTTACACTTGATTTTTCTTTTGTGACCTATTGATAGGTTCTTTTCTATTTAATACTGCATTAAACTTGGGAAGACTTCTTAAGATTCTTAAATAGAAGTGTATAATCCATCAAGTTCTTTGTTGGACTGTCCTGGTTTCGGCTGGGATAAGAGTTCATTTTCTTCTTAGTTGCTGGTACAGTGCTGTGTTTTTGATTTAGTATGAGAATAATGTTGATGACACACTGATGTTTTGGTTGTTGCTAAGTAGTGCTTACCCTAAGTCAAGGACTTTCCAGTGTCTCACACTCTGCCAAGACATGGATTTAAGTGAATATTAGAGTATTTCAAAGATTGGCCCTAGCCTCACTCACGTTATGTTGCATATTTGGAGGAGACTAATCAAAAATAAATGAATGAAGAAGTGCAATTACCACGAGTTTAATCAAGATATGTAAGGTTTCATGTTTTGAGAGGTTTTATTAAATATAATTTTATAATTTTGTCCTCTTGGGATTTATTGTGTTTACAATAAAATGGAATCTTCTACTTGGCAAGCGCCTTGTGCATGTTGGATGTTTATTGTATCTAAGTAATACATGCAATAAAACAGGTCATGTTTATCATCAGATTTGAAGGTAGTACTGCTTATATTTTCTTACTGTGTGTTTTGCCTCTTCCTCTAGAGCAATCCCCACCCTTTGGTCTGGGCTAAACTCAAAGGCTTTCCATTCTGGCCTGCTAAAGCACTGAGGGATAAAGACGGGCAGGTCGATGCCCGTTTCTTTGGCCAACATGACAGGTGGGACTTTAACCTAAGGATGTCTCTGGCTGTAAAAATTCTTGTAATTTTGTGTGCTTACAAGTTTTTGCATCCTGTTTTTAAACCTTGACCCTAACTATGTAATACTGCAGCAAATACAGTTTTAGTTCCTTGCATGGTGTCTGTAGAATGTGAGCTGTTTGTAAATTTGATAATTACATAAATGATCTGTTGAGTATGCAGTGTAGTTCCTGTGCCTGCTCTTGTGCTGCAGAGAACTGTAGTTCTTAAAGGTGGAAGAAACCTGTAAAGTCATTTATGTTGTCTAAACACTATGGGAATAAACACAAAATTGTCAGTTTAAAAAATGCAGAAATATAACCTGTATTGAAAATGCCAGTTTTGCTCTAAAAGGGAGTTTTCTGTACTTGTGAACCCTCTGCTTAGATGGAGACAGCCATGATGAATACAAGTTGATTTGTCATGAATTGGAAATATAAATCTATAAAAACAGATACTATAAAAAACCCAACTATATAGGGCCATTAAATAATTAAGTCAAAGTTCCAGGTATCTTGGGATCTTGAGAGACAATTTCAGGGTCTGCCTCATTTCATGATAAACAAAATCTGTCCAATATTTGTTGATAGAACTTTTGCTGGCATTGAGGAGTTTGGCCAACCTGGTATGGGGTGTAAAATGTTTCTAAGAAGGTGCTTGTGAAGTATTTTTTTCCTTACCTGCTATGTACATTTTTATACTATGATGTGGATAGACTGTTCAGCAGTGGTTATCTTGCAGTTGCATAGGCTATTCCAATTAGGAATATTTTGTCATATTTGACCAGTGTTAACTCATGTTTTATCTGCTACTGGGTAAAGTAAAATAAGCTAGTGATAATCTAAGGCATGCAATTCACTCACTTACCACAAATAAGCACTGAACTATTAAAAGAATGTAGCAGTGGTTCTCTGCAATGATCTGAGGTGTGCATATCTTTATGATTAGACTAAAATAAATTAGTATGTGCACAAAAGTTGCCCGTGTCCATTCTCAGTGTGAAATGTAGTTACATTATCTTTTATTTCTGTTTTATATATAGGGCCTGGGTTCCAATAAATAATTGCTACCTCATGTCTAAAGAAATTCCTTTTTCTGTGAAAAAGACTAAAAGCATCTTCAATAGTGCAATGCAAGAAATGGAGGTTTATGTTGATAACATTCGTAGGAAATTTGGGGTATTTAATTATGCACCTTTCCGGACACCATATACTCCCAACAATCAATACCAAATGTTGTTAGACCCTACAAACCCAACTGCTGGAACTGCAAAGACAGACAAACAAGAGAAGATCAAACTGAATTTTGATATGACAGCATCGCCCAAGATTCTGATGAGCAAATCTATGCTGAGCAGTGGCACCG
Source organism: Atrichornis clamosus (assembly GCA_013400975.1). Taxonomy (NCBI): domain Eukaryota; kingdom Metazoa; phylum Chordata; class Aves; order Passeriformes; family Menuridae; genus Atrichornis; species Atrichornis clamosus. Next base: position 121,286 of record WBMZ01011322.1, read on the forward strand.
GCCGTAGGATTTCGTTGACAGATATGCCACGGTCACCAATGAGTACAAACTCATCAGTTCACACTGGGTCTGATGTGGAGCAGGATGCAGAGAAAAAAGCAACTTCCAGTCATTTTAGTGCCAGTGAAGAATCCATGGACTTTATTGAGAAAAATACAGGTAAAAAAACAAAAAGGGGAGGTACAGAACTTTGGTATTGCACTAGTTTTATTCCATGTACTTTTTAAAGACAGTCTGTATTATGACTCGGTTTATGAAGAAATTTTAGAAAAAAGGATGAATTTAACTATCAGTATCACAGATAAGAAGCAGCAGTTCTTTCTGTCACATTGAGAAGGAATGAATAATCTTGAAAAGTGACTAAGCCCTTCAGTTTAAATAGTAGAAAATAGTCATAGCTATCAAAATAAATGGAGAGAGGAAGTAAATACAAAAAGAGTTAGAATTGTCATGATTAGAAGGTATTCTAGTTTTAAATCTGTCTTTATTAATTTTGTACTTTTTCAGCTTCTCCAGCACCAACAAGAACAGGTCAAGCAGGGAGCTTGTCAGGCAGCCCCAAACCTTTCTCTCCTCAAGCATCAACGCCAATTTCTGCTAAGCAAGAAAGAACTTCCACTCCAGGAAGCATTCTGAATCTTAACCTTGGTTAGTCTTCGAAAACCTAATATTCTTACAGCTGAACAAATTATGGTGGTGTCAATGCAGCATAACATGAACAAACATGCTTGTATGTGGCTTTAAATGAGACACAGGTGTAATTACTGTGTCATCAAATTTACTGGGGTTTTTTTTTAATTTTATAAAAGACAGTTTCTGTTAAAGGATAATTTTTTTCTTAGCTGAACTGTACAAATGAACGTTTCTAAACAGTAGGTAAGTTTCTAAAGGTTGTAATTACATGAACATTGCTGCTCTTCACCCCTCAGTCTCTTTGAAGTGAATTTCTGGCAAGGTTTTCTTGTGATCTTTAGGATTTAGGATTTACTAGGGCTTCTCTCTTGCTGCCTTCACATCATCTCTTCACTGACCATCCCTCCCTAGGGAGATAGATGGATGAAAGGAATTAGCAGAATTCTTGAAGTCTTGAAACTCCCTAGAAGTAAATTTTGGGATTGTGGAATTTTGAAAGATGGGAGTAGGTAAGTACTAAGTTGGTAAAATAGTTCTGAAAGCCAAACAGATGTAAATCAGTTTCCTCAGTCATGCTTTGGTCCTGTGAGCATCCTGATTCAGTTCTGGCTACTTTTTACCTCCAAATGATATTACACAGAAAAGAAAGATTTTGCCTCTCAGTGTTAGCCAGGTACTTCAGAAAGGCTTGAGTTCCAATAATGAATTCATGTCTTCGATGCCTTACAGATATTCTAACTCTGGATACAAGCTCACAGGTCTGTTTTTCAGTGGGTCAGTCTATATGTGTGAACATAATCATAGAATTAATTTCTTGTGCTGCACTGCAGCTGTTGGTCATCTCATCTGAGGTGACAATGCATTTGGAAAAACAGTAAGAAATACGTAGTGCTGCAGTTGTTTGAGCCACAGATGGGAGACATCAGCTGGAGCATAGAACATTTTGATTAAATAGTGCAGATTGGAAAATCCAGTGTTATGGTCCATGAGCAAAACCATAAAAGAAGTGCTTATATGCTTTCAAATAGAATATCAGTTATTTTGTTCAGCTTTAGGGGAATTTCCTTCCTAAATATACTCTTCGGTGATGGGAATGAAAATGGCAACCTTTCCTCATTTAATAGTCAGCTATGCCAGATGTGGATTCTTCTGTGAATGTTGTAATTTTTCAAATATAACTTACTGTGTCTTATATTCATATGTAATGTGAACAGGGTTTCTCTCTGCAAAAACAAAAGTGAGAGTCCCGAAAACAAAGGCACTTTGTATCTTTAGCAGAGTACTAGGAGGACTCTGACCCTGCAATTCAGCAATAAGGAAGGAAAAATAATAGAAATGAGCCATCTGTTGTTACTGGCAGACTTGCTAATTTGAAAAATGGAGGTGTGAATGAGCAAGATATACAGGGATTTTGGGGAAAAAATAAGTGTTTCTGATAGTATTGGGTCTGCCCTTGGATAACAGAGGCAGAAAACAGTAAGAATGTACCTTAATATAAAATTCAAACTTACTAAAGTTGTCTGGTCTGAGGAATCATTGGCTCAGCCCTTCATATTTATTTAAGTTTTCTCTGAGTTGTACATCAACACAAAATATCTTGTAAATATGTATATAAATATATATAGTGAGTAAAATTAGGCAGCACTGTGTCATATTTAACTGCTCTGGAATGAAACTTGGAAAAAAAAGCACAAATGCACATTGTGCCAGTGTTACCTTTTGCCTTCTCCATGGCCTCTGGTCTTTCTCAGCATATGGCTTTGGCTCTTGATCCTGCCGTGAGCCAGTTGAAGGAGCTGAACTGGCCAAACATGATTCTTCTCTCCATTCTTTCCCCCTTCTTCACGGGCCCTTCTTCTCCCTCAACTAACCCCAGCTGGTTTAGAGCACTGATGGAGTGTCAGCACTCCTGGCAGAAAGTAAGAGATAGGACTGTGCTGCAGAAATACAGTCTCTGAAATGGGAAAATTGAAGCAAAAATGTGAAACTTAGTTGGTAAGGCAGTTTAAGGCTTAGCACTGTAGTGTGTACTCTTTGCAGACGGATGTGTGCATTTCAGAGTGAAAATTCTATATGTGTAGATGAAAACTTGAGATTTCGCTGACATATACTGAAAAATGTAGTATTTTATCTTGAGTTTATTAATTTATCCAGTGAAACACTCCACATTTTTATATGTATTCTCATGGCCTAACTTTTGGATTTTAAATGATGACTACAAAGACTTTTATTTCTATGTAATTTTCTCTGTGAATGTAGTACTACCAGTAGTAAATAACAGCAGTTTAGTAGAGGTGCTGTCAGACAGCTTTAAAAACCTGATTGGTGATTTCTTGATAATTTCACATTCATGGAGAAAATGTCCCCGTAGTTGATGCATGTGTTTTGTGTGTGAAAAATGTAGCGTCGGAGAGGAAGAATCCATTGTTTGTAGTAAAGTCATTTTAGAGTTATTATTTAACCCATAATTGAAAAAGCAGTGCAATGTATTTCAGATTGTCTGCACTGCTCTTCAGTGAAACTTACCTGGATAAGGACCTCGGTTCTTTAGTGAAATCTTTTTGTTCGTTTCTGTTTCTGTTCCCAGATCGCAGCAAAGCCGAGATGGACCTGAAGGAGCTGAGCGAGTCGGTGCAGCAGCAGAGCACTCCTGTGCAGCTCATCTCTCCGAAACGCCAGATCCGCAGCAGGTTCCAGCTGAACCTGGACAAGACCATAGAGAGCTGCAAAGCACAGCTCGGTGAGTGTCTCTCAGGAACGCAGTGGACATCAGAAGGATACACTTGAATTGGAGGTTACATCAGTTTTTAAATACTGAAACCTTAAATATTTTATGTTTTAGAAGGAGGAGAGGATATTTGAACTCCTTGAGGCAAGTGGAATGCTCTGAAGTAGTTTAAAACACAGTGAGACCTGATGGTTCAAATTTTTTGTCAAAATGCTTTCATCTTTTAATCTGTTGTTGTACCATTCTGATGTAGATAGTATGACAGGAGTCTAGTCTTGCTATTTGCTTTGTAAGTTGAAAAATTTGAGAATTGTACCTAAATTATGTCAGTTGCACAAAATAGGATGTAAGTAACTAACATCAGGTGACCAGAGTTGCTGATTTTTTAAGGTGGTTTCTTATGGATGAAAATAATTCCTCTTTGTATTTGCCAGCATTGGGCCCTGAGCTGAACAAAAGAGATTGCAGATAGTGGAAAAAAGCAGTGAAAAAAGGGCCATTGAATGGAATAAAAACATTAATTGGAGTATGTAGAAGCTCATTCTTACACCTTGTGGTACTGGGATAGGGCACTAAGCTGTGTAGCTTAAGGACTGTCAGTTAACATAATGGTATGTGTACGCTTTCTTCCGGTATATAGAGTATTTTCTTGGTCTTGTCAGTCAGTCTGATGTCAGCATGGAATGTACTTTCCTTCCCACAATTAGGAATAAATGAAATATCTGAAGCTGTTTATACTGCAGTAGAACACAGTGACTCTGAAGATTCTGAAAAATCAGACACCAGTGACAGCGAATACAGCGACGAGGATCAGAAATCAAAGAATGATCAAGAAGATGGTGAGGACAAGGAAGGTACAAGAAGTGACAAAGAATCACTGAGCTTGAAAAAAAAACCTAAGCCCCCAGCACAGAATGAAGACAAGGAGGAACTTAAAAGCACAAGTCCAGAAGTGGAGAAAACAGAAGAACCAGTCAAGGAAAAGGTTGTTTCAGACACTGAAAAAGAATTTTCTGAAAAGGGAAAGAGTTTACAGCATCCTGCAAAAGAAAAGCTGAAAGGTAAAGATGAAACAGACTCTCCAACTGTGCATCTAGGACTGGACTCTGATTCTGAGAGTGAACTTGTCATCGATCTAGGAGATGATCATTGTGCTCGTGAAGGAAGGAAAAACAAGAAAGACTCTAAAGAACCTTCTCCTAAACAAGATGGTAGGATGAAATTCTTTTCTTCCTTTTTTTTTTTCCCTTCTATTCTGCAGGGCTACTACCAAAAACAGAATTGTTACCTTTATTTTTGCATTAAGATAAAAATACCTGTATTAAAACATTTTTTAGGAGTGATTGTTCATTTTTTGTGCCCTGACTTCTCCAGACTAAGCAATCTCAGTTCCCTCAGATGCTCCTCATAAGACAAGTTTTCTAGACCATTCCCCAGCTCCCTTGCCCTTTGTTGGACTTGCTCCAACACTTTACTGTCCTTTTTGAAGGGCTCAAGCTGAATGTAGTACTTGAGGTGTGGCCTCAACCAGTGCCAGGTATCGTGGGACAATCACTTCCCCGGTCCTGCTGGCCACACTATTCCTGATAGAAGCCAAGATGTCACTGGCCTTCCTGGTAACCTGGGCACACTGCTGGCTCATCTCCAGCCAGATGTTGAGCAGCACCCCCAGGTCCCTTTCTGCTGAGCAGCTTTCCGGCCACTCTGCCCTGGTAGTGCTGCAGGGGTTGTTGTGACCCAAGGGCAGGACCTGGCACTTGGCCTTATTGAACCTGATTAAGTTGTCCCAGCCCATCAGTTCAGTCTGTCAGGATCTTTGCACAGCCTTCCTACCCTCAAGCAGATCAGCACTCCTGCCCAACTTGGTGTCATCTGTATTTGTTGTCAATGCCAGTTCACTGGTGTTTGGAAAGTTTTTAGTGTGCTATTCCTTCAGTTATTTTCAGTCATTAGTCCTTCAGAATGTTTTTTTTTTTCTCCTGAAAGAAACTGGGATGACAGGTGTAAGTGGTAAGCCAGAAACATCCTAACAAGTGCTAACCTCTCACGTATCTTCTGAATGAGGTCAAGCTGGTTTTTCTGGGTTTTGTACTTTTGTTTTGCTTAGTTACTTATGCATCTGAATTGCCACCAATTTCAACTAGACTGAAATGACTTTACTTTTAGAATATCAGTTACCTTTGAGGAAAATAATTCAAAGCAGACTGGAAGGTATACATGGCTCTTCCAAAAATTAGATGGGAAATTCTGGATCAGGTGTGTTGGTGAAAAGCTGGCATAACATTTTATGTTTGTTTAGTTGTAGGTAAAACTCCACCTTCCTCCAGTGCAAGCACCCAGCCTCTCCCAGAAACTCCAGTACTCACCCGCTCCGCATCCCAGACCCCCCCAGCTGGTGTGACAGCAACCACCAGTGCTGCTTCTACTGTCAGTGCTCCCTCTGCAGCCACAGGAAGCCCTGTGAAAAAGCAGAGGCCTCTGCTGCCCAAGGAAACTGCCCCTGCTGTGCAGCGGGTGGTGTGGAATTCTTCAAATAAATTCCAGACATCTTCTCAGAAATGGCACATGCAGAAGGTACAGAGACAGCAGCAGCAGCAGCAGAGCCAGCAGTCTCAGTCACAGCAGCCTCAGTCCTCTCAAGGGACAAGATATCAGACAAGACAAGCAGTTAAAGGTACACACTTTTCTAACTCAATGTGCCTGTGGTGCCCTAATTCCCCAGTAGTGATCTCAGAGCTCCAAGGCTGCCCAACCAGGAGTTCTTCCACATAAACAAAATCTCAAAGCGTGGTTTTACTCTGATAAGTGACTTTAGAATACAAGTTACTATACCTGCTCTTTCTAGTGTGTATTTAGAGTCATGTCTCCTTACTTTAATGACAAAAAAATTGTGTGTTTGTATAAATATTTTTGCTTTTCTTAGCCATAATAGATTTGGAAGAGTGAACTGAATTATTTTCTGGATTACATGCTAAACCCATTAACTATTCCACTTGCACATTTACCAATGTCACCTCAGTATCTACAAATTGCTTCCAGTTTTATCTGACAAACAGCTGATCTGAAGGGCTTTTCAGAGTATAATTTGACAACAATGAAATTACCCAGGCTCCACTTGTCTTTGAAATCCTTGTTGTTTAACAAGACTTTGATGCTAGTTTACTGAGCAAACAGCCCTGGCATTTTAGAATGTTTTCACAACTGTTTTCTCACCACCCCTTGGCTGGAGGTTTCACCAGTGGCAGGCACAGGGTAGTACAAGCCTGTGCTTCACTCGCTTCACTTCACTTAACAGCAACTTCATGTAAATCAGCTTAATTTGTAATTTCAAGTTAAGAAACTGAAACGTTGACTGGTGTGCCTGATGAGGAGACATTCTCCACTCTGCTGGCATGCAGGTGATTTCATAGAGAAGTTTAGATGATGGCTCTCATACAGATGTTTACCAGAGGCTCATTTCTCTGGTCCCAAACTGCTTTTGTGTCTGCCATTTAAGCATTGTTGAGGAAGTGGTATCTTTCTACTGGTAGACTGCACAAATTTGATACAGAAATATTCACTGAGAAAAAATGAATAGGGAACTTGGTGAAGTGAAATGTGAACCTTCTAATAGAATCATACTTTAATACACACCCTAACAATATGGGCTGAACTTCAAGTGTTCAATTTTCTCAATACTGCTTACTATGGAACACATCATAGCCATGTTACATCTTAAATATTATAGTCTGCAAATCTTATCAAATGAAAACTATAAAATCTATGGATTTCTTATATACTGAATTGGCATAAACAAAAATATAGCACATAGAGATAATGATGAATAAGTTGTTTATTTCAGTAATTCCAGTTCTGAGGATATTGGCAATGAAGAGGTCTTTTATAATATGAGTCGGTAAAAACAGCTTGAAAAGTTCTGCCCTAAAATAAGTATTACTTTTAAAATGCTAGGGCAGATAAGTCATTAGAACTGAGAGAGCCTTCTGCACCGGCCAGTTTAAAATTGTAAGTTCAAGGTTATTTTTGCTTCATTACCTTTAAGCCTTACGATTATGTGCAAGTTCAGTGGCTGGGCACTGTATAATTAATCATTAGATGGCACCATTGTATGAATAATTCAAGTCTGAAGTGGTTTTGTGCAGACAGTTAAGTTGGATACTGAAGTTAGAAGTTTGCCTGTTTGTTTTCACAACTGCATGTGTGATTAATCTGCTCAATGTTCTCTTTCCTCAGCTGTGCAGCAAAAAGAGATCACCCAGAGCACTTCCACATCCACTATAACCTTGGTCACAAGTACTCAGCCTATTTCCATGGTTACCAGCTCTGGGTCTGCCAGTACCCTCTCTTCCTCACTTAACACGGACTTGCCAATTGCAACAGCTTCAGCTGATGTGGCTGCAGATATTGCTAAATATACCAGCAAAGTAAGTTCTTGAGTGAGGCTGTAAGAAAGCTGTACTTTTCTTTACAACACTGTATGGCTTCATCAGGTGGTAACTTGTCCTGCGTGTGTGTCCATGCATTAAAGCAGCTGCTGAGTTGTTAAAGCCAAGGGATGGTGCAGTAGTGGTCGTAGTGACGTGAGGGAAGGGACATTTGCTTTCCGTACTCTCTTAGATCTTTGCATTAAAAAAATCAATGTGAGTAATACTTACTTTTGCATTGAGTTTCTTCCCCAAACTCATGGTTATATATTTTTTGTTCATAAATTATATCACTAGCAATTTCTTAGAAAAGTAGAAGGTCAAGCAGTTCACCAGTTCAGGACACTTAGAGATCAGAGTCCTGATCAAAATTGTTGTGTTCTACCTTCTAAATAAGTAGAACAAGATAAATAGAGAGAGAAAGAGAGGGGACATAGTTGATAGCAACATAAGTTCCCATTAGAGGGGTTGACAGGAAGTGAAAATGGGAATCTATTAAAAATACGTCTCAAAGAATTTTTTTTCTTTTTGTCTTTCAGATGATGGATGCCATCAAAGGAACAATGACTGAAATATATAATGATCTTTCAAAAAATACTACTGGAAGTACAATAGCTGAGGTTAGTGTTTAAAAAAAAAAAAGCTTGTATATTAACTTTGAAAGTTGCAAATCAGCAGTTTAAATATACATACATATCTATAAATGTGCCACATAATTGTATCTACAGAGTATTATATATGGAGACTGTCAAGTGATCCTAATTTCTGTTTTAACCAAAATAAGGAAGTCGAAAGTTTTGAGCAATGATATTTGTATTCCCAATCCACAGTGAATGGGAAAACTTGCTTTTCTAAGCTTCATGTAGTTAAAAATACAGTAAAATAAATATCATACTAATAAATGCAAACAGCACTGAGGAATAGGTTTCTGAATCCAGTCAGAAATTTGAGACTTGACAGTTTCAATTGCAGAGGAATCGCGAGCAAGCTTAACAGTTTTTTGTCTTCAAACAGTCCTGTGCTCTTTATGGTAAGCCAATCTAGCAAACAAATATTTATTTGGTTTGGGGTTTACTGTGGTCTTGTCCTCATGTTAAGATGAAGGTAAATGATGGTCAGGCTCATTGCTTTGGGCATGTTTTTTTATATAATAATTACTAACTATTAAATTTTTAATATTTAGATACGACGTTTGAGGATCGAGATAGAAAAACTTCAATGGTTACATCAACAGGAACTCTCAGAAATGAAACATAATCTAGGTAAGAAAATGACAGCCCCAACCAGTGTGTCAGGTTTTGTCCTACATAGAAAATGGAAATGCTTGTAGTATGTGTTGCCTTCATCACAAGATGCTGCAAATTGTCCCTCTTGGAACTTTGACATTTTTCATTGTAAAGAAACTGAGATATGATGAACAAATCAGAAGAGAGAAGAACTAGAATTCTCTGTATTTTCTGAATATTGGAGCAGAAAAAAAGTTTGGGCTTGTAAAGACAAAATACGTTAGCAGCAGCTGCATCCATCCTTTCTGTGTTTATGCTGTATTCTGGTCCTTTGTGGGACATGTAGAACTGAAGTGTTAAACAAATGGAAGGTAATGGGTAAAAATCATGGTGGCAGAGCAAGAAAAGAAGATGGAAGACTTGGATTTGTTGAGTAGGTATGAAACAGATGCCCAAACTTGGGGAATATCTTGACTGTTAATTTTAATTTCATGGTGTCTTTAAGCTCATGAATACTGTTTTGTACCTTGCTGTTGTGGGGTGTAAAATGCAAACCCATCTCTCTCTGGGTTTTGAGTAGAACTGACAATGGCTGAAATGCGGCAGAGCCTGGAACAGGAACGAGATCGTTTGATTGCTGAGGTGAAGAAGCAGATGGAACTGGAAAAGCAACAAGCAGTGGACGAAACCAAGAAGAAGCAGTGGTGTGCCAACTGCAAGAAAGAGGCCATCTTTTATTGCTGTTGGAACACCAGCTACTGTGACTACCCCTGCCAACAAGCTCACTGGCCTGAGCACATGAAATCTTGCACACAGTCAGGTAAGGGTGCTCTGGGCTGCCTCTTCCACAGCTGAGGGGGTTTGGGTGGGGGGGTGGATCCTCAGTGACTCACTGCTTCATGTGGAGATGTGCCTGGGAGGAGGGACTGTGGAGTGGCTCCCATCAGTAGTGGCCTCTTTCTCTTTTTTCCTTTATTTTAGCTACTGCGACACAGCAAGAAACAGATACTGAAATTAGCACAGAAACACTAAATAAATCATCCCAGCCCAGTTCAAGTGTGCAGCCTACACCCACGGAAACAGCCAGCACCCCTAAGGAAAAGGAAGGTTCAGCTGATAAAAGCAAAGAGAGTGTTACAGTGAGTATCATGTCTTTGAACAAAAATAATGTGTAAGATTCATCTGAAACCTACTCCTAAAAGCTTCCCTGGATAAGCCAGGAATTTGTAACTATTTGCATATTTCAAAGAGTGTGTTTTGGGGAGTGGATTGTGGCTTTTGTTCTTCATCTTGACAAAAAAAGTGTCCTTCTGTCCTCTGAGAGCACCCTTTCCCTTTCACTTATTCCCAATAAAACCTTGTGTTGGCTTGACTCATCCTTCCAGCCAAGGGGCACTGGACCTCTTTCTCTCTCTCTCTCCAGGACCCATCAGTGTAGCTTCTGGTCTGGATCTTTCGATACAAGTTGCCTTCTGATAAGCAATACTGACTGCAGCACTTCCAAGCCCTTCTTGCCTGGGGGTTCAGAGGCCAAGCTCAAGACCTGCATTCAAACCAACCTATTTCTCACCACAGACTGCCATTAGGGTACCACAGCGTTCCATAACACTGATCCTACACCTCACCTGGACCTACGGTTAACGGAGCAGTTCCGACATCCTCCATAGCATCTACTCTGATAGTATTCAGTAGGCAAGGATGAGCAAATGCTCTAATAAAGGGACTTAACATTGCATATATAGAACATGTTTATAGAGAAGATTCTGCTTTATAGGTAGGGCTTGACTATTAGCAATTTTGGCATCTTTTTTTTTTTTTTCTGCCCTTGCAAGATTTATTAAATGAAAAATTTTAGCGGGGAGGGGGGGCTGATCCTTCAAACCCTTACACATGATCCTCCACATCAGTAGGAGCCTTGTTGTATTTTAAAATATTAAAAGCAAACTAATTTTGTAGTATTGTGATTCCAGCATGATGTCTCATTGAGATAGTCCTGTAGAATTGGGAAGCATAGTAATCTAGAGAGCTGTGTTCATTTCTTGACACTTTTGCTACTGTCTGGTGTTAGATCTCTGGGCTTGACAAGTCACCTAAGGGAGTAACTTGGGAAACAGATTTGAAGAGGGGGGAAAAGGATGTGCTGTTTCACTTAAATGTTTTGATGAATTTGGTTAAACTCTGGCTCACTCAGTCAATGTTTGTGTTATGGCAGCACAAGCTTTGAATTACTGGGGAAGTAGGGAATGTGAGACCTAAAACTTGCCAGGGAATATTCCAGTTATACAGATCTGGAATTGCTTTTACATAGATTTTCCACCTGAAACATCATGCTGTATACATTGATCACATTCCTAATTTGAATTTTGTTTTATTAACGAAGAAGTAACCTGTGAATTCATTAAGATGGAAATTTTTAACACAAAGAAAACATCCAACATAAATTTCATATCATAATAACAACAACTAGGCGGAATTTATGTAAAAGCTGAGGCTTCTACTGAGGTTGCCTGTGCTGTCTCTGCAGATAGCAACAGGTGTGGCAAGCAACCAGCCTATAAAACTGGTCCAGGTTCCGCAGACCACCACCTATATTCCAACTACTCGAACCACAATTGTAAGTACAACGTTGTAATTTGAAGTCTGCAGCAATGCTGTTCCTGGCATTAAAACTGCTCAGTATCTCCGGGGGGTTGTCTCCATCTGCTGTTGTATCAAGAGATGAATTCACTGGTATAGTCTCAACTTGCAGTGCAAAATGCTTTATTTTGCTGTGCAACATTCCACCCTTCCATTCATCACTGCAAGGATTCAGAAACCCTTAAGTCTGGCGAAGGCACTGAGGACAGGCAGATGCCATTTCACATTATTGGTCTGTTTCATGTATATACTTGACCACAGCATCAATGTAAATATATAGAATTCATTTTAAATAGCTTTTAAATATCGTTTTGTCTATGGTATCCTAAAGAGATTTAATTATTTCTGAGCTATGCTTGGTATTCCTGTGACATCTCAGTACCTGTACAAGAGAATATGCATTTGTCAGTGTCTCTCCCATGCAGTCTTGCACATTAGCATTATGATATGAGAAATCACATTGGAATCAGACCTGGTTTTTTCCATGAAAGGCGTAACCAAGGACACTCGAATTCCCTAGTGTCAGTCACAGGAGATGGGACAGAAGTGAGCTGGATTTTTGTATTTTATGCATCATAATGGCCCATTGTTTCAGCTGGTGGTGCTCAGTGAGCACCTGAGCTGATGCTGCCCTGGTGACAGCAGCGCTGCCTCGGTGCTGGGTTCAGCAGGGAAGCCCATGTGTAGGTAACTTCAGTTCACTTCTCACTTAAGTAGGATAATTTGTAACAGGATGGAGTCTGTTAACAGTGGAGCTTAACCACACCGTGACTGCGAGGCCTGATGTGCTGCGGAAGTTCCTCTGACTTTCTCTGTCCCTGTGCACTCCCCCGCAGCTGCAGGACACCCCTGGGTGTGGTGGTGGATACACGCTCATGCACACACAGTGTTTCACAGCCACCAGATTCCACACAGACACGGCTCCTGGTGGGGACTGAGACTTCCCACATTCCTCGCAGCCTTCTAACTCCACTCCCTTGGTGTCAGCTGAGACCACTGTGCACCTTTGCAGCATTGGCCCCAAGTTGCTTGGACTGAACTACCATTAACCATGTTTTCTATGTGTTTTAAAATCCAATACCAGACATTGAAGACATCAGGCTTTTTTTTGTGAATAGCTGTGAGGCTGTAAGATCCTAAGGTGGTTTTGTGTAATACTGAGAAAAATGGCAGTTACCTTCACTGGTTTTCTGTGACACAAAGTGTATTGAGTTATGTAAAGCAGAAATGGAAGGTGTGAAAGGTTTCCAACTTTATTTGTGCATGTTTATAACTTTGTACACATTTACATTAGTCTTGCACAGCTCCAGACACCTCTGTATTCTAATGACTGCACGTGCAATTTAAATAATTCTAAACCTTAGTGCATGTTTAATATGTATGCAAAATGTACATATGTGTAAAACTGGCAGAGGTGGAAAATTTGCCTCTCAGGGAATGATCTTAACACATTTAAGGAGTCTCTCACATTCCATATTCCGATCGTGCTAAGAACTGAAACTTAATTATTTTCCTGTGTGTAAGTGTGTGTATTTAAAAGGCGACTGTGGCAACCTTAATTTCCCCATCTCTAGTACTGACAGTGACTTACATAATGGCTTCTTTAGGGTTCAGTTTGTGTCCAGCTAGGAATTCCTTCCCCTGAACAACTTCCAGTGTATCTTCTGGGTACCATTTCCATTGAACCCTGTATAGACATCTGGAATCATTACAAAATGGCAGTAATCTTGAATTTATTTAGCAAATTGGTTCCATGTTTGTTATTTATTCTTCCTGCAGTGAAAATAATGTAAAAATATGAATCCATCATCATTGCATTCCAGGGAATGGAATGAGTAGGCTTCTGGAAGGCACAGACTCACTCACAAAGGAGCTGTAATCCATCTCAGCAGGGACACTCACTGTCTTTGTGGAAGATCACTGAGACACTCACGTGGTTTCTTGAATCAATGTGGGGAAACACTGGGCTTCGGTGAACTTGTATTTCTTTTTCCATGTTCTCTTTGGAATGTGACACTACCAATGGGGGAAGATCTGTGCATCCCTTTCAGGTTTCTCAAAATCTCACTCCCTGTTCCTCCCACAAGATGTTGTGAACTGAAATGGATGCGTTTGTCTGCTCACCAGTTGTGCACCACTGGAATTGTGTCGGAACACAGTTTGTATGGTAGAGACCTTTCTAGACTTTCTCACATTTTTGGAGGAAGGTTAAGATACAGACTTAAGGTTCAATAAATCCTCTTAGAGATCTCCAGTGTGATGTGACCTTGACCAGATTGTTTAACATTCTTGTGCCTTTGTCTCTGCATCTGTAGAATCAATTACCACCTATAGAGATGTCCTGAAACTCCATTTGTCGAGATGTATAAATCATGATCTGTATGATGGAAGTGAAAAGTTTATTCTATATTAATATTTTTACAGGGTGTGTAAGACAGTTCCCAGTAATGCTGATGTTTTTGCTATTGATTTGTGTAAAGTTAACTTAAGTACTTTTTTTTTGTTCAAATGGATGTTCTTTGTTCTCTTCTGTGTAGAATGAATGCATGGGGGAAAGTTCCTTTTGGGGAAAAAGATTTAAGTAATGTGTAACAAGAATATACTTATAAACAAGGGTATTTTTGTACTCCAGTTTGATTTGTCAAAACTTTTTCAAATGACAGAAGAATTTCTTAGCCCTTTTTCCTCTTCCCATGTATTAGTTTGCAGAAAATACATAACTGGATGTAACTCTGAAACCCTCACTCTCCAAGCACAGTGTGTACAGCCCCTGTAGCACCTCCTGTCCCTGTAATTCTGTAGCAGTGATGAGAACACAGAAAAACTCTTGGCTATAGGGAAGTAATGCACTACTTTCTCCCCTGGAATGAGGTAATACTGCGGTAATAAAGGTATTAGTTCTTGCACAAAATTGGAACTTGTTCTGGATTTCCCCTGGAAAATAAATCTCTATTTCTGTGGTCATGTTTCTGTGACCTTTAACATAACAATCTGTTTCTCTTGGTTTTAATCCACAGACCATTCCTGTAGTGGTAAGTCCTTCTGCTGGGACAGTGGCAATGAGAACTGGAGTTCAGTATGTTCAGACCACAATGCCAGTCCAAGTACGAAGAGTCTAACTGCTAACCAGAAGTTCATACAATTGTTGGAATAAAAAAATCTAATAGAAATGTGAGAAATAAACACAGTTCTTTGGATTAACCTCAAAGGTTCAGACTTTAGCTTTGTGTATGTGTACAAAGCATTAATTACACTACATTAATGTAAAGCATTAGTGCTGGCTTAGAAAAGCTGAGGACAGGTAAGATCCATATTAAATCTATGCTTCTTTTGTAAATAATGTACAATTTGTGGATGTCATTAGAGTACCATCTCCTTTTTATATTTGTATTGACTTTAACTTATAAAGAGCGTTTGAAGTCGGAAAAGGAAGGTTTAAAACAGCCTTTCCACAACCTGATGCTGAAAACTGGGCTTGGGAAACTGCGGTTGTGCATCAAAAAACACAATGCTGAGAATCTGAACAACTCTCTTTGCATTTGGAGTGAAAAAAAAATTTCTGCACTTTGGAACTCTTGTAGAATTTCTCTGAACAATCAAGTGATGAAGGATATCTCTTTTCAGTTAACTGTATTAGGCAAATTATGACATTTCCAATCTGTGGAACTGAAATCCATAAAAATTTATACTGTTTTTCACAATGACCAGACTGACAATATAAATGTTGTTTACAGGTGAAAATTAATTTAAAATTTCATTCAGTCTAAGATCAGAAAATTTGGCAAATGTAAGAGCAGCTGGTTGTAGCAGGATTTCTGATTACTGATACAAAAGACTGAGGAAAGTAAAATTTGTTCCTATGCTTCACAGTTTTATTTTTTAAAAATCCTCCCAAAGGACTTTGAACAAGAATTAGGTGTGGAGAAAAACATGGATTGGGAAACATGGGCAAAGGACTTTGGATGCTAGGCCAGAGCATGTATTATTTATCTGATGGAATTTATGTTTTTATGTAAGCATGAAGCAGTACAGTATGAGAGGAGACACCCCCTGAAGATGCTGTCTGTTACACTGAGGCTGTAGTCCCATTTTGTATGTTGTGTAAAACGAAAGCATTGAACAAAGCAAAGGTGATGTATGTATATGAGAAAATTAATTGTATGATATCATTCCAGTACATTCTGTTGTACATTTTAGTCATGTTGATTTCTCCCATTGTTTATATAAGAATGCGGTTTGTACAGTCTCCAGCTAGAACCCAGATTAGAGGGAAAAAAGTATTAGAATTAAAAAAAAGTGAGAACAGAATATTCATTAATTGCAGTTGTGTCAAAACTAGCCTAGCTGGCCTTATTTGTGAAGCATAATTGCTTTTAGCATATGGAAGTATTTTTTCACATTTTCTTTGTATAAAATTTGTATTAAACTTAAATATCTTTTTTGACAATTGTGTTTCTTTGTGACTAAGACAGGTGACACACACAATATGCTTTGGGTTTCTCCAATTTTTCAGGAAACTTCACAATTTTTTAATTAAACTGTTTTAGAAAAATTTTCTGTGTTCCTGGATTTCCAGTTTTGGTTCAATCTGGAGGAATGTTCATTTCTGCGCAGTTTCCAGATCGCAGGTAATTTCACACAGGTTGGCATCTTCTGTCTCAGAAGTGTGGGCCCTCGGATCCCAGCCTGTCCAGTTTGATGTTGTGTAACAGTTACTCACGGGTTGGACTGACACACCTTGTTGTTAGGTGTATTTTTGGGCTAGAAATGGGGACCGTCACTGCAGGTGTAGTCCTCCACAGGGACTTGAACTGGACAAGACTTCTGTGTGTCTTAATTATAAGTAAAAAAGAGGGAGCTTATGTCACAGCTCACTGTAAAATCTGTGAATACTGTCTGAAGCTCCTGCAGTCACCTTGCTCTGTGCGTTTGTAAAGCAAGCACAGTTCATGTTCCCAGTGCTGCTGTTCACAGAAAAGCACAAATCTTGAAAGCATGAAATGATGTTTTGGCCCTCCCCAGGGAATTTGGATGCTGGCACCACTGAAACAATCCCTTGTGCTGGGAGAAAAAGGAAAGGGATGTACAAGACACAAGTTGTAGAAAACCCCACTGCTGACACCTGTTCCAACCTGTGGCATTTTTTCTTCTTTTAATGAGGATCATTTTTTTTCTATGAAAGAGTTGTTTTCTTTCCTCCTCTAAAATAACAGGTGACCAAATCCTAGTAAAGTATGTAGAAAATACAGAAATACATAAAACCACAGGTGAAGGAGCTGAGCAAGGCCTGTACATGTGTCTGTGCATGTTCCTAGGCCTTTTGTATGTTCCTAAGTACAAAGTTGTTGTGGATCCCCTCTTTTAGCCATGACAAATTCCCTGGAACAGTAAATCCTGATAACTCCTGGTGCACTGAGAGCTGAAGCTGCCACAGTGACTGGAAGGAAGTGGTGACACCTGTGTGACAGACACTGACCCTGGTGTGTCCCACCCAAAGCTCTGCTGTGAACTTCGGCAACAAAAACAAGAGCTTGAGAACCTTTAAATCTATTCAGAAAGCAAAATCTTCCAAGAAACTTTAAAGAGAAAATAAATCAGTGCTCAGATAATTGACTCAATTAAGTCAGGTGTTAAGTCTGGAATTTCAGTGAAGATCAATTAGCTGATTGACAGGGTGTTAAAGCTGAAGTTGTGCTTCCCTAGGAGTCTGCAATCCCTGGCATTTTCAAATCAACCTCTTTCAAAGGTTTATTTACCAGAGTGCTTATCTTAATAATTTAAATATTCTGACAGCAAGATGAGCAGGTCAGCCTTGAAACGGGGTGTGTACCTCTAGATCCAAGAGTGTTGGGAGAGAAGGCAGGTACTCCAGCCCCCCAAAATGTAAACATGTTTTTATTTAATGCCTTTCACTCATCACAAGGTACTCTGTCCCCATCCCCAGCCCCAGACGGCAGCGTAAGGCACCGTGTAGACACGTGCACAGTCCCCCACCTCTGCAAGGTTCCAAAACAGCTACAGTTCTTACCACCAGTACCGTGTGTCCTTACTACTCATGTACACAATATGAGTCTCCCCCAGAGTCTGCTCTGGAGAAATGAACTATTAATTTAGAACAGTAAGACTTTCCCTGCCCACCCACCCCCAAAAAGCCAGATTAAAAACACAGGTACAGATCTTAATACCGGAGTAATGAGATTAGTTCATAAATTAAAAAAAATACCAAAAAAAAACCCCCCCAACAGTTTCACTCTTGTTTTCAGAAGGTCCCATGTGATGTGATGGATTGTGCAGAGACTCCTTGCTGTGTCCTCTTCCCCTTTCAAAACCAAGAACGCTGACAGGGAGTCCCAGACTTGGAGCATTTGCCTTGCTGATGGCAAAAAGGCCATTAGAGCTCTGTGCCTCCAGCTTAGCCAGCACCTGCAGCATCCCAGCGACTGATCAGAAGGATTTTCCTCTGTCCAAAGGAAGGAGGACTTGAGACAATGTTCTTTGGCTGCAAGTTCTTAAAGGCTTCCACTGAAAGGGTTCTCCTTCAAAAAAAAGAAAAACTGCAGTTGCTGTGGGATTTTTTTTACTGAGAAAATGTTGAGGAATAGGTGGAACCGATGTAACAGTCTGAGTGAAGCCCTCCCAGTGCTAAGATGTTGGGGTCTGCTACAAATATTCAAGTTCCAAGGCGTGCCGAAGAGCTTCCAGGTCAGCGTGACAAGAGATTCTCCAGAAGGGCATGTTGTGCTAGAGTGAAACCAAAAGAGGGGATTTTTTTTTTTTTCTGTTTTTTTTTAATATATTTATAAGATCAAAACAACTTTCTTAGTTTGCACCCCCAGGAACAGAGCTTTGTAGTTGGCCACCAGGTTGTCACAGTGCCACAGGCAAGGAGGCTCATCTTGGGGAAGAGAGGAGGGAGGGGGGAAGAGGAAGTGGGAGGTGTCTCTCTGCTGCTCTGTCTCTCCTATGCACACAGGAAGACACATCCCACACAATTTAGGAGTATCCTGCTTCACAGGTGATGGAGGATGTGGGCTAGAGCTTTGCTCCTGTTGTTTTTCCGCATGGATTAATTAGGAATATTTCTAGAACTGCAGTATTTCTAGAAGCAGTTTTAGGCAAACATCACCAGTGAAAGCTGTTATCAGTGACTCACAGACAAATACATGATACATATCTATTGTAAAAGGAAGTTATTGAAATTTATAAAAATGTAAGTAAAAGAAGAAAATGCCACGCAGTCAAAAAGCCTTCTAACAATTCACTAAGTTAACTGGAACAATAGGTCATACTGCATTTTCTATAAATGTAGGAATTGGTATCATTGTTCAGATCAATTATTGACATAACACTGTTGCCTCAGGGGAAGGTGCAATAGGTTTATAAAACAGCCTGTCCCCAAAAAACTTTCCTAATTCCCATTTCTGTGAGGTTATCCTGTATTATTCTTCTGTCTCCCTGTTTTTTAATTTTTAATTGCTGTGATAAATCTGAAGCCATGTATACACACATCCAAATCTGAGCATCTGGACAAAGTCTGGAAAGGTCAACTACCTGTGACCTATCCCATCTTCTTTATAATATCCCGATTATTCTCCTGAAAGTTGTAATATACTGTAGGAAAACAAGACTTGCATCTGAAAGAGGACAGAGTATCAACTTTTTAATTGCTGTGAAACAAGTGCAGTTCAATTTCATCAGGGACCTGAGACATTACCTGTAATCAGAGTGCCCTGAAAGCATCCCTGGAACAGCAGAGCCCCTCAGCAAAAGCTGTGATCCCCGTGGTTGCTTGCACAGAGAGAACCTCACAATAATTAGAACCTGCTCTTAGATGTTAAATACAACTTTTCTTGGTATGTTCTGGTGAACCTGGGGTTTGCCCTGGATTTGTTTCTTCTCCAAAACTGTTAAAGCAATTCTACTTTAGATCAAAGACACAGCTCATTTCTGCATTGTGATTTTATAACATTTGGGACCGTGGTTTTCTTTGCCTTCTCCCAAAATGCCAGGCTCTGCAGTGTCAGTGGTATCTATGCAGCAATAAGTGTACAGAAAGCCTTAACTGACAGCACTCAGTCCCTTCCAGCACGGGCATAACATTGCTAAGGTTCTTTTATCACTGCAGGAATTCACCTGTAACCATTGCTGCTTCTGCAAAAACAGCTCCAACACAGCTTCAGAGAACATACACTTCCTAAATAGATGCTGATGAAGGGAGGTGTTCCTTTTCCAATGGTACCTGCCTGTGTGCAGAAAACTCCAGTGGTTCCAGTTGTTCACTTTACAGAGTACCTGTTTGCACTCCTCTAACCTTTAAATGCATCTCAAGCTTCCCTCTGGTATGTTGCCTATCAGTAAATAAATGCTTCCTTCGAGCTGTGTATCAGTGTTTGTAGAGACAGCAAGCAAACCCAGGCAGCTGAAGTGATTGGAATCCACTGCTCTGCAATTTCACTTTAAGGGGAGAAGTTATTTCCTTCTCCTTCCCCCGGTTGCTGTTAAAGCCCTTCCATTAAATTATCTGCTTTTCTTTCTTAAACCAGAAGAAAACTTGGCCTCCCAGCCACTCCTGTTGTTCAGCAGTTACAGATTTATCACTCATCAGACAGGTGAAGAAAAATGACCCACGAAACTGGAGATATTATCAGTTCTGTCAGCAAAACAGCGAAAGGCTCTCTGCCTGTCCCCTCCCTTTTTTGTTTTGTTTTTTTTTTATAAAGCTCAGGTGTGTAGGAGCTTTGATTAATGACTGTCATCAATCAAAGGAGGTGACAGCTCAGCAAAGAATGTGCTCTACTAATGGCTGAGCTGCTTAGGCCAGGAGACACGAGCAGGAGGCTCCTGAAATCCCAGCAGAGGAGTCTGCTGAACCTTCCTGCCTCCCCATGCAGGCTGAGAGCCCCTGCAGCCTTTGATGCAGTCCTGTTCACTGACCCGCTGCCTTTGAAGTGTGGCACTGAGCTGCCACAAGCAGCAGGCTATTGTCACTTCAGCCCCAGTCATGC
Source organism: Atrichornis clamosus (assembly GCA_013400975.1). Classification (NCBI taxonomy): domain Eukaryota; kingdom Metazoa; phylum Chordata; class Aves; order Passeriformes; family Menuridae; genus Atrichornis; species Atrichornis clamosus. The sequence goes on from WBMZ01011322.1 coordinate 141,939, forward strand.
AGTTTGGACTCTTCCCTGACAGCTCCTTAACCCTTCACAAGCTACAGAACCATCTGCAAGTTCACTCAGTTTTCCAATGTGGGTGCAGATATTGTTGCTTCCACTGGCCAGGGCAAATACAGTATAAAAAACCAGGGTTTTTGCTGCTTTGAAGATGACCCGAGATACAATTCTGGGGATAGAACATGTGCCCATCCCCTCATTTGCTGGGATTCCTTTTGTTCCTGGTTTGTGCAACCAAAGAGCTGAAATTGGCTTGGAAAGTCTTTGCAGGATCTTCAGTCAGAATGAGATACCAGGTCCTCCAGCACAAGGTTCAGCTGTGTAGTTGGGCTCCTATAATATTTTGTACATCGCCTGAGCTGCACCAGTCGTTTGTGTATCCATTAAAAATTAAGCACTGAAGATGGACCTCATTCAGTCAGTTCCTGCAACTCAACTCTCGTGCAATGCTCCTGGAGCAAATGCAGCTCTGCCACATTTCTGCAGTCACATCAGGAGCACCAGACCCAGGATGCACAAAGACATCTTGCAAATAATGTTTGCCATTAACAAATTGTATTCCTGGCCCTGTAAATCCAATTAAATGGGAATTCCACACAGGTCTCTGTTCTAAAGTTTAGGAAATGAAAACTCTGCCTGTTCAATTCTCATTATTCCTGACTATGGTCCTTCTTTAATTTCTGTTCTTTGTATTCAGTACAGCTTTCCAATTTCATTTTGCTTGTGAAATTAATCACATTGATCCATAAGTCATTGATAAAGGCAGCAACTCTGTACAAATCCCTTTGGAATTTGCTCTAATGACGTTCCACTCCATGATCTCCATGAGTCATAAACACATGCATGTATATGTGCATGTTCTAGTAAGCAATTTGAAATTCCAACAATTTAGAATTTACAAAAGCAATGTGTGTAGATCAGAAATTCACTCTGCCTGCTGATCTGAGATCACACACTGGAGTTACCCTTCTCATGTGTTTAAAGCCATCTCTACTAATCATGAATGATTCCTGGAACACATGACACAGCAATTACCTGAAATATTGCACCAGCTGCCAAAGTGTGTGGGGGATTTGGGTATGGAATTTCTGACAAGGTGGTTGTTGAATATTTTGCATACTAAGAAATGAAACCAATTGTAAACTGCTTCAAGTGGAGGGAGCCTCATTAAATACTTAAAGAAAGGGTCATTGCAATGAAAACCTGGAAGAATCCAGCATGGCATCCACAAACTGTACCTTTTTTGCTCCCTGTTCCTCTTCAACACCATCTCCTATTACAATGTACACGGCTTTCCTTCCAAACCTCTGCATTATTCTTTCAAAACAGCTCTCTTTCCCTAGGCAACACAAGAGAAGATGCATTTTTTTATCTGGACACATACCACAGGCAGGGCTAACATTCAGGTGCAGGACCTGGCGTTGTCACCTAACTGAACTGGCTGCAGCATTCCTTGTTTTCTTTTGAAATTGGGACCTAACTGGATCTTCTGCTGAGGTGGATCCTCTCCATCTCATGACAGTTACTTGCATTTGCTTTGTCAGCCAAGGACTTCCCAGTGCTGCCAGTTTTCTGTGAGCTTTGTGACTTTGATACCCTGCTTAGACCAGCAGTTGCAAACTCATGTGACACTCATGGCATTCAGTTTCCAGAGCCCTCTTCTGTTCATTCTGGTTGCAGCAAAAACATGAAAATGCAAACCTCAGTCTTCAAACACACCAGAAGGAACAGAACACAAAAAAGCCCCAAGCCAACCCTATCAGTACTTATTACTCACAAAGCTTCACAAAGCTCGTTCAGCACACTTGACCCCTCTGCAAGAGGGTAAGAGGATCCAAACAGCATTTCTGTAACAGGTCCAACCAGACCCTCCTTCCAGCTGGGTGCAGCTGAACATCCCACGTGCAGTCAGTGCTGCATAGGGTGGGTATCCACCTGCGTATCTGGATCACTTCCCCATAGAGACACTTGAGAAGTATTTTTTTTCCCCTGCAGTCTGTACTAAAGTGTGGGAGTCAGGATGTGAATTAGACATCCATAAATACGAGCTGAAAATGAGGGTCACACATTGCTTGTTACAATCAGGTTGGGTGGCTGGGCCGGACTCGGGGACAAAACTTCAGCCTGTCTTTGTCACGGCCTAAGTCAGTTTGCTCTTACCTGTTTTTGTTGCACTGTAAATGTTTTCAATGGGGAAGACACTGCCCAGTCCATAGAGAAGCACTTTAGCAAGAGCTGGTATAAGCTGAGTTGTGGTGACCAACACATTCACACAGTTGGGCCTAGAAAACAGAAATTATTAGAAGAGGCAATCTGTGTTTCTCTCTTTCACCCTGGACTGAGAGATGGTAGGAAGCAAACCTTTCCTGCCACTGGAAGTTCCTCAGCCAGTGGGGGACTATGCAGCCAGAGGAAGGTAATGTGAGTACCAGAAATGTCTTTTGATCAGCTCAGTAGAATGAAAAAAACATAAACCAGACCAGCAGCAGTGATGCAGCCTTACTGCACGCTTGCCAGGATCTATTTGGTGGGAATTTAAGCACCATGCAGTAATGTCTGTGCTGGGTTCTTTGAGTGAACGTGTTCAGGCACAGGAGGGCTCTTTCCTTCCGTTCCTCTTTTGTAAACGTGCTCACATGAAAATGGTGCCACGGATGAGGGAGCCAAGGAATGGCAAGGAAAAGGACTGTTTTCCTTCTGCTCAGTTCATCATCCCAAGCTCACCCCAACCCTTGATAATTCAAGCCTGGCAAACGTGTGCAGACGGGCCTCCCACAGGCTTGGCCAGCAAAGTCCTACAAATGTGTCTCGATTTGTTTAGAGGGGGAAAACAAGGGAAGCAAAGGAGCTCCTGGATCAAACCCGCAGGCAATTCCTTGAGCTGCTCTTACCGGGAATGTATCAAGTTCAGCGCCTTCAGAGCATGTGTGAGCCAGAGATCCGTCAGCGCTTCCAGTTCTGCTCTCAGCTGCAGCCAGGTTTCCCTCTTAGGAGCTCCTATTAAACCTGTAAGCAGGGAAAGAGTCTTTGCAGCAGCACTGAGAGGGGATTGCATGGCCTTGTATGCAGAATGCCAAAGGGCTCCTGCCTGTGCTCTGAACTCTCCCACTGCCCCTCTCGCGGCCCTGGTGCCACTGCTTCCCTTTGTCCACTGCCACGTCACTCCAAGGCTCTGCCCTGAGGTCCATGAGGCCCAAGAGCAGCACAATCCTCTGCTGCGGCAGCCCAGCTTCCTTCCCCTCCGCTGGAATGGTTCAGTCAGCCACAAGCTGCGGGAACGCCTTGGAACACGTTCGTGGAGTGAGCACAAGGCTTGCATGGGAGGTGAGCAAGAGGATGCAAGAGCTGTGTTAAGCAGGCAGTGGCCTGGGCAGAGAGACACCTGAGGCCAGGTTGATTTTGTTTCTCCTGAAAAGCCATGCCCCATTTCCAGTGCATGCAGAGCAGGCGTGTACTCCAACCAAAGATAGGCTGTGTCTTCTTTGTCTTTCTAGTCAGAGAGAAACCTGCACTGATGTACTGAAAAGGAAGCTGAGAAGCCTCTTGCAAGAACTATCTGGAAGTAGGTGAGATGAAGGAACCCAGAAAATCCTGATATCTGGTGGTATTTTTTGGGGGGAGTCAAAAACAAGTAGTTACCAAACAAGAAAACCTTCAGACAGAGATCAGATGTGTTGTGTAGAAAAGAAAGAGAGTATTTTGTTTTGAACTGTTTGCTTGTTTGCTAAACACTGTGGAAAATTGGCGAAGGTTGCTTTCCTGCCAAATAAATTAGAAAATAAAGCCCCACACCTGGACTTGAGTCCTTCACAAACCACTAAACCAGGTATTTAGTGTGCCTCCTGCAAATCCTGTACAGAACCACATTTAAGGGTGACTTGCTCGGCTCACGGTGAAGCACCCATATCATGAGGCTCCCTACACCTCCTCCAGAGGGTCCCTACAGGGTCTCCAGTTTTTGGGAAGATGAAAGGCCCGCTGGCTGGCTGGCCACTGGCACTTACCCCCCACATTGTTTTTGTAGGTGTTGTACATCTCTTTCACCCGGCGGTAGCGGAACGCCAATTTCCTCATCCAGTCAACTCCCCCGTGAACACCCGAGCCCAGGCACAGGTTTGCGCTGGCAGTGGAACTGTGAAAGCCATCCGCAGAGAAGTTATACGTGCTGGGAAAGGGAGGAGGGAAGGGGAGAGGTCAGTGTAATTGCAGTCTGTGCAGTGCCAGCAGGGAGGGGAAACGACTAGAAAGAAAAGTGGAGAGAAGTGGCAGCGGAGACACACACAGGACACGCTGTACGGAACTGAAGTTCATCTGGAGCACAATTACTAGCACGGATTTGAAAAATGTTCTGTTCCTGCACCGATTTCTCACAATAATCATCCATAAAACCACAAATTACAAAGCTCTATATGAGTCCTGCACATTTCATTCTTGTCCCTTTACCATAACTCTGCAGATGACACTTTGGGAAAGGCAGATGGAATTTACAGAAGTAGTTTCTATGAACACGATGACCTAATTTACACAGTAATATTGTTGCAATAGTGGTGTTTGGTGCATTTTTGGTACATGTTTCTACAAGGCTCTGTCACGGCAAAGTCCAACTCCTCATTACTAAGCTCATTCACTAAAGATTGGGCAGTGGGAAACCTTTCAGTCTGGTCTGGAAGCATTTTGGCCACATCTGTGACAACTGTCTGGTCAAATCATATCAGAAACTGGTGTGGTCTGACTCGAGTTCAACCTAATTTAGTTGTATTTCCCAGAATGGTTCATAGCTCAGTATAATCAGGGCTTGACAGAAGGCACAGGCACAATGATGTGAGAAAGGGGACTCTGTACTTGTGTGTGTCTGATAGATGCAGACAGCATGGAGCCAGGGAGGGGAGAGAATGCATGTTTGAGAATCACTGACCAGCCCCCTACTATTTTCAAATGGCTGGGGACTGCCTGACCTGCAGCTTCCAGCCTGGAGATCCCATACCTTAGATCTTGACCATTATCATCTGATGATACATCATCTATGTGGATCTGGTCACAGTCCTGAGAGGAATATGAAAAAAAATGCAGCAGTGAGTAAATGTTGTGGAAAAAAAATTGAAGATAATGCAAAATTGCTTTAAATGTAATATTAAGGAGATAAAATTTTACATATTGCTAGAATTGTCTGGCATAGTCTAGCCAGTTAATTGTTAGCAACAAGTATCACATAGCACTTGCGCAAAATACGAATAGACAAGAGCATGTGTGTGTGAGATCTTCTGTTATCTAAGGGCACAACAGCTCCACAGAAAGTGGAACTTCTTCCTAAGCAGACAGGAGGGAGAGAGATGCTTGTGTTTTAGCCAGGAAAGCTGTGTTTTTTCAACACTGTATGCATGATAAGGCAGAGACTTGGCAGCCTTTCCTCCTGTGAGAATACTGCTTTGGACAGGACGTGTATGCCCTCATAATTACAGGGGGAGAAGATCTGTCCCAAAGAAACTTCCAGAGACGCCTCTCCTGCCGGCGTTTTCCCAGTTTGTTCCCAGGGGGCTGGGCTTCCCCTGATGTGCAGGGAAGCTGGGCTGAGGCACTGAAGGCAACACTCCCTCACTGCCCCAGCCCCAGACAGAGCTGAGGAATAATGTGTGTCAGTAAGGAGGAAATCTGTGCACAGGAAATTTAACCAGAATATATGCTTGGAGCTCAGCCTGCATGAAGTATGTGCTCTAGATCTTATCTTCCAAATTCTTCATTGTTAGAATGGTGGAGGCCCTGCCTCAAAAATGTGAGAAATGTTATGCCTTCGGTTTCTTTCGTAGTCTCAGCATTAAGATTAGAAAGAGAAAAATCAGGAAGCTTCCCCCATCACCTTAAGTCTCCTTTCTCCATGAGCCTTGCAGGTGAGAACAGAACAGAAACCTGTAAAAGCTGATTAACATATCTTTTGTTTTAGTTGATTCTTCAACAGAGGTTGGAAGGTGTGGCACTTGGTACCACAGGACTCTGCAGTCAGAACAACTGCAGCTAACCAAGGCACAGTAATTCTTCACCACTTCAGTGCTCTGTAAACCACAGAATTACAGAATTGTTTTACCTTCCTTACACAATTATGAGTTTGATGAATTACTTTAAACTAGCCCCTTTCAAAAAATGAAAAAAATCCTCGAACAAATAACCAAACTTGCTATCAACAGCAAAGTACAACAGAGAGTTCTTGCTCATAATAATGAGATTTTCTGCAGCATTTTAGATAATTCTCAAAAAGACACACAATTGTATCTTGTTCTCATCTCGTCAGCCCTCTTATCAACCTATCACTGGAGTCTATATTGCTGCATATAATTGGAGCCAAGCAGCTGAACAGCAGACCTCTGCTAGCACCTCTCTCTCTCCTCTGTCCCCAGGATTTTTTTAGCCCCTCTCCCAATAGCTGTTGTGAACCATGCTGGGGTAATACGGATGCAGCCCACTCCACTTCAGCTGTATGATGCATGGCATTAAGTCAGGGGAAAGGTATTTGTGGAGGGATCTGTTTTTCTCATTTGTGAATGAATTGTTCTGTACACTGAAGTGTGACAACAGTAGCTATCACATTTCTAACTTAATAAAATACCCTGACACTGGGTGAGACACTACCTCATAGAGCTCTGGCTGAGCCTCTCGTGTTACTGGGGAGGGAACTGGCTACAGCAACAGAGTGCACCACGCTTTACCACTGGGTTACAAGACTAATCTTTCATTCTTATAGCATTTCCTTGAAATCTCAGTGAGCGGGGAATCAAGGCAGGGTATCGAGTGGAAGGCTGTGATGGGGACATGGCCCAGTTTTCACACCCTCTGATGTTTTAAGTGGATACTCTGGGGTCTCTGAGTGTGTGAAGTTTGACCTGAGTCAAAGGTGTAAGGTCTCAGTCAGCCCTCGCAGCTCTGGGCACTGATCTGGTTTTACTGTTGGGATATCTCCAGGTGCTACACAATCTGCCTCCAGGTGGGACCAGACCCTTGCACCCCGTGTAAAGGAGCCTGAGCTACTTGAAATGGCACTGCTAGCTTGGAGAAAGCCTCTGCTGCCTCCTTGTGAAACACAGGGCTCCTGAGGACACATGGAGGAGCTCCTTCTGTTATCCCTCACGATATCCCTGAATCCTCTCAAGCTATGTCTCATGCAGGTATGAAAACAACTTACGACTGCACACATTGTCTATCTGTGGATCAGGACTGTGCTAGAGACTTTTTAACTTCTCATGGATTCACTGATCCGGGGAGCTTGCATCCCTCATTAGGTCAGGGGGTTACAGCTCCCAGAACACAAAACCTCCAGGGATGGCTCTGGAAGGCAGCAACTTGTAAACACACTAATCCCCTTGTCTGCTAACTCCCATCCCCTTGTCGGTCCTCCTGTCCTTAATACCTGTTTTCCAGAGTGCTACATAATAGTATCTCCAGAGGGATTGGGGTGGAAGGTGCTATTCTTTAGCCAGCACTGTACTGTGAACAAAAGGCATCTGGGGAAAAAAGCACAATCCTGGAAAGCCCAGAGTTTGTATTTTAACTTCACTGTGATTTGTAACCTTGGGTGAGTTCTTTTCTCTCCTGTTTCCCAGAAGGGAATCAGAGGGGGATAATACCTCTTGTCAGGTGAATGTTTGCTGATATATTCTGCAGAATAGAGCCCTTTGTACACACCTTGCATGGCCCTCTGCAGGCTGCAGGGATTTCATCTGCCTGTAAGACTTAACTTGCTGACAGAGAACTCCCTTCTGTAAAAAGACTAAAATTTTTTAGAAGGAGTTAAGTCTAAAGCTTCTCCAGTCACCCACCTGCCCTGGGCACCAGTGATCAGCCTTCTTCCCTACAACTACCCAGAGATTTGGGGTGAATAGAAAGGGACACTGGCCTGTCAGCTAGACTGCGGCACTAAGGATGGTTTGAAGGGGGATGGATCTAAATAGATCCACATCTCAATGGATCTGCTGGTTCACCTCTTCACACATCCATGACTCCCACTCCCAAGCACAGCAGCAAAAATGGATCCAGCTAATGCATCCAGGATACAGCTGCCTGAATCCCTTCTGGGTAAATCCTGAGAAAAGATAAAGCCCTGCCTAACAAGAGTGTCAGAATAATTTTTTTTGACAGAAAAAGAGTATTCCAGTCCAGGCTCCTCACTTTGAAGCTGGTTTTTTGCTATGTGACATCACACCCTCACCACATAAATGCTACCAAAGGCTGTGCAAACCTTGCTGCATCAATGGACAAACGTTTTGTCCTCATCAGGTGCTTCCTGGGAATGCTTCAAAAGGGCTTTGCAGCCTGGCAGCACCTTCTGCCCTGCACAGCACTGAAAGCTGCAGCCAGCAGAATAAACCATTCCCCTGTGCTGAAGCAAGGCAACGGATTTCCTTGTCCAACCTGCCTCTCTGGAAAGGATGGGCAGCATTTCCTCCACTTCTCCCCCTGGTTCCTCTGACAGGACTGAGGCCAGCCATGCTCTGGTTAGTTCAGTCTGCTGGACCTCCCAAAGTGTCTGAACTTGGCTATGGATTTGTGCCAGAGAAATGCTTTGCTATGTTTAGCATTATCTGGTAAGAGAACTCTTGCTTTTGGTTTCAAATGGGCAACCATCCCACTGCTGTCTCAGCTACAGCCTCTTTCCCACTGCCCCAGCACAGAAGGTGGTCAGAAATGGTTTCTGTGCAGTTTTAGCTTCTTTTGTCTTGTACAGGCCAGTGTTGCACCACATGATGGTGCTAATGCATATGGTAATGCTTGTGGGTCTACAACTGAATCTGCTTCTCTGATGTTTTTTACCAATTCCTTTTTTCGTTTTTAAGAATGTCATTCACTGCATTTTTTTAAGCCTGGGACTCAGTGATGTAGGATCCTTACACAGCACTTTGTGGATACACAAAGCTGACTTCTATTTATCACCCTAAATGAAGAAGTAGGGTGGGTAACTCTGGATTACTCTGTCATTGCAAATGCTTCCAAACGGACATGGCTTTTTTGGAAAGTAAAATTTCCTAAGGAACATTTACTTCTCTTGAATTCTCCATCATCCCTCAATTTCATCAAAAAAGCTGAGCTGAAACCAAACCACCAGTGCCCAGAGCTGTTACTGACTGATGAATGTGCACAATTTGATGAAGGCCAGACAATTTGCTGCTTCATTTAAAGTTTTAGAGCAGTAAGTGAAGCAAGGAGAAAACTTGTTTTAAAACTGGTAATTCTTGTAAAAGTCTAGAAAGGCAGAGGGTTTCTGGAGCGTGGCCTTGTGCAGGATATGGAGCTTTGTTGCATCACATGTTAAGATCTGAAGGGTGAAAGGTGATGGTTCTATACTAAAAATTATCACTACTTAAATAGTGCCCTGGGCTCCCAAAGAGGAGTTCTTTTTTTTTCCCCCCTAGGAGAAGGATTTTTTCACTTTGTACTTTCCGTGCCCTCATCACAAACTCCCTCTCTGAAAAAAGTTGAAAGAGGAAAAATCTGTCAGTTCAGGTGCTTGTCTTGGAAAGGAAATAAAAATTCTCAGCAAGTGAAACCTCAAGACTGCAAGGAGCCAGGTGGCAGGAAAGGTTGTACCTCCCGTAACACAGGGGACCACAGCGCAATTAAGCACTGAAGGAACCAGAAATTCCCGCTGAACTCCTCAGGCACAGAAGTAGTTCTCTCCTTTCATCTGGCACAGAAACAAATTCTTCCTTTTTCAAGTGAAGGAAAAAAAAAAAAAAAGACCATAGAAGTCTGCCCAGGGATGTTAGGGGTTTTTTTTCTCCAAATGCCTCCAAGCAGTGTTGTGATTCCAAGGTGCCCACAGCACAAACCCCACCTTGCTCACCTTGCACATGATCCATTCACACTGTGTGTTCTGACTGCAAATGCCAGCAAGTTTTCATCATTGCTGTACAGCTGTTTCTCAGCTGCTGACAGAATTCTGCTAGCATCACTTTCCTTTTGAATATGTGGTAAAATTCAAGCATTTTTGCTTTGTATAGTCAGGTCTAACCATGCCACAAGCAGGAAAGGTTCTTCCTCTTAAGTCTTTTATGTTGAAACTCCCACAGTTTCATCCTGCAGTATTTCTGAGCTTGAGCAGACCTTCTGCTCTGTCTGTGTGTGCAACAGAGCTTCCTCAAGAACAGAGACCATTTTTAAAACCTCTGCATTGGCTCAGCTAATTGCTGCTTGCCCCCATAGGATCTACACTAATTTAGCTTAATAAAATTATTAAATAGCAAATTTCAAGAGAAGCAGCAGCAATGTCCTCATTATTGTATTTAATAAACCTGTAAAAAGCCATCATAATTAACTGTGTATTTAGAAAAAATATTCCTGAACAGAATGGAGGTGCAAAGGAACATAGTGAATATGCTTCCAATAAGCCACCTAAGGTCCATTTCTCTGAGGCCAGAATAAAAGTTTCTTGACCAAAAAGACCAAGTTTGTAGACCACATGCTAACAGTTAGAGAGAGAGATGTTAAATAAAGTAAGCAGCTACATACCTCCAGGTCATTGAAGAACAGATGTGTGTCTGCAAGGTTGAAGATCATTTCTTCCATCATGAGACCTATCCGCACGGACGTTGTAGTGTCCTGTTAGGGAAAATCAGGTTTTGCCCATTCACTTTGATTTTCCCCTTTTTTTGGGGGAGGGTGTGGGGAGGTGGGAGATCTTAGAGCAAATGCAAGATCTACATATTCCTATTTCTGAAGATATATTTATTAAATTAAAATGTATCTTAACATTAAGATGATTTTCCCATCCTTTCTTCTGCTCTCCTAGATAAACAAATTCTGTTCTTTGGAGGATGTCTGTGACTCACCCTGACCACTAACAGCCCACACACTTCAGATGATATAAAGATCCTTTAAACACCTGAAACTATATTAGAACTGCTTCAGTAGGTTGTACAAAAATTTGATTTTCAATAGCACCATTAGTGACTGGTTTGGGGATAGTTACCAGCAACAGGGCACACAGAGGGTGATCCTTTCCTGACTTGTCCTACAAACCATCCCCACTGAAGCTGCCAACTTATTTAACAGCACCAGCAGAGTTAAAACAGCCCCATCCTGCCATGCAAACTCAAACTGCTTCCTGAAAGGGAAGGACACGATGCAGAAGCCTTGGCTGCCTGCAGCATTTTCACACCATGCTTTTTTAATGATTGAATGTGAAGATGCACATATGGCAGCTCTAAAACAGTCTCTATACCTTCTAAAGCACATGTAAACTTTCTCACATCCAGATCCTGCTCCTACCAACATCAGTGACAAAACCTTTGGTGAATTCCCCTGGAGAAGGATGATGCTACCTGCAGCTCTACTTAAGTGTGTTTGGTTAATTCATTTTAGAAAATTAATGTTTTTCCCAGCTGAGACACCACAACAGCCTGTGAAAGGGCTGTCACTTCACTGCCTCACCAAGTCAGCAAGTCAACCTCCCCTCCTGCCCCCAAACAACTGACCTTGTTCTTCAACCCACAGCAAGAGCAAAGAAATGCATTGATGCAAACAAGGTTACCACGAGTACAGTTTCTTATTCATTAAACAGTTCAAAAACACAAGCAAAAATAATCTGTATTTAATTTGATAAACAATCATAGCTAAAAAGCATTGTGCCTGTTCAAACTAAACAGCAACAGACAACTTCGAAAAAACCACATTTCCACAACAGGATTTTTTTATGTTGTTGTAAATTCATCTTCAATAGGTCAGGGATCTCTCATCTTTATGTATAAATCTGCCTTGTTTTAGCGTGGTGTGTGACTTCAGTAGAGGAAAACCACCCACTAAAACAGCCTCTGCTCTGATTTTCTGCAGATTTCTGTGTAGTCCTGTTATTGTACGACAGGACAGTAATGAATTAACTGAGGAGCTCTACCAGGGAGCACAATGTTGGGAGGGTGAGCACATTTCAATCAACCTCTGTGGCAGACGCTGTTGACATGGATGGTGTATTACACACTAAGCTAATTATTACACATTCTTTGTGAAGTTCTCTTTAATTAGAGCAGAATGGCTGTGGTTTTAGCCATGTGTGTGACTCACAAGCCCTGTCACTCACGTTTAAACATGCTTGTTGCTGTCCCAGCAACAAGGGCACTATCTCTGGGCAAAAAGTAAAAATTTCAACAGACTTGCCTTGAACATGGCTCTAATTTTAAGCCCCAAACCTGCTCCCCTGACGAGGTACAGGGACACAGGCCTAATCAGGGCATTTGACTGTGGCCCCACAGGAACAGCACTGAATCAAATTTTACTACCCAGGTGTAGTTACACGAGGGAACTGTTCTGAAGAAAATATGCTGCTGGGAAGAAATTATTTTGTAAAATAGTTTTTAATGAAGCAATTTATTTTTATACATTTCAAGGATCATTAGCCTTTAAAACTCTTTCAGGAAATCTCATTGGTTGGTATCTGTCATTTATCCTCTAAGTTTTGTTTTAGCTTTATTGGTATTAATCACTATTGGGGAGTAGGAAACATTTCCACAGTGTATGAAGTTACCTTCTCTTAAACTAAACAATATGGAAACCAAACTGTAGATGAGAGGAGAAAAAAAAATCTTCCTCTTGAGATACAGAATATGATGGAACGAAAACAAAACAGAAAAATGCACTTTACCACCCAGAGGGGAAGCTGTTTGGGGAAATGATTTGGCATCACTGCTTCCAGAGTACGGACATTTCCTCCACAGCAAGGCACACTTCCAAGTCTTAAAGAGGCTGATAAAGTTATAAGACCAACCAGCACTCCCAGTATGACAGAGGTGTCTACAGGCAGGAGGCCAGGGTTCCTGCAGCAGTTATTTATTTGCATTACTGCAGCAGCTAGGAGCACTAGCCCCAGACTTGAACCCCACTGTGCCAGAGGTTGTACCCACACTGAGGATAGACACAGTTGCTACAGTTGTCAATTCAAGTATGAATAAACAGGAAAATCAGGCTGACAGGAAAGCACCAAAATGAGATAGGTACATCCAAATTTGCTGTACAGTTTGTAAATAACCTGAAATAGGATTATGAAATTTGTTGGATCTTGACGGAGAGCTCTTCCAAGGCACAGAAATCCTGTGCCACCAAAGGACATCTCTGTGTTGCCAGTGGTACCCTGGTGGACTGTTAGTGCCTGTGTTGGAGCAGTGTGAGTTGAGCAGAGCAGTATGAAGTTACCAAAGATCCCTGCTAACATGTCCTTCTGTAGGAAAAGTATGCCCTGGAGCCCTGGGAACAAGCTTCCTGACTAACAGATCCAGCCGATGTTTCCTGATGCATGCGAAGCCCAAGGACCACAGACAGCTTGAAACCAAATCTCCTCCAGGAACCACTTTTTACAGTGAAAACAGATTAATCTAAAAACTCAACCCTCAGTGCTTGTTTAGTAACTTTAGAAGAGCGAGGTTCTCCCTCTGCTAATCTATGAGTCATGCTTTCACAAACAAGGACAATGAGAGGCAGGGATGGAAAACAGGCAATAAACTCCTTTTGTAAACAAAACTTCCAGCAGCACAGTGTATCCCCATATGCCTCACCTCTGCCACGCACCATTGGTGGAGTTTCCTTAGGGTCAAAATTAAACAGCCCCACAAACAACTTTTAGTGCGAACCTCTGGCACTCCGACATGGCAGACCAAGCACTCCCGATCTTTCTAAGCACAGCCTGAACAGCTTCTCCCCATGGCTGGGGGAGATAAGCATCAGGAGGGACCCGGTCATTCTGAAGTATTCATTCTTGAATACACCCTTCACTCCCACTTTTAAAGAACAGGACCAGCAGTTTCACAGCTGCCCATTTCTCCTTAGGGCACATCTTGAAGGGAACTGTGAGGTAAAAAGCCCCCATTCCCTACTACTCCTTCATAAACAACAAGGGATCAAAAAATACTAAGAGTAAGGTAAGTCCTTTTTCAACATTTTTGATCAAAAATGTATTCCCTAAAGAGCATCCTTGGCCGTGTCTCTGCTGTTTCTGTCACCCCTGTGACTTTCAGCCAAGGCCTGATGGGCTCTTGCCTACTGCTGGCAACGGCCACACCTTGTGAGCAAGGTAACTTCCACTCTAAGTGAGGCACTGCCAACCCCCAGCTCCATAGCCACTTGTTTTGGGGTAATTCTGCTGCCTGTTCATCAGGCAGTCCTACTAGAGGACAACATGGGCAGCAGAAGCCTGTGGAACATGCTGCAAAGGAAGACAAAGGTATCCATTCAGCGAGGAGCACATTTTCTTTCATATCCCAATGGCAAGAGCTGACACATTAGCTGCCAGTGTTGCTTTGGGGTTGGCCAGTTGCATGCCCTGTTGAACCCTTGAACTAGTTCCGTACATTTGAAGTGAATTGTGTTTTTAAAATTACAATTTGAGTCCAATTATGTCCTCTGAGCTAGTAACACCTTGCCTAAAATTGAGTTCTGTGTCTGTTTTCATTTTGACCCCTCATTTCCAGTAATAACATGTCACAAGACTGCTAAAAGGAGCTTGTTGAACAGCCTCCAGTTTGTCTGTGCTTAAAGATGATTTCCATTAAAACTGGAGGTGAGCAAAGAACAAATATTTCCCTATGACAGCAGAGGGTTAAAGTGGGAAGGTAGATCTGCTCAAACCACATAAAACTCCCACTAATCTGTATTTCAGCAGAGTAAAGGGAATGCAGAATGTGCCTGCACACCCAAATTAGCTCTAAACCAAATGTGGGTATAAATAGCTGCCAGAACGTTGCCACAGGCACTGGATTGGTCCCTAGACCCTCTTCCACGAGCTGCACAGAAGCCTGCTCTGCTGCATCTTCACTGCTACAGAAGTCACCTGTGCATTGAGTCACACTCAAACTGCACCACCAGCATCCTCCCAAAAGGCCCTGCACTAAAACCACCTTCCCACTGATCTCCTGGAACACAGAGATTAGTTCTTCATACACTGCTTATACTTGCCCTAGAATATGCATTAAAAAGACTTGTATTTGTTAACACCTGCAACTAATCCAGTTGGCTGCAAGTCCCCAGCCAGCTCTCCCCTCTTGTACACTGTAATTTGGAAAGGAAGAGGGAAGCAGACTTATCTCTGGCAATCTCTCAAGTGCAAGTCACTCTTGCCTCCAATCTTGGATCCAAAGCCCATTCCAAGCCTCTGCCTTGCAGGTACCCTGTTCAGACTTGCAGGCCATTAGCAGAGGGGCAAAGCTGGCTCCTTTGAGACAGATAACAAATCAGCTTGTTGTCTGACTCTGCTTCTATTTAGCAATGTGACAATTAACTCGACATTCAAATTGTTAGGGCAAAGTCATTCTGAACGTGGATCTTGGATTCAGACACCACCGCCTCCCTTCAAAAACCCCACCAAATAAAGCCCTAGTATTTAAAACTAATCAGTCCTTTTAAATCCCTGCCAAATACCTATTTATGCCGTGAGCAAATAATTACTTTTCTACAAGGAAGAAAGTATTAATTAAGAGTATTCATCAGACTCCTATTCTATAGGGTTTATCTGCCACAGGTGTCAGCCAGAGGTGAGAGACGGATTAGTACACAATCAAGGGCCTTCCAAGTTAAATCTCCTCCTTGTGGTTGTCTGTTAATAACAAAGTTGTCACCAAAAGAAAGAATTTAATAGTTTTAATTGGGTTTAATTACTTGGAAATGCCTGGAAAATGGACTAGCTTGGTAGTAGCATTAAAAAAAAAAAAAAAAAAAATCAAAGATACAAATACCAGGGCCACATGTTTGAACAAAGAAGGAGTCTGTGAGAATAATCATTCTTACGTTGTAACATTTTATACCTTGGTCAAAATTTGAGACATGAACGAGATTTTCCCATTATAATGGGAAATTAACCATGTGTATCAGTTCTAGTTCAAGTAAATCCATGTAATTTTGAGGAAAAACCACATTTCGCTCTTTTACTAACTACACCTGAGTAGCTTAGCTTGCAATTTTATCTTTTTAATAACACAGGCTACAGCCAGACTGAGCCTCTCAGAGCTTTTCCAGTGAGAGTGGGTATTTGTGGGAAAAGTTCTTTAAAGTAACAAAATTAGCTCAGGAGACAAAACCCATTTTCAGAAGTGATTTACTTAAGGGACTACACTTCAGGCTTTTTTAAAAGGATCATCCCTTTTCAAACAGAATCTTTCAGTCTTTCAGGATCCAAACTTTCTCCCCCCAAGATGAAGACATTGTTTACCTAAACATTGATATATCCAGGTTTATTAGACAATCTACTGAATTTAAATGAATAGTGCCAACAGATATCACAGTGTGACCTTGTGAAAAGTCCGTGCTAGATGGAGAGCAAATATAATTGATTCCCTTTTCTTCAGATACCTCTTCACATTTGCCCTTACTGTGATTTAAGGGATACTTCAAAGTATTGCTTATTTTTTACTGAAGTACTCCTTCTACTGTCATGTATCTCTTCACATATGGTTGGGGACTACACCTTGGAAATTATTCCAATTAGCAAATGGGCACTAAATCCTCACATTTAAGGGCACACAGAGATTGAAATGGCTCTCCTCCCTCTCTGAAGGAACTATGCTTAGGGACAGGCAGCACACTAATCTATCCAGTGTTTGAACCCATAAAGTCTGAAATGGATTTCAGTCCTGCGGGAATACTGCACTTAAATACAGGTTAAAACCTGGGCCATGATGCTTGAGGATAAATGGGAATTATTTTTATTTAGCAACATAAAAGGTTCATGACCAAAAACTTACAAATGATTTCTTTTTACTATACACAGCATACATTTCAGAAGAGGGAGTGGAATTTAAACCAAATTAATCTTCATTTCCTTCCCCTCAACAAAATCACCGTATTTCTATAGGAAAGCCCCTGATAGCCCTGTGAAAAATACAAAACTTCTGGAAAGCCTGGTGGAACCACATCATGGAGTCCAATCCTCAGCATAATGACATATTTTGAACATCCAGCTTCCCTTTGTTTTTTTAAACCTTTTCCCTTAAAATTCCAGCCACAATTCAGCGATCCTGGAAAAACATGTTCCCTTTACTGATTCTCGTTTAATAATCCAGCATTCCTTCTGATACATTTTAATGTAGAAAATAATCCTTTAATAATTCCAAATGCCACTTGTGCTCTTTGCTCAGACCCCCCCTCTGCTCTCCTAAGCTCCAGTACAAGAGGTTACGTCCACACGAGCTCAGAGCATCTCCCGTGCCCACCTCCAGCCTGCTGGGGATCTGCTTTTGCTGCTCCTGCTGCTGCTTCCCATCAACCAGCACAGATGACAAACACAGATGTTTGCTCCCGAAATACACATCTGAAATAATCAAATGGCTGGAATTATTTACTCCCTTCTCTCCAATAATGAACTATATAATTGATATAGCAGCATGTCTAAAGTAACAGACTTCTTTATTACCTGCAGTGATTGAATGCTTTTTAAATTTAACTTAAAAAGGCATTAAACACAAGGTTTAGCCTCCAGTGGGTAAAAAAATCTCCAACTTCCTCAGAAAATCCTTTCCAAATTGTATTCATCTTGACTTAATCCATGATCTACTGAGTGAATTAGGCTCTATTTGTTTTGAAAATCTATTTTATGGAGTTCCAAGGGCTGTGTTTTCCTTAGGAAGGGCTTATTCTGCCTTTCTGACCAGGATGCCTGCTAGCAGCCCTCAGCATAGGCCTCTGCAGGTTTTTAACGTCCCAAGGTGCCCCACACATATGACTAACAAAATGTAAATAAACACAGCTGAGCCAGTCAGAAATTGGAAGGTTTTCTCATTAAAGAAATAAAATAAACAGATGTCCTTAAGCACTTTGGCTCATGTTTGTCAAAGGAATGGAAAACTCTCAGATGTTTGAACAGCAGTCGTGATATAAGGCCACATCTCAAGCGAGAGGGGAGGAAAAAAAGCGATGCCATGGCACTTAGAATTAACTGATAGTTCTCAAGGGAGGCCGCTTTTGATTTGAACCTTAGCAACTTCTACAAATAGTTTTTAACAGCCGAGCAATAAAATGGGGTTTTATTCCTTCTCAGTTTGTAAAGTAGTAAAGGACAGGCTCGGCCATTAGAAGCATGAATCACCATCAGATTTGATTAAATCCCCATGGTGTTTCAATCAGGTCCTGGCTTTAGGGTCCTGTGAGAGAACAAAGCAGGGAAAAGTACAAGCTACTTGAAGCATTCAGTGAAAGCAAGGGGGGGAAAAAAAAAGACATTAAAAAATCAAACCTAGGGTTTTACAAGGATCTCGAGTAGAGCCAAGGAGGAACTTTTCAATGACTCTTTTTTTAATTGGAAATTATAATTCATTTAAAGGAAAGCTATTTTTAAGAACGTATAACTGCCAGTGAAACTTTTTGAGGAATACGGTTTCTTAGACCCACAACATCATTTCTGGTGAGAACAAGACAGTCCATTCCACAGCCAGCATACAGCAGCTATGACATTTGTTTCAATGCTAGAAAATCATGCTTGTGTCCTGTCCTCAACAGGGCCAAGCAGAAACTTGCTACTCTGCCCAAAAGGTCCTGAGATCCTGCTGTTGTTGGAGGGTCCTCTCCTGGTCCTTCGCATACCTGTGCCAGTCCCTCATCAGAGAGGCCAAGCCCATTTCTGCACAGGCTGGAAACCCAAGTGCATGTCCTACCTGACCCACACCTGTCTGCTTAAACTTGAGTAAACTCATGCTGCCACTTCTGAAATGCAAAAGCATTAAAAATCCCTGTCTCTCACAGAAAACCAGCCCCTACACCAACTACTGTGAGTCCTCGCTGAATGCATTCAGAGTGGCTGCTCCAGGCAAAGCAAACACACAGTCTGGGCTCCCGGGGACACAGTGCAATAAAGGGGACCTAAACCTTTCACTTCAGGGCAACTAACACCTAGAGCATGACTTTGCACGACTCTGATTTAAAACCGGGGCATAATGTGCTTTATTTTTTTTTTGCAGTATGTTTTTCCTGAAATTGAGCTAATTCCAAATGCTGAACAATCTCAGGAATTGCTGTCATTCTTTAAGGGAATTTTATAGATCAGAACTCCCAGGTATCAGCAGACACTGTCAAAGTGCTGGGAATGATCCAACACAATTTCAGGAATTTAGATTGTCCTACATATTCAGTTCTGTAAGTCCAGACTAAAACAAAATCATTGTCATTTGACTCCAGGATTTCAGAGTATCTTGCATGTAAAGATGAATTTTAACTCCAGATATACCTTACTCACAATTCATTTGGACACTACAATCCCAAGAAGTGTACCACCACTAAACAACAATACACATTCTGGGAACAATACGAAATACTAACAAAAGGTATTAGCTTCACACTCCCACCTCAGTTATGGAAAACAACATACCCAGCACCCCCTTTTCTTCTTGGTACCAGTCCTTTGAAAAGCATGAGAATGAATCTGCAATATTATATTTAAACAAAAATTTCTGCATGTCTTTCAGTCTGAGAAATTTTAAGGCTAAGACAATACAGATTACGGAACAAGCCTGCAAATATCCCAGACTGGGCAAGAGGAACAGACTCATGATTTTTTTTGGCACAGGACAGCATGTAATCCCTTCATATTGTTCTGAATTACTACCACCAGAAGAGTCTTCCTGTGCTCACCTAGCTGTGTCAAACAAGTCCCCGGACTTTTACCCATCTCCTGTGAAAGCCCAGCAGCACTGTTATGGATTTTGAGCCACTTCTCCCACTATGTTTGGTCAGTGATTTGGGGGCAGGTCTTTGCTGACACAATAAAGACTGCAGCCATCTCCCTGTGGAACAGGAGCTCTGTTACACACACCTGAGGGATTAAAAAGGCTGGAAGGACAGTACAGTAAGCTGTAAGGGTCTCCATCTGCTGTGGTCTGTAGGCACATGGCAAATACTCTGCACCCATACAGTGATCAGAACCCTGCAGAACAGGTTTTATAAACCCTCCTGAACATCATATCCAGTGTTAATTGTCTCTTGAGCTTTTTTGGGGGGGTTGCCTTTTCTCGTCACCCCGTGGCAAAGACATTAAGATCAAACGTTCAATGGGCAATCCATGAGCTACAGCAAAGAGTTTGGGAAGAGAGGACAAAAAACGGAGCAACCTAGGCTGGGCTATTCAGTCATGCTTCAACCTTCAGTAAATTTTGTGTTTTAACTGCTATCAATGCTGTGGGCAAAGTATTTTCTAAACACTTGAGATTAACTCACAATGCTCTGAGGAGGCTGTATCTGTGCCAAGGACCACAGGGAAAACAAAGAGAACTTTCACATGAAGACAGGTCAGGAAACATGCACATTAATAACACGACTACAGCTGATAATCCTTTTCTGTGAGTTCTTTCTCCTCTTTTTATCTTTTTTTTTTCCCTCATTTTTTGGACAGCTCCCTGTTGCTGCCATCACCAAGGAAGGAGCAACACACACAACCCTTTGAGATTTTGTAGCTCAAGAACTTAGGATTTTAGACCCAAATCTCTGTGGTTGGTGTTCCTCCTGCCATCTTTACAGAAAAATCACCCCAGAAAGAGGTGTTATTCTTCAGCATGAACAACTTTACAGACCATTTCTCTGAGCACCTGCAGCTCAACCAGTGCAACGGACAGGATGATACTGGGACATAAATGTTGGCTGGGGGAATGGTCAACGCTGTATGAACTGACACTTTTCCTGGAGGAAGACATAGTGAACCAAGATCTCCATGTGTGAGATTTAATTATAAGCACATGGATGTCTAATTACAGGCACGTGAATCTTTTACGGAGAATTTAGGTTTTGATACTTAATTTACTTTGAGATTAACACTTCCTGTGCTATTGAAGTAAGAGATTCTGAAACTATTAACCTCTGGCTAACCTCTGGAACTTAACAGTTCCCAGGATAGCCTGTCTGAGTGTGCTGTGTTTCCCTCTTGGTTTAAGGTCTGTTCCAAAGCCCACCAAAGCCTCTGGTTGTCTTTGGATCAAGCCACTAGCCTGTAATAATTTCGTAACACAACCATTTCCCTTAGAGGAGAGCCCTGAGGAATTTAATACTGATGAAACAAATGAAGAACTGCAAAAAAAGTCCTTCCAGAGAAGTTTCTCAAGGAACCTGTTGTAACTTAATAGAAAAGATGATTCATTCACCCAAAAAAATATTCCTGTTTATATCATTCTTTAAATTAGTATAAAGGAAACAGCCAACAGAAGCTCCCACACAGCAGATTCCAGCTCTACACCCTCTGAGCGTGTCAGGAGGCAGCAGATGAAGGCATTTGCTTCAGAAGTTCTATGCTAGGATAAAGTCAGCCCATTAAGGGAATTCTCCACAAGAATACTGCAGCCCCTACCCAAGGCTAAGCTTGACCACAGGGCAGATCTGCACAGCCTGAGTTTGTTTCCTGATGCTGCCTAATTCTTTCTGGTTTTTGCAGACAGTAGGTTTGAGCTCACACATGTATACCTGGCTCCTTATGTTCCCTGGGAAAAATAACCACTTCAATTACCTTGTACAACACGGGTCTGAATAAATCCCTGCTTGGAAACACATGCTTGGCTTTCAGAGGGTGCTGTTAGAAGTGTTAGCAGCATTCCAAGTGCTGCAGTAGACTTCCACACCACAAACACCATTTTATATCCTTTACAACCGTGCACATCTAACAGTGAACAATAAATCTATCTCACTAATTACACGTTCAGCTTGTTATAACCATCGTAAAAAAGTACAGCTGGTAAAGCCATGAAATGATGTCAAATCATATTTCTGCTTTCTAGAGAGAAGTCTGGGTTATTTTCCAGTCTCCTGATGAAGCTGAGTGCTCAAAGCCATGTGTGGAAACAGCTGCCAACTAGGTCATCCACCTTTAATTAGGTAATGATATTGTCTTTTTTCCTACCCGTTTAAAAGTGTTTGACATTCTGTAATTCAAAGTGACTTAAGTGTTTATCATAAAAAGCTGCCTTAGGAAGAAACTGAAGCACGTGGTACTAAATCCAAAAGCCAGTGTTTTCTCCTTAGCAGCCAAGTTCAGTCTGTTCAGCCACAGAGAGAGTTACCCCCAAAAATGAAATTTCTGTATGTCAAAGGGAGTATCCCAAATATGGATAGTTAGGTATGGTTTTGAAACTCCCTTAGAAATGTGACCTTCAGCAGCTATGTGGGAAGCAGAGCCAGTTCTTCATGGCAACCTAGACTGATTAACACAAAATCTCTCTTAAAAAGTTGTCTGAGATTTATAAGAAAACACTGGTCTAACAAAAAAAGAGTTACCTCATTCAGGCTGGAGTTAATGCTGCCCGGCTGCTGGACGCTTTCTTGCAGAAGACAGACATTGAAAGAACATCCCAGCAAGCAGCAGCTGAGCAACACAAGCTTTTGAAAAACAAGGGGCTGCTTGCAGCATGAAAGGGAGGTAAATTAAATTTTCACATGTTCGAAGGAAATACCACAGGACACATTTATACAAATACGTCTGAATAAAATGGGCAGCATCTGTTTGAAAAGCTGTCTCATTAGCTGCCCCCACAGTTCCCGACGCAATTTGGCTGGACAAGCAGTAATGCTAAAAAAATTAAATTTTACCTTCCCATATCTGGATGCAAAGGTTCCCGTGAGTAAGGAGTGAAAAATAATTATCGTCTCATCCAAATCCCACACAAACACCCGCTGTGATGACAGAAGGGGAGGAAGAAAGAAATACAGTTACATATTAAGCAATTGCAAGAGCAGGTTCAGTCAGGAAATATGTTCTGTTGGACTTGAGCTTTTTAAGATCTCAAGCCCATTTGGAGCACTGACTGTAGATGTTTTGTGAAAGCAGGCAAAATCAAACATCAGGAATTTCAGAACCATGTGTGTGCTGGCCATCCTGAGAGCCTGCTCTCCTAACAACCACAGAAATCCCCAATTGCATATCAAGTCAGGGGAACAAAACATCAGACTTATGGAAAACCAAAGGGAAAAAAAAGTGTACATGTAAGGATAGTTTGAGATGCTGATAACTTAAAAATTGGGTAATTGTTTTGACTACCCATGTCTGCAGGTTCCAGTTGTATTACTGATTTTATTCTGTCTCTGGGATTTGCTAATAGATGCAACTGTTTATCTTTGCTGGATTTACCAAAGGAATACAGATTAAAGTGATTACCTCAATCTCACTGTCAGCAGTAGGGGAAGGATCGTTGCTTCTTTTTGACCGTGCTCGTACCTTGCCATCTGACCCTCTGTGATGTCTGTCTGTTTCTGTATCTTTTGCTGGTGTTGTGGAATAGTCCCCTATTAGTAAAAAGAAATTCCATTGTAAACTTAAATTTTGCATCATGTCATCGTAATTAAAGCATGAAACCTTTTAATGGAAAGCAGCAGAAACACTGTGAAAACACCACGAGAAAATCTTACTTTTTTCATATCAACAACCAACACCGTTAAGAGAAATATATTTTAACTCCTAAGATTTGTTAAAACACTTTAAAAAATCACCTAAGCCACATATAAAACATTTCATTGAATAGAAGGAGCTTTTGGAATTTTACTCTGCCCCATTCTTTTCAAAGAGAGGAATTAGAGAGGCAATGGAAAACAAATCCAAGACCAATTCAACTTCTGAAAAAGCTTTTTCTTTCCCCTTTTTTTTTTTAATTTGATGCATGTTCATGATCAAAAATATACTTTCAGCTTCAACTTTTATTTAAAAATACAGAACTAACCTGTTGAGCCCTACTCCATTTCTCAGAGGACAGTATTTTAGAAATAACTGAGACAGTTAAAAGTAAACTTCCTACATATAAAGTATCTGTTTTGATTGGCTTGAGTTTCATAGACCTGTCTGGGTTTCACTTACCTTACAACACAAATCCTTTCCAAACATATTTTTCTTTTCACCTTGCTAAGTTGTGGCCTCTGCAACTTCTGAGAATAACCATACTCTTCTTCAGAGAAGCTGGGACTGTGCCTAACAAGCTTTTTTGAAATCATCCTTTCTCAAAAAGGCTGAGATAAGATCTAAGGAACGGAAAATCCTCCAACTGCTTTTAGAGCAGTCTGTGATCACTTCTTTTTAAAAAACAATATTGGTTTATTTTTCTTTTAGAGCAACCACAGATGTTCAGATTTGTTTCCTAAGTCAGCAGACCTTCAGTGGGTGTGTACTGTGATCATCCACAAATTGTGTGGTGTTTTATATAAATGTTATTGCACGCCAATGAAAACTCATAGGGAAGTGATATCTGAGGATTGTACTTGAACAGTACACTCGAGGATCATAATCCAACAGTAATTCCATGAACTACTTAAGCTTTGAAATCTTAAAAATTAAGCACTCAAAGAGAGGCCACAAATTTTGAAGCTTTTTTTTGGTGTGGAATTCATCTTGAACTTTCAAATTAGACACACAGGTTGTGTAGGTTTTTTTAAAGAGGGACTTTCTCTTGATGTACTTGTTTATGAATGCACATATTACAGGTTGTTGTGAGAGGTGAACACAAACCTTGACAGAGGTATGGGCTAAAATGTCATCAGACATTGAGGAAACTGGGGCTTTCTCGGAGTATGGCTGTTTGTTTTGAATCCACTGCTATCCACGTTAGCCTTCAGTACTGATCTGGGGTTGGTATGTAAGTGTTTTATCTTTCTGTACCACCTTAGAGGAGATCAAACCTCACACACTCATGAAAACAACACAGGTTTTAGAGAGCTTGGATGTTCTAATCTCTCCCCAAACCCCTGTGTTGCACCGTGTACGAACTGTTAAGTGCTAGAAAATCTGAGCTATCTTTGTAAATATAAATATTTTTAAAAACTCCAACAAGCAGGTTACAGTGTTTATATCCACAGATGGCCGAGGCTGCCAGAGTGGGAACACACGAGATGCACCTACCAGAGAGTGACTCTGTGCTCTGGCTGGTGATGTTGTGGGAAGACTCCTGCAGGGAGTAGGTGGAGGTGGGGATGGCCGAGGGGCTGATGCTGTTTGCAGACACGTACGGGGAGTTGTAGGACGAGCTGTAATACTGCGAATACTGGCTCTGAGGAAAGCTGGGATATGACGAATATTCCTGGGACAAAAAAAAAGAGACATCTAACTTGTATCTGGTTTTATCTTACAAACAAGTAAGGCACCACAAAAGGCAGTGTTTCTTGTGCATGCAGGGAGTCATGGTTCAGGAATATAACACTAAAAAACTGCATTTCATCGGTTTATGAAATTACATTTCTGCTTCTCCCAAAATAGAGTCCTATTTTATTATGATAGACTAGTCAACAAGAGGTCAGAAATCTGGCAAGTTCTGCTTTTTTAATGGGACTTTAGTTATCAGTGCTGACACATTCTGTATTACAGAGTTTAACAATTTTATGTAAGAGTGAAGAAGGGCAGCTTTTTGAAAAGGGCCACGATGGAACACATCATCTTTGTAAACAACAAAATACTTAAAAAATTGTAAGAACTGAATGAATAATTGGGTGAGAGAAGGAGCAAAGCAGGTTGCATTTTCCCATGTTCAGCAACATTTTCTGATCAGCTGTTAGGCTAAAAAAATTAAGAAAAAGTAGCAAGTGTTTTGCAGCAATGCTCCCAACTATCTCACCAATAAATAAATGCCTGGGTGATCTTCCCCACCTATAGAAAAATGAACTAAAAATACAAGGTACAAGTGACCTTGGGGAGGTGAGCTATTACAAAACCCTTTGTCTTGATTTTACAGGTCCCCAACAAACTCCATCCCATTATCCTTGTATGTTTTGTGGGATTTTTGTGAAAAGCAGGACACTGCAATAGATTATAAAATGTAACTCCGAACAATCAAAGTATAAAAGGTTTAATTTATTTAGTTGCAATTCTTGTTCTCATCCACTTATTTGCTTTTCCAGATAGAGAACTGTGTTCATGCTCTGGGCATTGTCTTTCAGCAAAAGGCTTTTATTTCCTCAGAAATTATAATTAGTCTCTGGTGTTAAATAAAATTAAATAATAAATAGTATTTAGAAAGACTAAAAGCACTTTCCTCCTTAACAGCTTACATCTTTGTCTGTGACACAGCTATTTCATTAACTTTCAGTCACCAGGGAGCTCTCAAGAACAAAGACTCAAATTGTCAAAAGAACAATTAGACTGAAAAAGAAATGAGATAATTTCATTGTTTTCTCTTACAGAGTATCACAAAATAATGAAAACAGCCCAATTATTTTCCCCTTTTTAGGTAACCTCCATACTGCAATCAAATGCACTTCCACCAGCAAATGTTGATGTTTTTAGCCCAAACTGAAGCAATAAAGAAACTGCCCACTGTTGTCATTAAAAATACAAGCCAACTATCACCCTACAAACAAGGAACTGAAATTACTGGCCAACCAAAACACATTTTCTGGGACAGCGTACTCACTTGTTTGGTCCAAACAAGAAGAGCCATTTGCTACTGAAAAACATCTGCCCTGGGTGTGTGCATGCTGTTTATTTATACACACACATTTATCAAGGTATCTGAGGCATGGAGCCCACAGACAGGTGTGTTATCCAAGAGGGAAGTGCAGGGACAGCTCAGATGGCTCAATATCCACCAGGGCCTGCCAACACCTCTTTCAGATTGTTCACATTTATTTCACAGTGCCAAGACAGCAGATGACAGGGCTCTAGAAGCCATCCCCTCTGGAGAGGATGCACAACGTATCTGAAAGTTGTAGGATGGCAGAAGAATGATGAAACTCTTGGCACTGCTACAGCAGCAAGTCAGAGCTGGCAGGGCACCCTCCTCCTGCAAGGACTGCACTCAGTGCCTGTGTACTGAGACACATTTTAAAATCAATCAAGATGATCCTGAAGTTCAGCAAAAAGACAGGCTCCAGGAGCAGAGCAGAATGGTGTTCAACAAAACACATGGCAACACCTTCCTCAAGTATATGTGAACACTAAAATAATCTCTCTGTTCTGTCAATCTTCCAAGTGTTCAAATAAGTGACAAGGTTGCCAGCAATAGATGCTGAATACCTGATGCACAGCACTGAATCCTGCGGAATTTGTCAGGCCATTGGCTCCCTGGTAAATCCCTGTTGTGCCTGAGGGAAAGAATATCACAGTCATAAGACACATCAGCAATCAAAGTAACAGGAAATGTTAATACAAAGAATTTCCAACAGGAAGCAAAGTACCAGCTCTCTAGAAAAAAGTATGGCATGGATCTTAGGCTGTAGAGACTTGGGGCTGTTACTGGGGTTTACTGACTGAAAGGCATTCACTCCATACACTTAAACACCACTTACTGGGCTGGGAAACACAGCTGGTACACAAGGATTCAGACCAGATTTAAAATTCAGTTACTTCTTTTTTCAATAAGTAATGGAATGGTATTTTTTATCTTCTCCTCCTGTAGGAAAACCCCTCACATTACATATACAGCCTCCCACACATGCTTTTCATGCACAGGTGTATCCTGGCATCTGTCCTGATGGATCAGGCACCCAGGAATCCTTAGAAGAAAAACTTGTTCCCTGCTGTTGATATTCCAAATGAAAGAACAATATTGCTGAGATTTCTGGGACAGCAAAGAGCAAAAACATTTCTTCATCCTGGGATATTAGGAAGAGAAAGGATAGACATGGTTCTGTCCCAGGTGAAGCAGCTGATGTTCAGCCTGGCTTCCTCAGCTGGAGGAAGCACTACCACAAAGATTTTGTTTGGAGAAGTAAAGGCTCAGCTAAGATCTACAGGAATGGTCCGTCTTTGCCTCCCATCACAAAAGCGGCAGGAGACCCATAAGCTTCCCCTCCCCTCCAAGTTCTAGCCTTGATTTAACTCCACTCTATGTTGGTTTCAATTTCAGAATTTTTCCTTTCACATGGCATGTGAAATAGGTATGATTTTGGTGCTGCCTGGCAGCAGTGGGCTTGTCTGGGCTTCACTCTGTCCCCTCAATGTACCACCAGACTGAGCCCCAGCCAGGCCTTCAGCCTTTTCTTCTCATCTGGCTTCTCACCGTGGGAATGACTTTGAGCAGCGCTGCTTTAACCACATGACACTCTGCACGTCTTCACGTGGCAGCCATTCTCCAAAGTTCCACTTGCTTGTTTTTATTTTAGGACACCAGATGAGCTGGGGAATGGACAGCTGAACAAACTCCACTCTGCCAAGCGCAGCTACAAAGCACATGCACTGAGAAATAAATCTCAAGCCAAAAAGGAAGAAGAGAGAGGACTCTGCCCTCCAGAACTAATTTGTTGCCACATGTGGAATTTAAAAAGAAAATAGCAGAGAGGAGGAAAACAGAGTGCAGGTGACTGCCAGGTATCTGGAGGCATGGGTCTCCCCAAGCCCTCCATATGCTGGTCAGGGAGCTGAGCCAGCACAGGTGGGCTCAGGTGATGCCTCCTCCTGGCTTTCGTGCCCTGGAGGCAGCTCTGGGTGGATCAGTGTCCAATCCCTCCTCCTTCCAACAACTCACATGGACAGACAGCAACACATTCAGCTCTTGGCATTTCCCCACTTCCCACCCACAAAAGGCTTCTGCAGGTTTTCCAAAAGTCACGGGTGTGCAGCAGGATGAAGCATTTCTCACCACTGTGAAGGAGTAACAGAGCCCCAGTGCTTACAGGCAAAAACAACTTTCACGAAGACAAAACAGCTCTTGTACACCAGAGCTCAAAACAATACAGGGGGGAATTTTTGATTTTCCTAAACTGTCATTTAGAAACAATCCATCATCCTTTATTAAAGCTGTCAAGAGGGGGATGAGTTACCTCGAGGGACTCACGCTTTATGTGTAAATTGTGATGAGAACATGTTTATTGCTGTGCTACCTGCACATGATACTGCAGCCTCCTGCTTTCCAAACTATCAGAGAGAATTAGAAAAAAGGAGAGATTTGCACAATTGGATTAAATTTACTCTGAAATTTGTACCAGTTGTGCAGAGCAAGTGTGTCCATGCACACCCAGGGCAGGTAAGAGAGCAGGGAGAAGAGGGTAGGAATGTAGGGATGAGAGGATGAGGAATGACTCATGTTCCATAGCTTCCCACAGTGCACTGTGGCAGGGTAGGAATGTAGGGATGAGAGGATGAGGAATGACTCATGTTCCATAGCTTCCCACAGTGCACTGTGGCAGGGTAGGAATGTAGGGATGAGAGGATGAGGAATGACTCATGTTCCATAGCTTCCCACAGTGCACTGTGACTAGACCCAGCGTGGTGGATTTTACACCGTGGTTTTGTAGAATATATTTTTGTCATTTTAGCTGAGCTACCCAAGCTCAAGTGTCCCTACAGGCCACTGCAGGCTGGCTCCCTCTGCCCACGGGATTTCCCAAAGAAGGACTGTTTTTAACCTACACACTTAAAAACTTGTAAGAGCGCTTAAGACTGGTATTTCCTATAAACTGAAATTCAACAGGCCTGGCAACTCATGTTTTTCTTTTCTCCTGGCTCCTGTCATTGTATCCTGACCAAGGAGAATCAGCTGAGCATTGTTTGTCTAAGCTGAGATCAAACACAACTCTCTTTTCTTGCCCTGCAGCAGTGCATTCAGGGACTGGAACCCCCCTTCCTGGGGTACACCCTGAGAGCTGCTAAGCTCAGTATGTCTTGGCAGCTCAGTGTCACAGCAGAATAATTACAGGTAAGGACACTGGAGACAACCAAACAACCAAAGTTAGCAAACACTTGGAATTTCTTCCCAGCTGAACAAGGATGAGAAGCTGGGAGAAAAAAAAAAAAATCAATTATCTGCATGGAAAAGAAAGTTCTTAAAGATTCAGGTTCAGCAGTATTTCATTTCACATCAACTTTTGTCCTGGGAATTACTACAGCTCAGCCCCTGCTCCACTCCACAGGCCAGACTGGAGAGACCATGTTTTCAGTGATGTACCCTCAGTTCAAATGTCAGGAAAACAAAGAAGTGCCACAGGCAATGAAGACAAAGATAAACCCTCTCTCTTCATGAGTAGAGAATGAGGCCTTCTAGGAAGAATTTTTGTGAGCAGCCTTGGAGAACTCAGCAGTTCAGAACAGCTGGCCCCCAATATTTGCTTCTCCTCTCTATGTTGTTGATTGGAAATAAACATTTCCATAACAAAATGAATTCTGACATGTGCAATTTCAGGTTTGCATCAGTAAATTTTACACTCAAGAAACTGGAAAATTATCAACAGATACTGCATTCTGACATTGTCAATTTAGCCCTATTCCCCATGGAACCTTTTTTTCCCACAAATGCTTCCCCAGGTAATAGCACTCCTGGTAATATTCAGAGATAGCCTGGAATGATGATTGAAAGCTGTGCTGTGTGGAATGGGGCATTCCTAGCAAGCCTCTAGGTAAGTAATGTACATGAATGCCTGGTCCCCTGCCATTTCTGAGTGGATAGTGCCTATTTCCACAGGACTTTTGCTTTCACATATATTGGCTTTTTTTCCATGACCTTTGAAGACAGCACATCATCTCAAACTGAGGTGGTTTTACATTTGCAGTCCCGTAGATGTGCAAGCAAGCGATTTGTTTCCGTCTATCTTGGTAGCTCAATGCCAAGTAATTGCATTCAAACTCCCTGCAAATCAGAAACAAGCCTAGGATCTCTCCCTTTGGATCTTCTCCATATGGAATATGGTTCACATCTGTGTTCAATCAAGCCAGTTGCTAAATGTCACAATGCCCTCATTCACAGGTAGCTTAAAGAACATTTAGCTCATAATAAAACAATCTGAACTCTAAAGTAGAACAGCTCTTCAGATGTACGGTACTGTAAGTGTTCCTGTAAAGTATTTATATCACAAACACACTCACATGGAAAGACCCTGCATAAAAGGCATCCATGTGCCAGGCATATCCAGTGCCATGATTTTTCCTTGATAAGTAGACGTAGCCCTTCTCTATATGAGTGTCTAAGGGCAACATGTATAGAAAAACCCTTTGTGAACTGATTGATGTTATATTCCTGTTCTCATACAGATGGATTTCATTTGCTGTTCTCCCTTCATTCACTTTTTAATTCAAGTATTTTTAAAAGAATCTATGCCATGGTCAATGGTAATTTCAATGGGGTGTGATCTGGCCTGTGCTCCTGCAAAAACTTTAATGCCGCCTTCTCACGCTCTCAGTTTCTATGTTTGTCTTTCAGTCACTGCAATATCAGGCTGCATTTCTTCCCCTCCTTGCCAGGTATGAGCAAGTAAAGAAAAGAAGGGAATATTCATGGTTATTTTCAGTATGTTCAGAACTAAGCTCTGGCATTGCTAAAAAAAATATTTTTTCCAGTTTATGAATATACAGAATGATACAGGAATACTGGTGTCTTAGGGAGTGGTGATTATGGAGACAGAATGGGCCACATTCAGATCAAAACTTCAGCAAGCTTTGAAAATCAGGTTTGTGTCCTTGCCTTTCACAAGTCAGAGTGGCCCTGACAACAGGGAGGTGTTCTCCACATCTCCTGTACTTCTCCAAAGAGAATAAGCTGCTGTATTTAAAAGAAGAGATGGTCTGCACTTTCGACATTCAATGAAGCACCCAACAGTCAGAGGAGAAGACAGCCAGGTTCAACACAGGTGGACAGTTTCAGTGTTTATCACAGCTCTCAAGGCAGCCACCAGCAATCATCAGTCCAGGAACACCTAAAAGATGGAACACTGAGGGTGGCTACCATGGACATGCCTGAATATGTTTTTGTCATGGTTTAACCCCCAAAAATTAGAATAATGAAGCTTAGATCCAAGCGTTTCCCCTAGTTTGTAGATGAATCGCACAGTGGTTTCACAGAGAGTTCTCTCAAAGGATTATTTGATCCTTTAGGACTAATAAAATAAATGCCTGCAGGGGTCAGCTGAATTGAATGGTATTTTACAAGCCTGCATATAATGGCTTGTGCATTCTTACATCAGCAAACTGTTTTCCTACAGGAAGCCAAGCTGACTGTGAGTGATGCAAGCAAAGGCCTCAGTCCACCTCCCTGCAGAGTGTGCATTACTCTGCTCTGAACATCTGCCTGAAGACTTCCATGGTCATTCAGAGAGGTTCTTTGCAGTGCCTCAGCTCTCTGACAAGCTAATGTTTCCTGCAGTAAATACTGCCTTCTCCAAGCTGCTACATTTTTAGTGAGAGGTTAAGTACTCATCCAAATTACCTCCCACCAGCTATACTCTAGTGCCTTGTAAGGTTCCAAATCCTACAACATCTGCCGGCATTTACTGGGCAAGAAGACTCATAAAACCTTGCATGGTTGTCAGCTGTGGAAGCATTTCAAGACTATCTGACCTGTTAAAGGAGAAGAAAAACTCAGCCCATATGTACTTTGCAGCATACTGCTCAACTGTTTGCCATTAGGCATAATGAACCCTTCCCCAAAAAGTCTTGTATTTCTGTCTGGAAGGGCTCAGACAATGCAGGGAAGAGCACATTATGTTAACCCAGATGAAAAGCATGATTCTACAATGCTACACCACTTGACATCAGCAGTGTCTGTTAAAGGACATTGCTCCCAGAAGCATACGAACACCTCCTGCAGATGATACCCTCAGATACACAACCCATTCAAAATGCGACCATTTGTCTCCCACCACAATCCCTTGCAGTCCTGTGAGCCTGACCAGGTGTTTGAGGGCACTCTGAATGGTGATATAAAACACATTTCACGGTTCAGTTTTTCTGAGCCAAAGCTCTTCCCCTGCTCCTGGGAGCACTCAACCCACAGAGCCTCAAAGAGCTTTAGTAAGTGATGACCGGAGCAGTTTTAAGGGCCTGGTTTTTACCATCCTTTTGAGTTTGGTCACCTGTATAGCTCAATCCAGATCAACAATGGTGTTGAAAGTGCTGGGATGCTTTATATTTACTCTCAGGATTTGAACCATGGGAAAGCAGTTAGATTTTATTGTATTCTGAGAAAGTGTTTTTAACCACTTCTATCAAACAATGCTGCGCCTATAGAAGGAAATCACACTGGACCATCTTCAAAAAACAAATCACAAGGAAATGTTTAGGGCCAAAAAACGAACATCCTTACAGCAAGAATGTAGACTGTTTCTATGCAATCCTTTACTGAAAAAAAAACCCAGCAAAACTGACTTAGTCTTTGGTGGCCATGGAGCCATCCAAATAAAGATTCCTCCAGCTGCAGTTTCATTCTGGACACTGTCCTTCACTGATGGATAACAAGACATGATAAAGCTGGATTTGCCACCTCCTATGCTAATTAATGGCCACAAACCTCTAGTTCGCAGGTCAGCATTCAAATCTAAGTAGCCCTATCACAACTGTTGCCATGCAATTGGGGATAAAAACATGCCCTGACAGCATAGCTGCACATTTAGCAATTCTCCTCCTCTTGAGAAACTCCTGAGCTGCAGAGCCTGTGCTGACTGAAGCAGGGTCAGGCTGAACTTGTCATGAACATCATCCCAGACTCTCATCCTATGACTGCATTCTATTTTTTCCACCAGAGCATTACCTCACACAGTGCCTGGAAATGAGACCCAACAAAAGCAGTACCAATACTGCACAGCATCATGAATCTGATGTTTCCTAATTCTCAAGTGCTTGACTATGCAGATACGATGTTTCTTGATATAGATTTTTATATGTAATTTTACACTAGTTCTTCTATTGCCTTCTAGATATTTTCAAGAAAACATCATTAGGTATACTGAATCAATTATTCAGTGAAGCTTCTATAACATTTTAGCATATTCTTTGCCAACTGCACTGTAAGCTGAATAACCAAAGCCAAGTTCATAATTTCCCAAGCTGTTACCATCCTATGGTTTCAGGTTTTTTTATATCCCACAGAAGCAATGAAAATAAAATCCATAAAGAGAAGTCTCTGTGACTTCCAAACATCTCTGTGACTGCTTTCTATGCTGATTTTGCTCATTAACCCATGTTTTAAGTATTCCATCTGACGTCCACAAATGCTCACAAGATAGCCAAGCAGCAGGTTAGGGAAACATCACTTCTTTCTTCTCTGTTGGTTCCCACTTTCTCACTGTACCCCACACAAACTGTATTTTCCTTACCCAGCCCCCTTACTATTGACCCTGCCCTACTGCTTCTCTCTTGTTCACGGCTGTCCCTCTCCCCAGTGCCATCCTCTGCAAGTCTGATGAGGGACAGTCACACAAAACTCTCAAACAGGCATCAGACACCTCCAAAGTAAACTCTCTGTATCAGAGAAGATTCCTGGTTTTGGCTGTACCAGTTAATATTTAATTTCCATTAAATGGGAAGAGTTAAGAGCAGAGCTTTCCCCTTGGGCAGCAGTAGCACAGATCCCTGCAGCCTACAGTGCATCACTGTCAACACCTCTGCCTCTCCCATGGACTCCCCTCTCCTGGAAGACAGCTCGTTTTAAACAGAGTAAATGGAGCACAGTCAGTCCCTGGTGCTTAAAAATCTTTGAAAGGGAGACTGTGCTGTTATTCTGAGGAACTTTGTATTTACACTGTAAAAAGTGAGGTCTGACCCCTCCTGAAGAGAGGCCTCTCCCCGCTGAACCCACCACGGAGTGGAGCACAACTTTACTGCCACGGCTTTGGACTGCAATTAATGCAAACCAGCTGTGAGGCAGAAGCTTTGGAAAGAGGCTGCTGGTTTTCTACTGAGGTTTTAATTTCATCAATCCAAGGCATCTGAGCGACAGTTTGCTGAGAACGTGCTCTAGCTGTCCTTTATTTTCTGGGACTTCACATGGATTCACTACCTGTACGCCAAAGTGTGCTCCACATTTCTCAGGAGCAGACTGAAATTTCGTCACTCTTCTCATCACCAAGTACTTAAAAGAATCAAGCTTAAAACTAAACATGCACTTCCTTTGCGAAGTTCACACAGGCAGAGGTAACTGTTCATGCCAAATTGGTATTTATTACCTCATTAAATTTGTAACACACAAACTGGCACACAATTGCAAGAAATTCAGGCATCTCTTGGAAAATAAATTGTCTAGATTATCCAGATATCAACAAGGGTCAAAATGTTTCCAGCATAAGAAAACATTTTAATTAATTATTCAGATTTAACTTGTTCTCAGGCCAGGAGAACAATTCACACCCAATTCATTCCACAAACATAGCACTATATATAATTAGTCCATTTTAAATCAGCGTTGCACAAAAGAAATGTTGATTTCTATTCATTCACTATTTGACAGCTCATCATAAAGGCTCTACAGAGAAAACAAATATTCAGAAGCAGCAAAGAATTTCACTGCATAGGTCTTTGGTCCCAAACTTATGCCTGTACCAAGCTCACTACTGCTTTGCAATTCCTTGGCAAAGAAAAGTTATCCCAGTTACATAACTGAATTTTCCTTTGTAATATAAAAAGTATTTTGTGGGTAGATAGATTTGGATATTAAAAAACCCAAAAAAAGCAGACAAATCTTTTCCTGCCCAACAACAGTATCCACAGTGGTCTTTGGCCACAGTTTTAACTGTTGTGCAACTTCATAGTTTCATACCAGCTGTCATTTTAGCAATAATAACTGAAGAGCAAGGTATTGTCTAAGAATTAATGACAAGCTGAGAAGAGATGGCCTAATGTGCAATCAAGGGGTAGCACGTGCTCAAGCAACCTCAGGAAAGGCTCTGTAAGCTGGCTGCCACTGCTCTCTCTGCAGAGCTGGTGGGTTTCCAGGTTAGCTGATGTGCTGGGACAATTTTCTCTTTGTATTTTGCATCCCTCACTAAATGGCAAGTTTCTTATATTCCAAAGTTTTCCCAGTTTCCTCAACTGCCAGTTAAGATGGTAAGATTTTGGGGGGCAGAACTGGAAGATAATGTTGTGTCTTATGCTGAATTTCTATAATTGAATAATAATTTTACCAGAAGTCTGAGCAAATCACTGAACTGCTAAACTGTCAGAAAATGCAAACTTAGCAAAATGTGCACTAGAAAGAACAATGTATTTATAATACCAAGCCCAGGGTGTTTGGCAACTTGATGTTTAGTTGTACACTTACATGAGAATAGTTTAAGAAATGAAAAGGACCTTGAAGCAACATTTATTCCTCAGCATGACAAATTCACCACTTTAAAGACAAAAATCTAATGCAAACTGTTAGGTCCTCTCCAGATTCACTACTCTAAAAGTGAGTGGCATCCTCAGATTGGCCACAGGTGTATTTCAAATATCTTCAGTACAAAAGAAATAAATTTGTAAATGCAATAATGACATGCACTGGTTAAAAAAAAAAGAGAAGACAAGTCACTCCTTCAGATTAAACAGGTGAGTACCAGATTTCAGTCTCAATGTTACTCGCCGCCTGACGCTATACTATTATATCCATTGTTACATGGCAATTAAAATCATTACTTCAATCCACAGTACTTTTGCAACACAGTTTTGTGTCATTTCTATGCGCTATGGAACTTGCTAATCTCATCTTTTATGTTTATACATTTGTATGTGACACACTGCATTAGCTATTTGGCTCACGAACTCTTCCACATTCAATTTATTTTCATGCTAGGGAAGCATGAAAATAGATTTCCCCTTCTGGCTGGCTGTAAAATAGCTCTTTTTCTTTACCACTTAATGACCAAAAGGAATATCTTCCTTCTTTCTTTTTAGTGGATCCTGTTCTCACTCAAGCACCAGGACAGAACTGACAGCTGGAGGTTAAGATGAGAAGCTGAACGATACCCCTGCACACCTGCATCACCTGTGTTTGTAATGCCAACAGACAGACCTCAACAGAGAGCAGAATTTGGCCTCAGAAGTACCATGTTCCTGACTTCAGCCTCACAGGTATCCCAGCCAGCCACTGCTGGTGCCAAACAAACACCAGTGGGAACAAACCAGCACTTGCTGAAGGACAGCAGTTGCCCTGGAGCCCTGTGAGACAGAGATTTGTCACCCCAGAGGTGATCCACTCCTTGGTGAGTGCTGTAACACCTACGATGGGCACTTACTTGCTGCTGGACCACGTACCTCATACCTGAGGGGCCACTGAGGAGGAATCACTAGGGCTGAACAGTCTGACCACCCACCCCCACCTGCAGATGAGCTCACTACGTTGCTCTGGGAGCTGGTCCTCAATGGAGACAACAATACAAATCTATTTCACTTATGCACCTAAGCTATTACCGTCTTACAAGACTTGAAGAGAATAGCTTAAAAAAATAATTTTTTCCTTACACTTTAAAAGACAAAACTGAGCAGCAGTTGGAGATGCCTTTTCTTGCTGATGCCCAGACCATCACCCTCTTCATGATCTTGCCCCTCATGATGCAACACACATTTTGTCCTTGAACTGGTGACTAAGAGTCTGACTCTTACAGTCCGCCTGAAATTCATTTTTATAAAAATATATCAATAAAAATTCTCCCTTTTCAGCTGGTTTAGCCCATCAGCAGCACCAGGGTGACCAAAAGGACTGATGTGAACCTGACAAAAGCTTCAGTGGTCCTGGAGCTGGGTGGCACAGAAAGCTGCCTGCTCCCATTAGGGAGTGATCACCTCCCCACCCCCAAGTGCTGTGGCGTGGGAAAGCCCTGAGCCCACATTCCTCGGTAGCACTCAGCACAGGAAGGCTCCTGGTTTCTCACTCAAACCTTTCACTAGCACTCAGCAAGGTAAATAAACCACAGAGTCAGGGAGCTTCAGACTGTTCCTCTCAGGAGTGAGGAGAAGGGTGGAAATACTTGTTTGCAGGAAGACACATTTACTCCTGCTCCCTGTGCCTCGGTGTAGGCACCTGCCACTTGCAGAAACTATCTTCCCCTGTCTTCTTTTGCATTAAAGGCTTAGTGAGCTGGCTGAAACGATCTTCCTGGAATAAATATCTGAAAAGAAGTGATTTCACCTAATTTCACCACAGCATGGCTCTAGGGAACATCCATGTTCATACACATAGTTCTTCTCAGCCTGTTTTGGTACCACTCATGGCTGTATCACTGTCGGTTGCAAGTGCAACATTTTCAAGTGCTAATGCACAAAATTTGCTTCTCTAAACCTCTTAATTGAACAAAGGTGCCACCTTAAAAACTTCAGTCCTAAGAAAGTCAAGTCTGCCTTCTCAAACAGCTCAGTCAGCCAACAGAGAGCACATGTGGAAGTAGGACAGGTGAAGCCTGTAGGAGTCAAGATGACAAAAAATTCCAAACCCATAGGCTACCTTTTATGTATTTTTTTGTTCCACATCCAACCGAAGTGTCTCCACCATGTACTATGAGGTATTCAAGCCCCAAAAACCACCTCAGTGTTAGAGATATGTGCTCTGATGAAACTCGTAGGTGAAGTCTCAGCCGAGGGTCAACTCTCCGTCTTCAGCTTTCTTAAACAATTTCTAGAATAAAATGCATTTTACCTTGTTTCCCAGTTTTCGTAACTGTTTAGGATTTTAGTTGCTCTCAGACTTAAAGTGGGTGTGTATGTTCATCTTTCAGAATGGAGAAGAATTAAGAGAACTGACAGAGACAGTTTTGCAGTGGGGACAGCTAAGTATAATGACACAAAAGGACATTTTGTATAAAATCCTCAACAGTATCAAAAAGCAAAGTGACAAACTTGATCTCTTTCTCCTTCCACAGCTCCTGCAAGAACTTGGGAAAGCCATGCAATTCTTTGGTTTTCCAACCCCTGGAAAATCTCAGAGGGGAGGACAAAGCCAAGGCAGAGCTTTATCCTCATGTGCATTCAACTTTCCTCCAGCAGTGTCAATTTTTAAAAATCAAAGTATCAGCTTTTAAAAAAAAAGAATTCGTAGAGAGAATATACAGCAGTTTAAGCACAGAGCAGTTTGTTCAGGTCAGCACAAGGCAGAAAGAAGCATAATACTGACAGGACTGTTTGCATGAAGTGTAAAACCACCTTTGTTTTGCTTCCATCCAGAATGCAGGAATTCACACTAACACAACAATCCCAGGTATGCAGTCACTGAACTCATTTAAATAAAAAGAAAACACAGTTTCTGCAGAAAGACAAAGCTTATATTGATCACAGGTGAAATTTTGCTAGGGTATAATACTGTTAAATCCCGTCCCTCAGCCAGCAATCAATGTCTTGATGAGCAAAACAGACCTACCAGAGACTTACCTCATTCCCTGTGCTGACTGCCTGCACCTAAGAGCTTTCCAGAGTAACTGCAGAAGGAGAATTGGTCCAACATGGGGATATGGGGTTCTGGGTGCCCACTGCACGCCCTGCCGGGCACTGAGCTGCACTCACCGTGCATCTGGTACGTGTAGGGGGCTTGTCCCGCCGGCGGGGTGCTGAAACTGGATCCATAGCTGAGAAACCCACTCTGTCCTGGGGAATGGCTCAGGCTGTCCTCTGTTTTAATGCCTTTGGGGTATAAGAACAGAACATGAGTGCTTGTCATATAAAGACGTAAAAAAAGCAAGTTTAGGAATTAATTGTTCAGCTCGCTTTTAACCTAATTAACTCTTTTTCCCTACATTTCTTTTATTTACAAATATAATTAAATTCTATTTTATATATATGTGTAAATGAATATATATATGTAAATAAAGATAGATATATATATATATTTAATTATTTGCATTACCCAAACAGGTCTCTTAACAGCCAAACAAATTCATCACAAATAGCATTTGAGTCAGCCACATCCTGTACTCACACCCAAATGCACTTCTGCTGAGATGGGTAAACAATCATGGATAATACTGTTTTCAAAACCAATTTCTGAACACATAGTTTTGTTATAGAATTGAACAAACTCACTGACTCATGAACTTTCTCAACAGTTATCAGATGCAAGCAATGATTAACCATGGAACAGGACCTTCAGCAAAATAATCTCAAGATTTCTGTTCTCAAGAGTTATTTCTTACTTGTATTGTATTTTCAGCTTTGATATCAAAACATTTATTGGCAAGTCCTTCAGGAGGGTTATCATCTATTCAGTTAGATATAACATGCAGTTCGGGAACAACAGGTAAACCCCGAAGCCACAAAAATCTTTTCATTTCTGAAACCAGGCAATTAAACTGACAATTTACAGGGGGAACTGCAATAGCTGAATTAAACATTGCAAGATGAAACCCTTGCTGGTAATGAAAGGGGTTGATATTTTATTCTGAGATGCTGCCGAGATTGTACAGCTGTATTATTAAAATAAACAGCTCAAAGGTGCGTCTTATTATGAACACCTTGGGCGTGATCCTTCCCTCCTCTGCATTCGATTTGCACAACAAAAAATGGCCATTGGACACTCCCTGAGCGCTGGAACTAAACAAAGACCCTGTTGATGTTTGGGTCTGGGATTTACACACTTTCCAGGCTGTTGTCATCTTTTAGCACTTGCAGGCAAACTTGCCAAAAGACAAGTTGAATTCTGGTGCCTTTCCCCCGAACATGCTGTTTTCTTGCTTAATGACTCTTAAAAGCAGCAAGTCTGTGCTTGCTCAGGTTTGGAGTAAGTTCTCCCAGATCATGTTTTCTCTAATAAAAATCACTTCTTTTAGCTTTAGGTGAGAAGAACTGCGATGCAATTTGAGTACAACCTCATAACAAGACGAAAGTGAAGCTCTGTGAAAGGCAGAAGTTTATCTGGACAGTGAGGGAACACGTGCAGGTCCAAGAGTGTGTCTTCATCACTGCTGGAGCAGTGAAGTGTGTGCAGAGAAGCCCCTTTTCCCAATATCCCATGCTTTTCAATTCCATCAGTGCTCCGCAGGCGAGCATTCAACCTACCCCACTCACAATTAATCTTCGGAGAATGGGCCCTTTTGGAAGTCTAAAAATTGTTGTCAGACAGCGAAATAACTTAGCACCAAATTAATTTCCACATAATGTTCTGTTTTGTCTAGA
This sequence comes from Atrichornis clamosus, assembly GCA_013400975.1. NCBI lineage: Eukaryota > Metazoa > Chordata > Aves > Passeriformes > Menuridae > Atrichornis > Atrichornis clamosus. Next base: position 182,611 of record WBMZ01011322.1, read on the forward strand.
AACTGGCCGAGTTTTATTTTTTGTGCCTAAAAACAATACTGCTTCATTGTTCTTGGTTGTCAGCCAGGTGGAGTTTTTCATATGCTGTGTTGAGTATCTCAGGGAGGGTGTATGGGCTGGGGGAGGGAAACCACTGCTCAAGGATGCTAAGAGGTCATCCACAGGATTTATAAGCAGCATATGGGCCTGACACATGTATGCCCTAAAGCCTCTAGGCAGTAGCAAATGGCTCCACTTTCACCTGCTCTAACAAGACAACTGTTCAGAGTTTTCCTTGGAAATCAGCCAGCAGATGCAAACACACAAATAGCTCCAGGAAAGGGTCTCAAAACATTCCCCTCATCATCTTGGTAGAGCTTTGGCTCTGCCAAGGCCACTTCCCCAGCCTTCCTGACTGCTTCACTGAACTTCCCTTCAGTAAAAACTTTGTCAGTGGCTGTATAAAAGCTTCTTGTTGGGAAGAGATACTGTACTTGCCAAGGAAACGAAGGTGTTTAAGAGCACAAGAGAAAACAGGAGTGGAAACAAAACTATGAAGCCATTTTAATGGTGCAAGACTCAGCCCTCACTGGATCAGCCAGGAGTAAGAAGCCAAAGCTGTCTATTAAAGAGTTGTACCTGAACAAGAGCAACATCCCTTTGGTCTTTAGGAGTGGAAAGAACTTCCTCAAGAGTTCGGTATTCCCATGCAGAGCTGGAGGACACTTAATGCTTGGTTTACCAGGCATTCCTCTGTCAGGAGTGCTGGTTTAATTAGCTCCCTGTGTGAATCCCCCAGCTGCTCCTGCCCAGCACCATTCCCCACAGCTGTTGGCAAGGCTGTGCAGAAAAGCAGGGAACAAAGCTGACTGGGGTTAGAAATGTTTACTGCACATACAGCTAATATCTGTCCACTTAAACACCAACTGTCTCCCAAAACCAAAGTACTCTGTAACAGTTCACCCACCCCTTATTCTGATCTGCATTTTGGTTCTTCTGTAGTAACTTGCAAAGTTTTTCTTAAAGTAGCTTGTGTCATTGAGACTTCAGGAAGAATCATGGCAGGCAAAGTGTCATTTTCATAAATATCATATTTACTGCAAGACACTTGACAGTGAGTCATGGGAATACTCACCAGCTACTACTCCTAAGTGGCACATCCTACTGAACCCAAATTTCTCATATCCTCCTACTGACTGGCTCCAAACTTACCTAGTTTGTAAAAACATAACCCATGGTATGAAGGGTATGAAGGGTATGATAGGCAGTTCAAAGTAAATTTAACATTTTCAAAGTCAAATCTTCCTCTAAGCCCAAGAAGAGAACGTTGCTGAGACACAAATGACATTTCACTCAAAGGCTTAAAGACTTGACATATATACTTTGCTAGCAGCAGGAGGATGATGTCCCCACAGGTTCCACGCTCTGGAGTACTCACTGTAGGAGGGAATGCCATAGGGCTGCCCCGGGGGAGGATAGGCAGTGTATGCAGCAGCCTGCTGGATTCCTGTGCCGTACTGAGCCTGTCCATATGCTGCCATTGCTGGGAAAGATGGGACCGTCACGATGTGGGGATAATGTCTGTGCAGAACAAGAAAACAGAAGGGTTTCAGGCAGCAGTTACTGTACTTGATCTCCTAGAGCACCAGTAGGACAGTTCCAGACATCTCGATAAAATAACATCCAATGTATGATGCTGAATATTTTGGGAACTTGAAACTGATTAGACTGAAGCAAAAGTTTCAGTATATGGCTCCTGATATGAGCTATCAAATTAAGCTACCTAAATGCATGGGGACTTTAAGACAGTGCAACATATATGCAAGTTAAAAGAATAAAATAAAATCAACACTGATTCTTCATGTTTCATTTTGAGATTGCCAAGCAAGTGTGATGGGAAACCTCTGACATTTTGATACATCCCCTCCGTGGTCGCTCATAAACACAACAATACTCACACTGATAAGGTCTGGATCCCCAGGGGTATGAAAATACAGTGCACAGTACCTCAAACCTTATTTCACTCCATATCTAAGAAGATTAAGAACCAGTTACTTCACTGTGCCAGAGACGTGCGGGGGAACAGGTGGATGGGCTTAAGGCAGATGTTTTCTAAGGTGACAGAGGTCTGCACGAAATGGCTGTTCAGCAAAACACGGTTTTTAAATTACAGCACTTGGCACGAGCACTCACTTTGTGGTGTACAGATGGAGAGGACACTGCGGGGCTGCTTTGCTGCTGCCTGGAAAACAAAATTAAAGGGTCTTAGATCTTCATCATGTTCTGTTCTATGGCCAAGCTGATACAATTGTTTTTACCGCTGCTCGTTTGAGAAAAATATACAGGAATTAGAAGACTTGTTTGGTTTTTTTTTTAGTTAATCTCCCCAAATTGAGGTAGGTAAGAAAGCTATTCACCACTTAACAACAAATATAGACTTATATAGTCTAGTTTTTAACTGAGGGTGATACCAATTGATTGAACTACCAGGTTCTTCTTCTCATGGGACTGGTATCAATCATGAAGCTGGGCTTTCAAGCTATGACTCATATGCTAAAGGCTAAAAAAGCAAATACTATGATTGCCGAAGTGATTTAAGCTCACTGCACTTTTTGCTCTTTTGCTTTTTTTGGTACTCTCTTAGACCATGACTCACTTTCTTTAATGTGCATTAAAATATATCAAATAATAGTAAATATTGAATATACAACATTGTAAATCTCCTTAATTTGAATTTTTTGAGTTAACTACAGCCTGCCTTATTGAACTGCCAGAAATAAAAAAATTTCATCAGTAGAAAACCTATGACACAACTTGTATGTGCTGATGCCTTCCAATGGACCAAAGAGTTGTGTCCTGTAATGCTACCAAAGAAAAATGTGCCACCAGCTTTATTCAGAGATAAATTTAGGTTTACTTAATTAAAAATAACAATAAAAATCTAACCTGCAAGTTGTACTGAAAACATCATACCAAAATACCACCATGAGTATTATGCAGGTTGCCTCCACAATGCCATCCAAACTTTGCTTCTCACTTCGTGGCTGGAGCTGCTATTTCAGCACTATAAATGCCAAAACACTCTCAACAATCATCAATAATCACATCATGCACAAATGATTCAGCCTCTCTGTCTCCTGGCTGCATCAATGAACACACCTTCAGTGACCAAAACAGCACAACTTCCTTTGTACAGACATTGGTGAATCAAACATTGAAACCATTTTTTATTTAATGCAATATGCATGTACATATAAAGACTACATACAGGCAAATAGTCCTATGGGTTTGGATAATTTGTTATGCTGTAAACTCGGATAGAATGCCCAGAGAGATCCAGCATACTCACATCTGAAATGTTTGTTTGTTCTTCCTGATTTAGCTGTCTTTTGAAATTGGTCTTTCCTACGCAATCCTTTTTTACGACTTGATCATTTTACATTATAGCATGGGGACTACACCAAACTATTTTTAAAAACATTGCCATTTCATCTGGTACCTTTTTAGACTAAATTTCAATTAAAATGCATTGTCATGAGTTCTTAATAAAAACATTAATTACTAGGTATTATTCTTTTTTTAGGATGTTAATTTATGTAATTAACCGTGAAACCTATACAGGCCTAATCACTAACAGGATCACACTAATCACTGACAGAAACAAAACCATAAAGACTCTTTCTTCACACTCTCGCAACCCTCCAGCACCTTAGAAAAATAAAACCTACTGCAACCCTGCCTCAGTTTCTCTATCTATAAACTGTGGTACAGTAACCTACTTCCCAGGGAGGCAGAGAGCTTTAGTTTAAAATACTGACAAAGGACAGTGTTATACAAATGTACATATTCACTTACACATACACAGAAAAAAGACTGATTTAAAATCCAAACCTGGGCTTACCTGACTCACCTTCAAACGCACTATGAAAAATTTGCTTTGACTTACCTGAAAGAAAACAGTTTAGAAAATCAGATTTTTATACCAATTCTGTCTGTCCCTCATTACCAAACACAACTGCATTGAAGAAATAGACATTTTAGAATTCATTCCTGTAAGTCATAATGCCTTTTACATTGAAAAACAGCAGAACAGTTTAAGCATAAGCCTAATTTCTTTCCTCTTTGAAAAATACCACAGCTTCAAATTTTTTATTTTTGTAGAGAGTAAATAAGTTTGCCAAGAATGCCAAGTAGGAATTTAGTGTGTGAATATGCAATATGCTACTGTCACTGACAAGAAAAGGCAAAGTTGATCCTACAGGCAAAATATGCACTTGAAAATTATATTGATATAAGTGCACATCTCACGGTAAGAAGCCAGGAAAACAACAGGCCAGACAGCTACATGGACATCTAAATGAGTAAGTACTGTGACTAGACTTGCTAAATTTAATACTGTATGTGTAATACAGAGCACAAATTTGTGTGCATTTATTGCATTAAGGGCTTTGTCAGTCTGAGAATTGTCAAACACTCAAGTATTTTCCTGTTATTCAAATTAACAAGTATTTCCAAGGGATAGAGCACAAGCCTGGTAGCACAGAGGATCATTCTGTAGAAAAAACACCATAATATTTCTGTAAGAAACAAACCAATATGAGCTGTCACTGGCAAACTGGTGTCCAACAGTTCAACTGTTACGTTGGCTCTTATTTATATGGCACAGTAAAAAACAGTTCCTGCACCAAGATGTTTACAAATGATGTACCTAAAAATCATTTCTAGCTCTAATCTTTTCTGCAAACAGGAACATTTAAAAGGATGTTTCCTTTAGATTGTTATTCCTTCTACTGCTCCTGCAAACAGGCAGTCACAATGTACGTGATTTAATCACGCAATTCCTAATGCCTTCGCAAACACGCAGACAAAACATCTCCTGGGCTTCTAAGAGCCTCTAAATGAAGGGTTAAACATACTACTAAAACATAATAGCCAGTGCCTTTTCCTAACTCCCCTCTAACAGGAAGGCTGACAGATCCTGACCGCAGCAAACAATAGCTGGGATTGTACTAGCAAGAACTAGTTCAGCTGCATCACTTGCCAATAATTTTTTTAGCAGATTTAACATTCTTCTGTTTCCTTCACTTGAACAGTATGATGGGGCAGGGGGGCGAAGGAGGAGGAGAGCAGATAAATTTCCATCAGAGCCTCAAACACTGAAAGAATTTGTCCCTGCTACCTGCCAAATGTGAAACTCCAGAGCAGAGGCCAGCAGGGCTAACCATCTGGGGATGGCAGCAGTGATCTCAGAGCGATGCAAAGAGGGGCACAGAGCTGCTTTGGCAAGAAGTTTTCTGGCTGCTCAACACATTGCTGGGCCTGGGAGCCCCCCCAGTCCCCACCTCAACAGCAGCAGCACAGCCACCAAAGCCCAGGGCTCACGTTCACACCAACATTGGGGCTCCAGTGGGTCCAAACAAAAACCACCAGGTCTACACAGGTTACACCTGCAGTTTTTCCAGTGGAACAAACACATGCATGTGTGTAAATGCAGGCACCAGCTATACATACACCAGCTATGTATCTACATATGAAATACTTCTACTCCATTTGCATTCAAACCACTGCGGAACTAAAGGATTCAACCACAACTGGAGTGTCTGCAAAACAAAATACTCAAAAATCTCAGTTTCTCACTATGCTGTTGAACTAATTATGAGCAGAGGCCCTGCAGCGGCCAGTTCCCTTTAGTTACATATACATAAATATGTTACGTTAAAGCCAGCAAACAGCAAGCAGAAGAGCAGCCTACCTTCTATGTCATCTGGAGCCGTGGCATAAATGTGAGAAAGGTTAAGCTTCAGTCTGTCAGGGCACTCTCTATTTACAGTCAGACTGGGTGATATCACTAGATCTAGCATTTCCTTATACCTGAAGGAAAACAAAGGAAAAATACAATTTATTCATTAATTATGCATGCTTACTAATGATTCAATTTTTTCTCCCTAAGAGTATAAATATTAAAGCTGATTACCTAAACCCAGGCTTCATATAAATTCCACATAATAACATTCACTAAAGTTTTCATCAAAGGGAAATGCTGAATTAAAATGCAGTACTTGCTTCCTTGGAGATTACACCCATCTGATTAATGACTTCTCTTTCTTCCTGGATTTTGCCATACAAAAACTAAAACCCCTGATCTCTCATATGCCATCAAAGCAAGAGTATACACACCAGTGTCCAGTGAGGCTGCAGAACAGACTATTACAGGCTGAAAATGAAGCTGAGGGCAGTTAAGAGCATTATCTAGTCTTACAAGAGAATAAAGTTAGTACTGGTGACAGGATCAGTTTTCCAGGGGACACCCAAACCAGGCACCCAACTACAACGTCCTGCCCATTAGGTGGCAGTGACACAAGGACAGTCCCTCTCACATAAACAACTGCATCTGATGTAACCAAAAATTTCAAATTAACAACATCAAGGACCTGCATCTCTGAAGAAAAACATAATTCTTTATGAGTGCACGTGACCTACACTACAACGAAAGCTTAAACCCTCTGCATTACAGAAAGAGCCCAGAAAAGAGGACTACATCATTATTTCAGACCCTGTGCACAACATCAATAGGTCTATTCATATACACACCACCATTTTCAATATATCTGCCCACCTCCAGCTACAGACCTTTTCAGAAGTGGGCTCCAAACACCCCTGCTTGAAATAGAGCTGCTTGCTTCTCTTGGAAGTGCTGGATGTTTTGGACGGGTGCAAAATATGGCATTAAGTGCACAGGTTTGCAACCCATGTCTGCAAGTTTGGGTAAAGACAATGAGGTGAGTACAGTAAGGTCTGCTACATTTGATACCTGCACAACTCCTTTTATGCAAGGCAGGTTTCCTTAGAACCTTTACCCCTTTCTACCCTTGTTCCCTGTGCAACCAATGCCTGCAGCTGGAACCGTGAAGAACCCACTGGCCAAAGAAAATCTGGAGCCAAATTTCTCAATTAATTGTCTATATTTCTTTTTAAATACACACAATGCCATGGAAACCTATTTGAATTTTCCGAGACTAAACTAAGGTATTTTGCAGCTTTTGGCTCAAGCCCAGAACAGATGATGAACAGAGAACTCAGATTCTGTGCCCTTCTTTGCTTTCCAAGGCCACGCAGAGCACAACCTTACTTCAGTCCCCTGGAAGTCACTGAGTGGGATTAGGGCTATGAGGGAAAAGCATGACTGTGCTCTTGGGCAGAGCAGGGTCTGGGCAAGAGCAGATGGGAGAGGGGGAATATGGTGGTGAGCGGACCCAAGGCACCTGGCTGCAGCCTGCCCAGGCTCCCCTCTCCCTCAGCACTGAAGCTGCCCAGGCAGCTGGCACATCCCTGCTCCCAGGCTGGGACTACACAGGCAGCAGGTGCCATGGCAGCAACCGGCTGAGAACAACCTACAGCACACCTAAAACACCGTGGTGTTAAAGAAAGCAGCGTGTAAACCTGAAATCTTGACTCCAGGCTTCTGCAATACCAATCCATGCACTTCTGGGAAAAGCCAAGAGGTTTGTTTTGATTTTCTGTTTAAATACCACTGTATGGCTTTACCAGCTCTGAGAAATAGAAACCCACATACTTTTTATCTGAACCTCCCCAATTCCTCTTACAAAGCCTGCAAGTCCCTGTGAGGGAGGGCAGGTATTGTTATGAACAGGCAAAAACCAGATTAAGTATTTCACCTGTAACTGAGCAGCAAAGACCAAAGCTGAGTTCATTTTCACTTTCCCACCTAACAATTGCCCAGGCAGAAAAAGCAGGAACCCTCTGTGAATTCACAGACCTGTCAAAAATGGGTATGAAGAGGCATAGCCATGTACAGTGTCCACAACCCCAGTCCTCCTTTGTCCAGGGGGGATCTGGGATCTGCCTGCCTCCCTTGGAACTCCATGTGGGCATATGCACTCTCACCACCCACACAGCCTCGAGCGCAGAGGCTGGTAAAGCCTTCCCAAGCACGTGCCACGAAAGAGACCTTATGAAGGACTAAAGTGGTGGAAATACACCACTCTGGATCCAACACTTGTGTCATCCATAGCCCCCAAGTGCTACGTGCTACAGATTTGCTAAGGAAAGGATACCAGCATAAAAATCAGTGTTGCTTTGCAGCTGCATCTTTGTAGCTAGTGGGTCTCAAAGGGTTCCACCTTCAGATGTGTCCCTCTAAGAAGGGCACAACTCCCCCTCCTCCCTGCCTTAGGCACAGACTGACTGAAAATGCAGATGCACAGGGGCCACCAATTGTGCCCACAACCAGTGTCCATGCCACCAACTGCGAGGAAAAAAATGCAGCAAGGAGTCAGATGTGTGTAAGGATACAAAAAATAAGAATGTAAGAAATCCAACCTAAGTGACACAGCCCAGTGACAGAGCTGAAACAACAACCCCCAACTCCTCACCTGACTCAGAACAGCCCGTGAGAGGTTTCACTCAGCCCTCACAGCGCTGGAGGAGGCTCCATCTGGTACCTGCACAGAGGCTCTACTGAAGCACCTGCCCCACAGAGACACAGATTTGGACACAGCCCTTCTGCACACTGACCTTAGGCCAGAGGGAAAGAACTTTTTCTCCTGAAATGACTCATCTCACTCGTTTGCTGGCACAGCCGGGCTGCCACAGAGAAAGGCTCAGGAAGATTTTTGCGGTGCCTCTCAGGGGGGTGGAACAAGGTATTCCTCACAAGCTATAGCTCCTAAGGCTCTCTGAAAAGCAGCAGGGTGGGCAGGGACTCTTTTTCCCAGAGCAATTAGTTTATTCAAATCCATAAGCACCCAATTAAATTTTGTCTGCATAGCTGAGAAGGCAGGGTTCCATCTTATACAAGATTTTCCTTTCCACTCTAAGCACCACCTCATTTCTTTTCCCTGTACTTCCTTAGTGTTATACCTGAACTGAGGAAGAGCACTACTGTCCTAGATCCTGTCAAGATGAGGACGTTCTGCATTGTTTCTCAGGTAACACATGCCCTTCAGCATAATCCAAACCCCCATCATTCATGACACTGCCCAGGCTGTTGCCAAGTGAACAGAAGCAGATGTTTAAAGGGAAACAATCTTTTACAATGATTAATGCACTTTAATTGCATCATTGTTCAGAGATTTCATTAGCTACTCTCTGACTGATGACTTTTCTACTGGTTTTGTTCTGTTCACTTTTGTATTCACGAAGTCACATCATATTTTCCTGTATTTATTCTGTAACATTTTCCTGTGGTTTTTTTTCAGCTCTCATTTTTCTTTAGAGCATGTATCAGTTGCATGTACAAACAGGTAACTTTTCACAGAACTGTCTGGTTGTGCATCTCATGTCTGTGCACTGTTGGTGGCTTTGCACGCACCATTTACTGATGTATTCATGTGCGTTTCTTGCCTGTGGACTTCTTGACTAGAGTTTCTGAAATCCCAGTTCTAATGATGGCAAGCTACAGAAAACAGTCAAATAATGGAACAGGGCTGGTATTTAACACAGTACATGACATGCTGGAGTGCAACTGATGAAAATATCAGGCCTTTGTTTTCTTTTCAGAGCAAAAACATTTTCTGGCTTAAGTAATGCACAGTAAATCAGTACCAAAGTTTGCTGAATATGAGCTTTTATTAAAACCAGTGATGGCAGCATCTAGCATGCAGGGCTGACAGACATCTGGAAGAACTTTTGGCTTCTATAATTAAGAAGACCTTGTGTGAATTTGTTTCTCAGCTTTTCCATTAGAATCCCCTACTCGAAACCCAGTATTTTGCCCTGAAAGTTGGCCCACAGACTCTCTGCCGAAAACAGAATCTTTTTTCTAACATTTAGGAAGGAAAAAGCAGAACTAGCGGTATTGTTTTGGTCATTATGAAGCTAGGAATGCCAGATTAAACATTTTAAGGTTTCAGATTTTTGACTGAGGTGTTGGGGCAACCGGCAAATCACATATTCTTTTACAATGGTGTTTTGAAGGCAGTGATTCCAGACCCCAAGCCAAGACAGTCAAACGAGTGCTGAAGATCAAACTACTGAGCAACCTCTTCTCTCTCCAGCAAAGTACTCAAAGATGGGTGTCAGTTCAATGTACCCAGTGTGCAAACTGAGTGCACAAGGTGATGAGAACTCCATGGATAGTATTTTGAAAGGATGAAACAGGGAACCACCACGGCACTTTCAGGGCAATTTCAGTAAAAAGAAGACACTTGGGTAGTGATGTCCAAGCAATTAAGAGATTTCAGAGGGAAAACGTCAAGGAAGAGCAGAGCACTTGGCCCACAATGACAGCAGCCTGCAGGAGGGCATTTGAGCAGATACAGCTCAGAAAGGACAGTCAGGAATGAAGGACATTATGGGGGACAAGAGCTGACGTGGGTGTGGGAAAAAAAGAGAATGAGCTCTGGATCTGTCATCAGTGGGGGAACTGAAGAGTCAGGAGCTCCACAGGTGAGAAAGTCAGAACTCTTTCCCTTGGGAAAAACCTGCCAGATCCTACAATGGGAAGGACAAGTACTTCGAGGGAGTGAGAAACTGCAAAAAAGTTTGTCCCGGAGGGGAGAGAGGTAAATACAGAAATTACTCCCCCTGTAACGATCCTATGCAGTGATCTTGTCAAGAATTTTTACTTATGTCTGGATGGAGGCCAAATACAGGCTTAAACCACAAGATCTTCCCAAACATATGCATATGCCAACACAGAGCCCTAGGCAGGAGTGGTACAAGCCAAGTCCTCTGCTTTTAGCTTTGCTGGGAAAGGGAGGAGTAGAGGCAGAGACTGAAGCTGAATTGCAAGAGTAACATTTTTGTCTTGCTTTCATGACTTTATCTGGTTTTAATTAGTTGATCAACTCCTTTCATCTTTATCCTCCTAAGAAATGGTGCAGATTGCTAAGTAGTACTTTATGACTCCAGTGGTACTCATCATTAAATAGAAGACAGTCTGAATCACATGCAAAAAAATCTGAAGATGGCTTTCTCAATCTCTGATTCAAACAAAACAAACAAAATACAAGATTAGTTGTAATTGTTTTTCCCCCAAACGGATAAAATTATCAAAAGCACCTGCTATGCCTCATTAATTTTCACTGGGAATTAAGACTTCTACTGTTTTAACTCCATGGGAAGCATAGTAGCTTAGGCAGCATTGCCAGGATATTGGTTGCAAAATTCTGCTCCCAATTTTGCTTTGCTCCTGTACAGAAAAAAGGAGTCATTCATAAGCAAAGAATTATTACCTTGCAGCCACCTTCCACATGGTATAATCATAGGGAATCTCCCCTGCTGAAGATTTTGGCTACTTCTATCCACACATTTCAAAAGCAGAGGAAAGTAATTTCATTTCCTCTGTCCGTACATTTCTCCCCACACTGTTTGGACGTTTCCCCCTCGATCTATAATAGATTCTTTGTTCCTTCTACTTCAAGAACTCAAAAATGCTTCAGCAGGTGAAAACCACGGTGCTGTTTTCTCTTTTATAATGAGTCTTGGTTCATCCACAAGTACATCTGATAGATGTATGCAGGAAAAGCCTGAACAGGCATGAAGTCAAACCGGGGCTGGCACAAATGCTCCTGTCCAAGACTGACAGTGCAGCCTCGATGACAAGATACCTTTTCAAGGTGACCTGCAGGGCAGCACGCCTCGGGCTGTTTATATTCCTGAGAGCTGCTTTTTGCTGATGTAATTGCACAATAAAAGCTGCACTACTTGTCTGAATTTATCACTGCCCAGCCTGTTTCAGACACAGAAGTCAGAGGACTCCTTAGGACAGCTCACAGCACGGCCTCTGGGGTGGGGGTACAGAGCCACATGAGCCTCCAGCACATCGGTCTCAGGCTAAGGATGAAACCAAGAGGAACAAGACAAAAGTTACGTGATAGATAAGAAAAAAAATGGTTTGGGTTAACATTAAGATTTTCAAAATCCTCTTTCTTTTTAAAATGTGTTAATGCTAAACAAGTTTAAGAAACATAACTGAGAAAAAATAACAAAATAGACCAATTATTTCACACTTCTGAAAGCACTATTGTTTAAAAATAACTAAACTATTCCATCAGCTTTAAAATCCTTCTCCACATGGTTTCTGTGCTTTGTCTTTTTTTTTAATGAGATGGTCTTTTTCATCAGAATTTTACTTTCACTGGAAGTTTTCTGTCTTGCATTGACCCATAGACCAGACAGTAAAAAACGGATGAAAATTCCTGCCTCGTGCATTTTTTGAGCCAAATTCACTTTTTTTTTTTTTTTTTAAAGGAAAGTCAGCCTGAACATTTTTGAGTGCTTGGAACTGGCACAAGTAATTGCATGCCTTGTTTCCCTGGAAGTCCTGAATTTCCAGAAGCATTGACTTGCTTCACCAGCCTTCATCACCTGCTATTCCAGACTGCTTTTCAATGATTTTTCTTTAAACATGCTGTTTCTTTCTGGTCTCAGACCTGATGATTTAGAAAAAGCAGGCTGTCTTCATGTAAATAAATGCTCTTCCTCCTCCTAGCAAGGCTTCACTACTGCCTTCTCCAGGTGCTCTCCTCCTGCCTCCCATCCTGCAGACACAGAGGAGACTGAGACGAAAGAGGGAGATGAGCTGGGCTGTGACTGCCTGCACTTCCTGCAATTAACGTGGGAAGAGATTGAAGGGAGATAGAGCAGGGGAAGCAGCAGCATTTTCTGGCTGAGCAGTCCCCAGGAAAGGGCATTCAGTGCACATAAAACCACACAAGACAAGGTCCCTTTGCCATTTGTTCTGAAGGCACAGTCTCAGAGGCAGCTTGAGAATTCCAGTGAGCTCAGGCTGCGGTTCACACCACAGACTTTCAACCTGGCAGCCTGACCAGAAATGCATTATGACACTGGTTTGAGTCACTGGGTCTCTTGAAATTCTTTTCAACAATAGCATTTCACTTATCCTAAGTAAAAATGAGAAAGCAGAATTTTTCACAATGCCTTTTTTTTGTCTATTGGACCTATTTGCTAAGTGGAGAAACATTTGCAGAAGATATTATTTGCCAAAGCATAAAATTACTCAGCTTACTGTGAACAAGCAAGTCCCACACAGAACAGGCTACACTGATAAAGAAACACTATGAGCTTATAGCCTACAGTTATTTGAAATACAAAATTGTATGTGTATGCATACATACAAATGTACATAAATAATCCCTTTCAGCTTCCACATTCCTCTTTGACATTCACGAGCTTTTTAATTTCATCACACCTCTTCCTATTCAGATCCCCCAGGCGAGCCAGGGCTGCATGTGACTGCAGAAACCCACCCTGGCAGCTCCAGCTGCAGAACTGGAGACCATAATCCTAAATAGGTGCCTCCAGAGTGGGTGCTTCCCACACCAAGGGCAGCAGGGCCCAGCTCATGGCACTTGTCACTATTTAGGCATCCTTTCCACTCGGAAGAATTACACTTTTTACGCCTTCTTGTCAGAATCATAAGGGCTAAAAACCCACTTAAACATAATTGGAGTTCTTTCCCCTCAGTTTTCTGCTTTCTCCTCACATGCCATGGTGAGGAAAGAGCAGCATCTATGTTTGGACACAGAACACCAGTCTTATCAGCAAAAAACTCATTCTCAGGAGTTAACACAGGTGTGTGTTTGCTGGGCCTTATTTTGTACAATATTTGCATCAATACATTGTAACATAAAGCAATTACATAAGCAAAATTAAGCATCCAGAAACTACTTCAGTTCTACCAGGACAGGATGAAGTGGACTCAATAAAGCACTAAACATCACAGAAAAAAACCATCTGCTTCAAAAAGCAGGAGAAAATCACAAGCAGAAAACAGAGCCTTCCTGTCCTACCTGTGCAGCCTTGGGCACAGCTGTCCAGACAACAGTGGCATGAGAGAAATTATTTTTAGGTAATAGCTTTTGTAGAACTAACTACTCAATATGGCAAGCAACAGCTTCTGTGAAACATTTTCCAAGAAGTTTAGTGCTGGATGGCTTTACCTTGGGGAGCACCAGCAGCTGATGGATGGCCTCATGTTGTTGTGGATTTAAATGTGAATGGTTACCCCAAAACATTTAAACCAGTCACATCCTAATGAAAACCTCCTGATTCAAAAGGTAGTGATGTATCATTTATGAAGCTGCCTCAACTCTCAGAGTGTGAGCAACCTGGTCTAGTAGAAGGTGTCCTTGCCCTTGGCAGGGGGCTTGGAACAAGATGATCTTTAATCCTGTCCCAGCCCAAGCTGTTTTAGGATTCTATGATTCCCACAGAAAAATAAATGTATTAAAAAACACTTGCCCATGCTGCTTGAGAAGTAATACTCTTATTAAAACCCACAAGTAACTGCGTGCAGGGAAGAGTGGTGCTCACTCACCCAGGAACAGTTCTCACAGAGGATACAGTGAGATCAGTTCAGTCACAGAGAAACAACAGATCAAGCCCTGGCCTGAGACTCAGAAAACCTGGGGTTTTCTCCCTCCTCTGCCCCTGGTAATTCACCTGACTCCTAGGCAAGTCCTTGGTGCCACCACTGTGCTTCCTGACCTAGAGCAGCTGCAGCACAAGTGTTCCTCTTGTATGCATGTGAAGCATTCACCAGTGCAATAGTGTCCTGCTCTCTGTGGGACCTCCGGGTACTGCTGTACTAAATAAACTGCAAAAACAAAATTACATAATTTTCCCTAGGGCTGCAGTTTACCTTGAAGTAACACAAAGCAGCTTCTACTGAGTTCTTCCATCACTATGAGATTGGACTACATTAAGGCCTCTGTAAAACTGGAAAATACAGAATAAATTGCCAATTAAGCTCTTTCTAGAGCTTGGAAAGTGCTCTGAATCTTTAGGTGAAATCTGTCACACTGCTGCAGTATTGATATCCACGCCAATGAATAATGACCAACGTGAACATGAGACAGCCAAGAAGCAGGAGAGGCACGAGAGCTGTCCTTCAGGGCATGTTCTCTCACTCACTTTTGGTTCAAAAGCCCTTCATTCCCAGACTATGAGAATTTCTTCACCATTCTGATTTACTTCTCAAACCTGTCAGAGTCCTGCAATGGCTCCAGCAACCCACTGAGAAAGGTAAGGCTGCCCCTTTATAACAGGCCTGTGTCAGCACCTCCGTTCTCAGCCCGTAAAGGAGGAGCACTTGGGGAATAATAATTCAGGAAGAGCTATGGGAAAAGAACTATGAAATGTAAGTTAGCAAAAGGACTTTGGATGTGAGGGGAAAGTCTAGCACAGCAGTACAGGTGAGACTGGAGTGAGAATGACGTACTCTCTCCTTGGTTAAATCCCCCAGGTCAGACTTCCTCCGAGCAGAGCAGACAGCAAAGAGAAAGGTCTGCTGTGCCTGTAGAAGGCTGAAAGCATCTCTGATTGAGAATCTCTCCTCCCGCACCCAGCAGGCAGAGGGATGGGAAGACAATCTCACTGTCTGCAGGAATAAACCATGGAAGATCATTCTCAAGGATTCAAAAGCAATGAATACATTATGTTTTACAGATTCAGTACACTGTTCCATCAATTTATGCAGCATCTTGATGAGGGAAAACACAAGTGTCAGCCTCATTGTCGTCAATGCAGCTGATGTCTCACGTACCAGAAGCAAACACGACAGCATTTTGTGGTCTCTCTAAAACTCAAGACACTTTCTTAAGAAACTGGAAGTATAATGTGATTTAACAATGTGTCTGAAAATGCAGTACTGCTTTGGCTTGGCCTCACAGTTTGGAATTTAAGCAGCATCTGAACCATACCTCAGCTTCCCATATTTAAAAAAAAAAAAAAAAAAATTAAAAAACTCAGAGGTTTTCATTTCCAACTGACATTCACTGGTCAAACACAGCACATCTCCTTTGCCTATTCCCTATTCTAGGGCTGTTAAAGGCTTATTTAACCTCAGAGCAAGCAGTTCTGTACACCAGTATTTCTTGCTTACTGAACTTGGATACCTCCACGCGCAAGTGCTAAGCTTTAATCCGTCCATATAAATGCAGAAAGGTTTGTGCTGTCACTACTGGCAATTATATATGCACACCAGAAATGTCTTTTTACAGCACTGAGCTCCTACACTTATAAAAACAGAATGGGAAGTTATAGTTTACGTTAAGGTCTTCAACAATCTGTGAAATATGTAGGAATTATTCTGTTGGTAAATATTTCTGTAGTGAAGGTTACCTCACCAGTAGGAATACTGAAATGCCCATTTTTTTGTTCCTGTATCTAAAACTGGAAGGCTCAAAAGGGATACTCCGAACCAGAAGACTGGCTGATCATGATAGTTTATAGATAAAAGTGCAGCAGACTTCTCATTTGAAAGAGCTACAGCACAGCAGCAGTGAGCAAGGTAACTCAATGTAATTGCTACTTATCTTGGGGATGTCTGGAGAAAAAAACGACAATAATCAAACGCAAACTGCAGTTTAATTTGTTCCTCGTACAAATTAATAGTGTGGAAACAGCCAAGGGGAGAAGGAATCTACTGAGAGCAAATGCTCATGATGTTTTCCTTGATATTAACTCCATTAATAATTTGTCTCTAGGGATATTTGAAAGTCAGGCTAAAATAACAACATGGGAGTAACAAACAGGACACTGTGATTCACTTTGTATGTTCAGGTGGGCCAAGGTCTGACTTCCCAAAAGTTTTGGTGTGACAAAAGGCTGAGGCTTTTTCTTTAAGTCCAGGTGAAAGTTAACCCAGGTCCAAGTTCCCAAAGCTGTTAGGTTTATTTTCAAGACAGAGGGAAGGAATTTTTACAGGGATAACCAGAGGATATTATCAAACAAAGAGGAGTTACAGAGATCCTGCTTTCAGTCACTGATATACTGCAGGACAGCATGGAAGTGAAAACACCAAATAACAAATGCACCAACCCAATGCCACGCACACAAATGTCCCCATTTTCCTTTGCAAAGTCTGATCTGATACAGAAAAACACTTCCTGGAAGTGCCATTTTATGATATTAACCAGGCTTCAAATGACTTAACGAAGTACAGACGGGCACTGACATTTGAACTGCAGGAGTTTTGTTTTCCGTCTTGTTTTTCCTCATTCTGACTATTGCATTTGAATAACTGGAATTTTTAAAATCTCTTTTCCTCCTTTGACCATGATGTCATGCAACTGCTGCACAAGAATAACAATGTAGAGCTACTGCTGCTGGAGCCAAGTTTGGCACCAAGAGAGATTAGGGTTGGCACCAAACACCATGATCTTTAAAATAAATTTGGCAGCCGTAGCTCTTGCCACTGCTGCCATAAACAGCAGACAGGGCAGTAAATGGAAAAGTGCTGAAAGAGGCCATGAGTTTGTTACTGGAACAAGGATGCCCATTAGCCAAGCACTTAATCTAACACCTTCTCCTATATGAAAAGTAGAGTTTTACAATGGCATGTCAAAATTAGCAGCAGTAGCAGGGACCAAAGTGTAACATAACAGTGCCTTTCATCTGTCCATCACACCAAAGTGAGCCTACAAAACCCACCAGCCAGCTACCTGTCAGCCAGGAGAATTAACATGCACAACTGCAAGTTCCACTAGATAATTCAAAGAAAAATACTTAATCCATACAAGAGCACATCTGTCTCAACAAATTTCTCTTTCCAGCACTTTTCAGTTATGCTTTCCCAGGAGGGCATTTGCTCCTATTCAGTGATGCTGGAACAGTTCTCTGGAAAGAGATGCATATGCGTGTTTTTCTTCTTTAAGCACAGATGGAACAGAAGAGAAATGCAAGTTTTTCTCACTGGCTTGAAGTGAAAGAGTGTGGGCTGATTTTCTCTCCTCTATAAAAAGGTCTGATGATTTGTGATGTGGACATCTGCCTGCAACTGGACAGATGCCACCAGCTTATTTCACACAGACAACTAGAGAGTCATGTAAAAGAAGCATCTTCCAATTGCTACTTTTTTTTTTTTTAACTCATTACCCAGCAGAAAAATTCCATACTCCATCCCAAATTTCACTAAAATTAAAAATTATTTAAGCACCAACTCTCAAATAAGGGACCACCTGCACTATGCAGATAAAAGTCAGAAGCACGTGTGGTACTGTAACAGCTTTTTGCCAATCTGGCTAGCACTAAGATACGTAAGAACATTCAAGGCAGATTTCAAGGAATTTATCTGATCCTCAGGAGTAAATTTCATTACTAGTACCAACAAGCACTCCTAATGGGATAGCCAACATGGTGTTTGTGTAGCGAGGCGTACAGAAGTTACAGCGTCCTTTCGCAGCTTACTAAGGAATAGAGAAAAAGCAAGAATTGGTGTAAAGGTGAAAACTTTTCTCCCCACTCCCAAGAATCAAACTGAAAAAAAAAGAATCTGACTACTATCAAAACACAAACCATGGCACCTTTTACTGGAAGATGTGTACAGCTTCAGTGGCAGAACTAGCATCCTAAAGCCCACTTTGTTTCTCTAAAGAGCAGTTTCCTCCCATCATATTATATACCACTTAGTCTTGGGATCACCAGCCCAGCTCTCAAGAAGCTACTCTGATACAGCTCATCACCTCTGAGGCCACCTGTCAACAGTGGCTGCAGGAGCACAACGCCAGGCTGGGGACTGCTGGGAACACGAGAGTGCTGGGATCCAAAGCAACAAGAGACAACTGTTTCATCCACAGAACTGCAGGGCAGCTCGAGAGAATCCCTTGCAGGTACTGAAAATGGCAGCTACCTGGAGGTCTTTCAAATAATCCAAGAAAATAGTTTGTCATTTGCATAGATTAAGAAATCCAGCTGCAAGCAAAAGCCAACTTTCGCTGCTTGGATATTTGAGAACAAGCTTGCGTGTGCCATTGAGAAGGTGACTGCCTTAGACTTAAATCTCAGATTTGATCTGCAATTTCCCTGGCTTAAAGGCAAATTTCCCTCGTACACATGGGACTTCAAAGGCCTTCACCTTTTCACAGTCCAGAAGAGTAGCCTGACAGTCTGGTTCAACAGAGGATGTGTTTCCTGACATTGGATTAACTTCAGCTCATCACCTTCAGTGCAGCTTCTCTCTGACACTTTTATGGAATAACCTCTACAACAGACAAAAGAATCAAAGTCATTTCCTCCCTCCAGCTACTAGAGGATGGCACAGATATGTCCAATTCACTCACAAAGGCAAAGATGCTCTTGCTGACTTCAACTGTTTGCAGCAATGAGCTATCAAAAAATAAAAACATCGATGGTGCAAAGTATTTGATTGCAGCGCTTGGCTTCCCAAGGAAATACAGCAGCTCACCTCTTTTCCCCCTTCCAGAAAACCTGGTAACGCTAGTGCAAAACAAGGAAAAAGGATTGTGCCTAATTTCAGATTGTTGCGGTTTTGGTATTTTTTTTAATTAGTACATATACAGGAGTAATACAAACATTGGAGCAAAGGTATCTGAGCTCAGATACGTTACAGTACTACATTAATTTCCCTCCACTACTAATTAGAGAGTCACCTTAAAATACTAGCACAAATAGAACTGCTATTAGAAAAACAATTTATTTTTTTCTCTTGAGTGAAATTGTCAGAAATAGCTAACTTGATGCCATGGTCTGATGGCCAAGGGCTCTCGTTAGGGCAACTTGGATTCAGCTCTGTGTCAGCCACAGATTTCCTGTTACCAGAGCAGTTTAGAAAGCCAACTCATATTTAACCTGCTTGCCTGTATTCCCCTCCACTGTAAAGTAAGGGTTTCTGCATTTTTCCACTTCTGAGCATGCTGAGCTCAAGACTATGAAGACAACGTGTTGCACTTGGGTAAGTCAGCACAAGGGCATGAGGCAGAAAACTATGTAAACACCGAAGACAGAAAAGCCACTCTACCCCTATGAAAAATGCCATGAGAACAGCTTATTTCCAACTTTTGCATACTACTTCACCACCTTTCTCTGCTGTCGTGCCCCTGCAGGGAGCAGGCCCTGCCTGCAGTTGTCAGAACCGAACAGAAGCTGAAGTCTCACATTCCTGTTTCCTGCCAGACCACGTAACACCCCTTCTCATTCCAACACCCAACTGCTGCACGGTTACATTCTCCCTTTAATTCACGTTTGGCTGTGTAACTCTTCTGTCCCAGCCATTTCACTCCAGTTGGTCTGTTGCTATCTGGAGCAGTAGGTGCCAGGTTTGCCGTGCACCTTCTGCCCGCACATGTCCTGCCGTGGCCCACATGAAGCATGACCAATCTGCTAACTCCTGGACAGCTGCTGGTTTTACAGGCTGTCACCACAAAGACTGCCTGTGTGCCTGCTTGGAGGGGTCTGATTCTTCAGGAGTCCAGCAACCGAATTCATTCAGTTCAGCTGCAAATTTAAGCATGGAATTGAAACGCCACAATTAAGTGAACCAGCCTCGCTTAGTTCAGCTTCTAATCACAAACTAGCATTGGGGATCACCTAATGTCTTAAAATCCTGCATCCTTCACTTCTACACAGCTCCTGAAGGTTAGTAGGGTGCATTTTCAGCAATAAATATTGCAGTCTAAAGGGGTGCAAAGATTCCAAATTGCAAGGACTCACAGGAGAGGACAACGTGTGCCAGAACCTCCACCTCTAAAACTCATCTAGGATCTGCTTCTTCAGAGTCGATGTGACAGTGGGGTGAAAGCTAATAAAGACAAAAATCAGTGAGAAAAGCACACAAAATCAGAAGAATGTGTGACACAAAAGTAAAAAGCTCCTGGGACATGGGCCTGAGAAAAGCCTTTTGAAATGCTATGGAGTACTACTGAAAAACAGAATTCCTGTAACCTTCCTGCGCACTGGATTAAAAAAACCCAAACAAAACCCACAAAAACTTTCAGTACAAGTTCTAAACAAACAAAACAAGTTTCTGCTGGAAATACACTCCATCTATTTCCCTCTAATTCTTGTGGACTGCCCACAAGAACTCGAGTTTCTGGCTTGTTGGAGAAAAGTTAACAACATCTAACTGAAAAAGGCAAAGTTTTCCTTGTCCTGTCACACACCAGTTCACCAGTTAATATGTGGAAGAAGTAATTTGAAAAGCACATACACATATCTTAAGCAAAAGTCTGAGTTTTAAGAGCAACAGCCCAACAGTGAACGCTGTTAAGATTTTTCTCAAAGCTAAGCATACAATTTTCCATGCAGGCAGCTGAATCATGGATATTTTAAAGAGTAGTTTATTAAGCACAATATAGCGTATCTCCTAGTCTGCTCTGTAAAATGTGTCCAGTGCTGTACAAAGCATTAAAAAGCATTTAAATCTGGAATTTGCTGGCATCCACTGGCACAGCAGAAAAACTGAGAGTACTAATCTAATAGCTGTCTGAAAACACAGCAGATTTATACTGTGGGTTTAGTCATTAACTGTAGTTACCTGACTATACCAGAACACTGAATGAGCAGTGGTGGTCTCTAGACTAATGCAATGTGTGAAAACCCCCAAAATATAATCCTGATTCCAGGATGCTGAAATTAATTGCCTTGCTTCTTAGTGGAAGCATTCCAGTTTGGTTAATAAAAAAGTGGAGTCAAAGAAAAAAGCCAAATAAAGGCTATATACAAGTCAGTTTATCACATATCCAGACACAGGATGGTTTTACTGCATTTTTATTGGTCTTTTGCACTGCTATAGAACTGAATTTGCAGGCTACATACAGCAATTGAAAATTGGCATGATGTAACAGCCTAACACTTTTTTGGTTCCTGGTATAAATTTGTATTTATTTTTTAAAGGAAAGAGGAGAGAACATGAGAGAAGCAATGGTATAAACAGCATCCTTCGCTGTGTGGAAACTTACATCTCAGTATACATTCGAGAGTGCAGCGTATGGGAAATATTGCTAATTGGGTTTAGAATTCAAACTTCAAGTTTGGTGAATTCAAGGGGAAAACAGAGTTACGTGAATACCACACCGATCTATTAATAACTGAGTATATAAATGAAATTCTAGACAGGCTGGCAGAATTACCCTCGGTTACACCAAAACTTTATATTCGTGCCAAGAAAAGCTCCATGGTTTTTGACAGGAGTACCCAGGCGGGTGGAACTCCAGGGCAACTTCACTGCAAAAGGAGGTTTTCCTGTGGCACCTCTTACCACCTCCACTCCTCCTGATGACCACGTGCACTCCAGGGCTGGAGGAGAGCAGAGGTGTTACAGACTTGGGAGGCACCTGAGCAGACTTCTGTGGGTACTTCTTGTGAGGACAGAAACTAAAGGTATCAGAAGCAGAAGCCACTCCATCCTCATAATCTGCCAACAGCAAGGCAAGGTGCTAAGAAGCATTTCACTGTCATTTTGTTTAGCAATTTTTACAGACTGATCTTTTTAAAGACTGCTGTCAAGGACAACACTGAGGTAATGCGAAAGTTGAGCCTGGCTTCTCCTCTCCACCTCCCATCCCCCAGGCCCCTCTCCCTGCAGTTTATTTGGCAGAGCGGCGTTGCACAGAGTCTCATCCAACACTGCTACCCAAGTGTTCCTGAACATGATTAATTTGCTAATGATACAAATCTCCAAACAGCACGTTAGTCCTGCTGATGATTTATGAAATGCCAGAGATCATTCTCTCACCAGTGATAAGCTCTTTCAAGCTCGTGGTTTTGTATGAAACCTCTTGCAATTGCTAAGGCCATTCTCAACTCCACATCACTCCCAGACAAGGCAGGGCAGAGCTGCAGCAAGGATTTCTGCAATGAGCTGCAGGTTATGTATTCACACAAATAAAATAGAGGGTCAGATTATGAATTCTTGCATACTTTCATATGCAAAAAGCCCAGAGTGTGCCTTGGAACAGAGACAAGCCTCACTGGGCAGACACTGCTTGGTCTGCTCTGCTCCCACGACACAAGTGCTCACCAGTAACTGCAAACTAAGGAACGTTTCCTTTTCTCAACTGCTCACAATATTGCCCTTGGCACCCCAATGGCCCAAGATACGTGAGGAGGGAATCCAAACATAGTCTCAGAAACTTCAGTAGTTTTTCACATTTCTCTGCCAGACATTGTCTATGCTGTACAACACATGTGAAAACAACAATACCCCAAGAGTCACTCTGAGCCCAGGATCCTCTTGACCAGAATATGTTAATGATACCAACTGCCCGAGGCTATGATTTTATTACTTTGATCAATGACATACAGGTTATGTTTTTCTTCTTCAAGGAACATTTGCAGTCAGCTTGTGTTTCCTTGTGTTCATTCTCCACATTTATGCAGACTGTAAGTTATTTTTACCTATGTGGAATAATCACAGATAGCTGAAAATATTTCGGATATGAGATCTTCACTATTACCAGCCAAGAATCCTACAGCTGGTTTTTTTTTCGTTCTGACAAGTTAGTCCTCGCTTAACAAAAATACTTCAAAACTGGAACAGTGGGGGTTCATAACACAGTTTTGGAACTTTTCCTGAAGCTTACGGACTGGCATTAGCTATTAATTCCAATAACAGTAGACTACCACAAGATACCTTTGCTGAATGCCATTTGTTTTCCCGTTGCTACCTTCCCAGGAGCGTGCTGTATTTCCAAAGGGTGTGGTTACCTCCCTCCCCAGTGCATTTACGTGTCTCCAGGATGGGTGTGCTGAGACATAGCAGGAGCTCTATCCAGCTTCACTGTCTATAAAACAAGGCATTAATTTGTAAGCATTAATAAGCAAGCCATCTCTCAGGGTGTGCATGCCTGGGGTTAGCCAGGGGGATTTTCCACTCGCGGCGCTTCTCAACTCAGATGTTTGAACCACCCTGGACACCACAAACTTGGGGTCATTCCTGGCCTGCCCTGCGTGCTCTCCTGGCACAGAAACAAGTCAATCTGGTCAGACTTCTATGTGTAAACAAGTGATTTTTATATTGGTAAAAAACCTTCTAAATTTTATCGCTACTCCTCTCTCCATTTCTCGTGCAGATTTTCATCACTGAAATATTTCAAACTGAGTCAAGTGACTCAGTAATGCCACCTATTTCTCTCCCATGTTCCAATCATGGCATCTTCTCTAAGGCTCTCCAGATTATGACATTGCACTAAGGCAATCTAACATCACCTCCAAGTTTCTATTCCAAGCCAGCAAGAGGTATAAAACCTGAATTTAGAATCTGGATACAAAGAGAAGTAACAGGCAGGAGGAAACAAGATTTGGGAGTTCAGGAAGAAATCCAAACCTTCCATTCCTATCATAACTAAAACTAGCAATCCAGATTTGAACTGCACATATACCACCTACTGTCATGGCTTTCTTTTTACTTTATCACAGCAACTGATTAATGTGTGTGCATTTAACACTAGGGCACTATCAGTTATAAAACAAGGCTTCTACATTTGTCAGAAAAGCAGTTTCAAACCTGCAGTTTGTTTTGTAAAGCCATTATTGGCACAGAAACCTCACAGGAGCAATAAAACAAACAAACAAACAAACCAAGACCCCACAAAAAACTAAAATCAAAACAACCTATCTTCATCTGCATGAACAGTCTTACAGAAAAATACACATGCAATCAAGCTACAATTAGCTCCTGACACTCTCAGCAATCTACGATGCCAGAGATCACCTGCTGTGCATGAGGCTTTTAAAATTAAATATTTCTTTTCACTCTGGGCTCTGTCTTGGTTCTCTGCTTCCAGCCTGGAATGAATTGTAACTCCAGCCACAGAGGTGAGGCTGTGGGACCAGCACTGCTGCACTCCTGGAAGCAGAAATGTTCGAGCAAAGGTGAGGAGGTCGGACAAGGGCAAAGTCCCAAGTAATTTTAAGTGGTTCAGCTAAGTAGGGAAGGCTAATGGGAAACCATTTTAATTTGTTACAGTCATCCCTAGTGAATAAAAGGACAACGTTTTTCTTCAGCAGCTTGATTACAAAGTAGTAAATCCCTCTGTGTATATAAAAGATCTATGAACAGTATAGATCAAATGTCAAAAAAAGATTTGTACTATGTGTTGGGAACAGTTTTAGATACTCAATCATTCTCAGTTTTAAATACTTCCAACAATTATTCTCTCCCTAGAAACAGACATATGTAAGTAATTCTGCCATTCTCATCTACAAAGACACAAAGTAATGACATTTATGCAGCAAATGTTTTTGGACCTTTTCTTTCCATAAACACCTAAGAAACACAGTCTTGAGCACAGAAACACGTAATCTTTCCCTCTTTTCCCACATCACCTTCTGACTCTTGCTTGTAACAAAAATTTATGCTGCTTCAAGCACTGGCTGCAATCTCTACTTTACAGAGCCCAGGCAGCAGAAAACAAGCAAACAAAGCACAGCTCAAGGTGACAACATCCTCCAGCAGCAGAAATGTCTTGGAGTAACAATTATGCCAGAATAGGATTGTTCTCCAGTTGCTGACAGGGTTTTTGTGCAGTGTATCAATTTCTTTTTCCCTGAACAATTGCCAGTTCTGATAGACCCACAGGCCTGCATACAACCTATTTCACCGCACTCATTTAAGAAGAGATGGAGAAACATTTAAAACAGTGAAAGTTATAGCTACTCTGCCACAGGTTCTTTTTAAAAAATAATATTTTTTTTAGTCAGAAACGGGATTTTTAGGCTTAGAAGTAGAATGTTCAGCCATTAGGAATTACTATGCATTTTTAAAGCTCCATAATTCAGAGGAAAACCCCAAGCATTTGGTTTATTTTGCAATAAAATAATGACCTGGTCATGGCAATTTGTGTCTTGTGTCCACATTTTTCCTCTGATCATGAGAAATAAAATTCTGAGGCAAGAAGCACTTTGGTTACATCTACACTCACGGCAGGTCTTGGACCTCCACCTTGTTGCTGTAACCAACAACCACCAAACACTGACTGAACCACAAAACACCTTTCCCTAAAGTAGATTCAGTACTGCATGTCAAATAGTTTTGTCAACTCAAGTTTTTGGAAAACTTCTTATATTCAGTTTGCCTTTTGATAAGGAACTTCAGTCAGTCCTACAACTGTGGAATATCCTCGAGGTAAGAATCCTGACCGCCCCCCAGGGACTACTTAGGAGAGATGTTACACCATGTCTGAGCACACACTTGCACCAGGACAAGGGGCCCTTACAGAGGGCTGGGGACACGATCACATTACCGACAGCTCAGCTGTAGGCTGGTTACACTCCTTGAGGGCATTATTCACCTTTTTCTAACTAAAAGACAAAATTCTGCTGCTGGCACCTCAACTGCACAATGTACGCCTGATTCATCAGGCACTCACACCAACACTTCCCCACTTCAGCATCTGGAACTAACACTGTTAGCAGCATCCTCAACCACGTTTTGGAAAGATTGTTTGTGTCTTTTACAAACTTCTCTCTACACAGGCAAAGTTGTATGCCACACACGGTGTTGTTTTTTAAAAGGTTGAATTTTTAAACTTTCCATGCATTTATTGTCAATAAAGAACTTTACACAGCTTGGACATACTGATATTGACCCCCTGGCCAAAGCAGGCTCTAGTGTTTGTGTTCCGTCTTCTCACAGCACTGCCTGTCACTTCTACTGGCTAAAATGCTCTTTTCTGTGGTTTTGCAAAGTGTCCCTCCCTGCTGTGGACTACACACCAACAGTTGGGTTTCATCTCATATATGGCTCTTCTGAGCTCATGGGGAGCAAGGGGAAGGAGTGAGAACAACAGGGGATGGGGAACCAAAGCTAAATAAATCAATGTTTCTTTGATCCTTTGGGATGAGGATGCTGTAACAACACATGGTTATTAGAACTGTGATTTTATTGGTAAAAGAGTTGGTTACTGGCACTGTCTTTCAGCATGAACTTACATGATGGTACTAAGTACAAAGCATTCATTCTGTTCGTGGCTGTAAGAATTAATCTCTTCCATGTGCAGTGAGGGTGTGTGATAATTCAGCTGAGATTCCTGTTGGTACTCTGGGCAAGCACTCACCAGCTGCAGGGCCTTCAACAATACACAGCACCAGCTCCAAGAACAAATGATGTCACCCACACCCCTCCGAGCCCTACCCAGCAGGGCCACAGCAGCCTGCTCACTTCAGGGTCTTCATCCAAGTAGGTTGTCACAAGCCTGAAAACCTGAAACTAAAAGGTGAGTTTCTCCCAAAACACTCCAACACTTAGCTTTGGACAGGATTCAATAACTAATGGGACACTGAAAGAAATAGTATAGTTCTAATATCTTGCATTTGCCTCAATAATAAGAAAAGGTCTGATACTGATTATTAAAAATGAAAAATTAATTTGCAGTGTTTATGTGGATGGCAGCTTTATATGCAGGATAGAAATGCTCCAACTGCCTTTACAATCCAGCTGGAACAAAGTTTTCATTTTTCTTTTTCATGAAATTTCATTTATTATGAGCACTGTGTCTTAGTAAGGCAGCTGTTGGCAGCAAGCTGTGAAATTTAAGTTGAGCTGGTTAGTACCAAGAGCCAAGATATAATATGTTTTTGTCAGAGAGAAGCTGTTCCTGTGTATATGCAACCTACATTCAGTAATTAAAATAGTTCATCAGTCAATCCTATCAACCCCACTTGAAGAGATAATGCTATTTTAAAATACAATTTCCAAATTGCAACAAAAAAACTGGGACTACAATAGCTCATTTCAGCAAGGGCTCTAAGTAGGTAATGCACCAATGACTTCAGACACCCAGAAATTAAGGATACCTGGTTTTCATCACTGTCCTACTAACATGGCGTTAGATTTTGGGCAAGTCACTTCTGACAAGATTCCAAATGGGAATTAAGTAAGGATCAGTGTGTTACTATTATACACTGAGGATGTCACACACAGCCTGCACCTGGAGGAAATCCATCCTGGGCTTCCTGAGACTGGAGCAAACACTCCTATCATTCAATACATAACCATGATTTTCCTCCAGCTTCTCTGACTGTTATAAAAGAAAGCAGCAGCAAACTTCACATCTTGCTCTGAACCTCCTCTGGAATGTGCTTAAGATGCACATTTCAAAAATATCTATCTAAAAGTGCCCTTGGGAACCAGGTGAAGGAACAGGACAGGACTTGGCACATGCTGTGGAAGTTCAAGCCAGGTAAGGGTTGAAATGTTATAAATTAAGTGAATAAAAGAGAACATGGGAAAAAAAAAAAAGCATAAACTAAAATATTAAGCTGATCAATTCTCAACAACGACAATGACTACAACTTGCAAATTGACTTTTTTCCCAAATTGCTGCCTGGAAGTTCAGTTATCAAGAGTAATTGCAACACTGTATCATCATCTGTATCAGGATTTGATTAACTTGTAATGACTGTAAACATTCAGAGACTTTACTACTCACCCTGTCCTATCCCTGGCCCAGCCAGAAGCTCCTGCAGCAACATGAGTCTGTTCACAGCCTGACCAACAAATTCATTTCTTTTTCTGGTTTTCTACTCAGCTGGATCAGCAAGCTGATCCAGTTTGCAGCACACCCAATGGCACCAACTCAGAGGAGGAGACAGGAACATGCAGCCAGGCTGAGCAGGACGCAGCTCTCAGTCAGATTTAATCCAGCTTGGAACCCATACCTGCAATCTATCAGCACTATTGCTTCAGGAGGGTCCCACTGCTCAGGGGGTGCTGTAGTTCTGCAGCCACATTAAACATGCCCAAATTACTCCCCTGTTTAGGTGGCAGCTACCTGCACTTCCCTGTAAACACAGGATTACAATGAAATACTCCAACACCGCTTTTATTATTATAATGTTAGCTGACAGATTAATTTAACATGGCTTTTTGAGGACTATGCCCACTCCACCTAATCCATAAACTACACTCATCTCCAGGCTTTCGAGTCAGCAATTACTTGGTATCTACTTTAGGTACTTGCAGCACTCTTCTATTTGCAGGGGTATCAAACTACTTTGGGGTTTACTTCATATCATGCTTACAGCTTGCCAGTCATCTACTGCAATTAAAAACAGAGCCAAAAAACTCTGCTAGGGAAGTAGAAAATTAAATAGCATTCAAGAATTGGTGGGAGATTGCTCACTGATGTTTAGTATCAGTGAACACAGTGGCTGGCTACAGGGTACTTGCAAGCACTTTTAAGCTGAAGAGAGATAAGCAGGTTCTTTCCTCCAAGCAATTCTTTTTCTGAAGGGCTTTTTAAGGGATAAGCATTGGGTTTTACTCTTCTGAGATTACACACATTGTTAAAGACAACTGGATTGTATCTCTTTTGTATTAAAAAAAATAAATCTGACTTGTCAGTATCTAGAGAGTCAAAATGCTCAGATCAAAAACACACTTAGTACATTCACAAAAGATGAGAGCTGGTGGCCACTCCACAAGTGCTGCCTCCAAATACACACTCACAGATTCACAGAAATATAAAAATACAAGGCTGGCAAGAAACTGAAATGAGAAAAAAACACATATGAAACATGCACACAAGTAATTAAACATGAAAATGATCTTCACAGTCACTTACCTTCACCATTGTAAGTTAACATTCAGCAGAACAAATTTGAGCAGTGTATTTTAGACGTGCAATCTGGGAGAAATATTTCTTCTAAACTTGTGTCAGGACAACACAGCTTCCTTTCCAAGAACTGATTATTCGGGGTCTCCTAAGTGAAGCGAGAAATGCTTAAGACTGAACACAAGCCTTGGTTGACAGCACTTATGTGAGCCTGGAAATCTTCAAATTTACAGCATTGGGAACTGCTGTGGAACTTGTAGGCTAAGGCTTCAGGGCGAAGCATACCTATATTCTGTCAACTCACAAATTAAAGAAGTCAGATTTTGGCAACTAAACTCTAACTTCCTTTCGCATAATACACCAACATCTAAGCACTCGACTGTTCACTGTCAGGGGACCATGTGAAAAACACCTCAGCAAGTCACATCCCAGCTATTTCTTCTTTACTAACATTTAATTTGCAGAATACAATCTAAAGTACACTTCCAAAGGGCACAAGGGTGTATCAGCCACTTCAGGCACCACAAAAAAACCTCATGACACAACTCAGAGCACAATTCTCAGTGATGCTGAAAAAACCCCAGTGTGCACTAACCTTTAAGAGCTTACACCAAGAATAACTTACAACAAGAACTTTAAGTTCCAGAGACCACAACATTGCAGGTTCCATACTACTTCTTCTGGTAATGGTATTTGCATCAACACAGAGAGCATCCACTTGAGGAAAGACAGAGAGCATCGTGTTGGCACAACAAAACCCTTTCATTAAGGAGGTGTCTGGGCCCTTAATAGCAGCCTGCTGGGGGAGGCAGCACCTCGCCAGATTGGGTTTCAAACCAAGTTCTCCATGAGGTGGTGAGCAAAAGGGAATTGGCTGCAAGCAGGACAACACGGATCTGGTGGGTTTTGTTTACTGTGCAGTAAAAGGACCACTGAATGATTAATGAAGGACTGACAGTCTCTTTGTAGAGCAGCAGACAATATTTTGGGGCAAGACTTTGGCTCGTCAGAAAAAGTATAAAAATGCTTACATAGAGCTTTCTCTCTCCTGAGCTGACTGCTGTTCAAATGACTTTTCTAACTCGCTTCCCAGGTCAAAAGCATAAATGTAAGGCTATCTTGAGAAACAAAAAAAGCACAACAAAATGTCAGTTTGCCAGCAAAGCATCCAGCAGATTAATATGTGCAATAACACCAGCACCACGCGTTCGTTACCACCTTGTTAGCAGCTACAGGTAAACCTTCTGCAGGATCCCTCTCAAAGCAAACCTAATTCCACTGAGAACAGCAGAATCCTTTACCCTCCTCAGACAAACTCTGCCCTGCGCTCTCCAGGCTCTCCCTAGGCACAGAGCTGCCATCACCACCACGAATGGCAAGTAGCTTGTAAGAAACTGAACACTCCTTCCTCTGGAGCGTGACTAAGGTAGCAGAATTATGCCATACATGCCTCAGGTTAATGGCTGAAAAGCCCTGAAGCCCAATACATGAAGAAAATTTTGAATGTTATTTAAGCATTGGATGCATGATTAATATCAGAGGATGGCCACCATTTGATGGCAAGACCATTTCACTTGTTTCTACACTTCAGATATGAATATTAGTAGAATACAGGCAAAAAACCCCAAACATTAAAAAAAGATTCGACCTCTGGAGAGATGGGGAAAAGGAAAGGTCCCCTACTGCAGCCTTTCCAATCTTTAGAGCAGATACAAACTTACTGGCAACTCAAAATCAAAAAACACTCTTAAGAACATAGATCTAGGAAATGTAACATCCTAAACATGTGAAAAAATGTGTCCGTAGTTCAGGCATTCATGTAAAAGACAACACATTTCACAGCCAGCACATTACCATACAAGTGCAAATGGATTTTCAATCAAAATCATTCTTGAAACATCAGTAAAGCACAAGCTCAGTTTTTTCATGTAGCATCACCAGTGCCCACAAGATGCCCAACAGCCTTTTTGCATCAACTTGGAGACTTCTGAAGATCTAATTTTAGCACCCATGTCTCTTACCTCAGGTGGGAGGCAGGACAAGCAAGGCTGACTGACCTTCTGTGCCACCCTTCCCTCTCCTTGCCTGTCACACGGTTCTCTAAAACTGGCAGCAATTCCTGCTGGGTGGGATGTGCAGTCACTCCAGATCACAGTCTAATGTGAATTGATAAACTGCTGATTTTGTCAGGCTCTATCAGGTGTCTGTACCAGATGCTGTGGGGGGCTGCAGGGAGGGGTGAGGGTCTGTCCTGGGCTGGTTCCATCCAGCTCCACCACAGACCCACAGCAGGACCTGGCTGAGGCTGGTGGCACCTCTGCCAAAGAATAAAATCCAGCATGGCACAAAGCAAAAATGTGATAGAAACAGCCACAGCTCCTGGAGAGAACAGGCTGGAGCTGGTTCTCCTGACAAGAACTGTAGCCCACAGAGAGCCCACACTGGAGCAGGGGAGAAGTGCCAGGAGGAGGAGAAAGGAAATGCACAGTCTTGTCTGTCTGCAGTCTCCTCCTTCCCATTCCCCTGAGGGAGGTAGAGGAATTGGGAATATGGGAGCGAAGTTAAGCCTGGCAAACAAGGTGGGCAGAGCTGTCTTAGTTCTTGCCTTTGTTTCTCACCATCCAACACTATTGTAATTGGCAATAAATGTTCCCCAAGTTGAGTCTGTTTTGCCTGTGATGATAAATGATAAGTGATCTTCCTGTTTTTATCCTGACCCCTGAGCTTTTTCATCTTATTTTCTCCCCCAACCTATCGAGGATGGGGCTTGGCTGAGGAGCCGGGTGGGCAATTGGCCACCGGCCAAAGTCAACCCACCACACATGCAAAAGTGTTTCTTATTCACCTCAGTGCTCTGACTGAAGAATACACTATAACTAGAAGAAATGTAGCAAATCCCATAAATTTCCTCTCCAATAATCTGCTTCTGACAGAACATAAAATCTTCCTTTTCTCCAGCTAACCATAGAACAGCTGAGATTAAATCTTGCCAGCGAGAAATAGAACTGTGTTATCATGGCCTGGAGTCCGCAGGAGATGCTCCTGTGACATAAACACCTTCACCACAAAGCTGCTGTGCTCCTTTGGTGCAGGACTTCTTCCCAAATCCCTACCACTGCAGTCCTAACACTGAGTCATCCCTTCTGTCATAGAACATCTACTGCAAATGCACTTCCTGAGCAAGTTTTTGGGGAAGAGTAAACCAGAAAGCCCTCAAGAAGCAAGACTGCTGCTGCAGGGTCAGCATCTCGTTTTTTAAGGAAGAGACTGAAACCATCTCATTGTGATGGCTCACGCTCCCTGTCACACCAAGCTGTTGGAAACAGCGGTTCTGGAAGGACAGGAGTAGAGTTAAACTTTTGTTACTGCAGCAAAAGGCAAAGTGAGGACACTACACCAGTCTCTGTTGGAAAAAAGACTTGTCAGGACACTGATGTGGCAGAAACACGGTGATCTCTGTTGTCAGGTTTGAGCTGCAGATATTCTCTAGCAGCTTTTTCATCTAACTGTAACTCTTGGACTGAATTCACTTAACACTGTGATAAAGTACAAAAGCCATCAGTAAGCAGTGTGGCTTTTCTTTACCGACACGGTTCCTCCTCCAACAACCACCAGGACGCAGTACGTGCAGTCTGGGGGAGAACTGAGCGCCAGCCTGGGCATTGCTGCGTGTCAGAGCTCCTCCTCTGGAGTCCTATCGGGTGACTTTCCCCTCAAACACGTCCTAATGAATTCCACTGAAGCCTGCAGGTAAAATCCTTCCCCAAGCACTTTGTCCTGATTGATAGCTTTAGAGCTTTCCTTCACACGACTTCGGCTGCTTTCCAGACCTTTATTTTTCTCCTTTCTGTAACTGTCTCCAACAGGAAGTTGCACTTGGTTTTTTCACTGTACGTTTCTCTTAAAACTGACATCTTTGCATTGTAATGAAGGAACCCCTGGGTATTAGTGACAAATTAGTCACCAGCTAAAGAATATTTTCATTTCATTTCTATACCAGGTGGAAGATATTAAAATCTCTAGAGGAATTTCACCTACTCTGCTACAATAAATCATCACACAATTTTCTTTTAAAGTGACTTAATTTTACTACCTCTAAAATGTCATCACGATTAAAACAATCTTGTGAACTTGGTCAGGGAGACTTTATCACGAACAGCATGTATTAAATTTTACTTTGAAAACTAATGTAATTTTACTTTCATACTTTAAATGGTATTTTTCAAATACGGAATACTCCTTTCTGAGAAGAAAATCCACGTACCTACCATAGGTAGAAATTAGCAAAAAAATCTTTTCTCTTCTTTAATTATCTTAATAAGGAACAGGACTAAAAAAAATCTCCAGAAGATACCACACAGTCTGTAAGGAAAGAAGAAATCTTGCAGTGACTATTCCTTGTTGAAGAACATATAAAGTAACAGCCAAAATAGAGGGGGAAAAAAACCCCAAACCACTCAGGTAGCTCGCTGAGGTCACAGGCCACTGAAACACAGCAAAATATTCAGCAAAGGCAGAGATTTACAGTTTTCTTTTTTCTAGAGAGCAGTAATATTTCAGTAGTAATATGTTATTAAAAAATTGGTACTCAAAATATTAACTTTACAACCATGCAGATTTTGTGTTATTTTAGTGAGGATTTCTACTTTATAAGACAGATAAAATTTCAAGTTTGTAATTAAAGCTAATTACTACATAAGTGGCTTACAGCTTCTGATTAAATGGCTTCGCATACATTTATGTGCTCTTAATCATCAATTAAGTTAATTCTTCATGTTATAATAGGTCCATTTAGTAACCCAGCAGCAAAAGAGTTCATTTGACAACTGAAAGTAATACCATGACTAAGACAGAAATTTAAGAGTCCTGCCCCACCAGCAAAGGGAGGGCAGAAGGGTGTCTACCAATAAATACAGCACACTAAGTCTACAGCCAATTGTTTCTTTCTCTATTTGCCAAGAGAAGAGAGGAGCAGAAGATCAATTAAAAAGCAGAAGTGTAAAACCTGAGAATTAAATACTACTAGATATTTAAGATCCCACAGTGTTTCTTACAAGTGCAGTGCATCACTCCCCTGCTTCTCCCGCGGGAGTTCCAGCTCCAATAATTACTTTCTGTCTGCTCACAAAGTTCAAGTTCAAAACAATATTCATTTTCCACTTCCTGTCCTAAAGCAGGGCACAATGCTTCTGTGCATCATTAAGCAACCATCCTGCTCCACCACAGCCATGGTTAAACCACTGTTGTGATCAAATAATCCTGATTTGTGGTGGGGGGGCTGGGGGAAGGAGGAGCCCTGGGCTTTAAGAAGGAAAGTGTCAAGCCCCAACATCAATGCACCTGACTTTCAGCAGCAGCATCCTTTATTACTTATCACAGTTAGAACTCAAGCGTTTGTCTCCACACCCCACCCCTAATTTGCAGGGGGGCATAAGTGGTGTTTCAAAACTAATCTAGCCCAGAAGTTTTGCTGCATCTCAAATATTTTACAGAAGACTCACTTGGCTTCCTCAGACCCCCTCCCCATCTATTTCTCTTCCCCAAATTATATTCATCTGCTGCAATGAACAGGAAGGATGGTTGCCAAACAAACAAAATGAACTCATACATAATAGACGGAAAACGCCTTCCTTCAAACCACAACTTAAGAGTTTTCAGGTGAAGAGACATTGAAGAGGGAAGGACAGCAAAGGTCTGTGAAAGTGGTTATCCAGAACAAAACCTTACATTGCCTTGTGCACGGTTACACACATTTGAAGAATTGCTGAATGATTCTGTGTTTCTGGTCAGAAACCTAAGCTTGCCTCTTATTTCAGAGATAAATGAACTTCATTAAAAACAAGAATCCTCTAAATCAGATCTTTACACAACAGGCTACCAAGGCTAAACGGAATGATGCTCTTATAATTTTATTTCAATAAATAAAAAGAAAATTGGTGTCTGCCTTATTTTGCTGCTGCACACCTAACTGCACCAACACTCTCAGGAGCACCAGGTCAGAGGAAATGCGGTACCAAGGACTGTGTCATATCATTGCAAAGTTTCAGTGCAGGAGGTTATAACCACTGGTACCAAAAGGGTCGTGGCTCCTCCCTCTCAGGGACCCTCCAATTCAGATTTATCAGCTTTTTTTAACTGCTGCTGAAAACCTTTGCCAATTTGCAAATAGGCCTAGGAGTGTGGATAGCACAAAAAGATGTTGATTCCCACTCCTGTTTTGCAAGGCTCAGGCACTGAAGAAGTCAACTGGACTTGCACTGGCAGTGGCTACGATGTGATTTTAAAAAAAGAAAACAAATTTAAATACGCACTTTTGTAACAAGTACAGAAGATTTTAAACTGCTCCCACTCAATAAGGGTCCAGCCCTTACTTGAGTGAAATGATTGGCAACTGCAGTGGGAGCATGACTAGATCTAATACATTTACCCATACCTGAACATAAGGAAGGAGAAAATTTATCTATTTTGCTACATGCATTAAGGCTGACTTACTTCTAACTATACCTCAGTGGAGTAGTATCAATGCAGCACTTACCAAATGTAAGCTAGCAAAACCCGTGGTTTATAAATTCAAAAATAAAGTCAGCCTACCAAAAAAAAAAAAGAAAAAAGGGAAAATTTGGACACAATGAAAATAACATTCACATTTTACGTAAAAAGTGTTGTGTTTCAACAAGAAAATTGGTGCTTTTTAGTTTGTCAAATGGTGTAAAAAAATCTCTATTTTTTCAAATTAAAAATATTGCTCAATTTTAGACAAGATTTTGTCTTATTTCAGCCACAGTAGTGGGGAAAAATAATAAATTTACATCGTTCACAAAAACGAAGTACACATTGTCAACATTTACCGAAAGTAAAGTATTTTGTAAATACATTTTAACTTGACTAAGAATCAGAGAATTGTCAAAGAGTTACAACGAAACTCTGAGGATGGTTATTGAGCACAGAAGAGCAGTTGCAAAGGGAATCAAAACCAGTGATACAGATCTATATTCAAAACTGATCAAAGTTATTTCCAAGTAGCTGTAGGACAATTACACAGCAAACAGCCGAATCAAATATGTCATCAAAGGACACGATTTGCAATAGATGGAAAACTTGTCTTTAGGACAGCTGATGAGCCGCTCTGCGTGGTGCACAGACAGCGCTCTAAGTAACTGGGGCCCCCAGACTGCTTTGCTTACTCAACCTATTTAAAAAACAAAAACATTTCAGATGCCTGCCCCACTTTCCCCTCACTGTTTCTTGTGGGTGCCTGAGTAATCCTAAAGGCATTTCCAGTTTTTAAGGCTTTTGCTGAGTTTAAGAAATTTTCCCCACGTCCCCGCCTTTGCTTGGAAGTACCGGGCTTTCCCAGTCTGGTTGATATTCTCTGTGAAGTCTGCCCTTTCCAGCACAGAGAGGGGCATCAGCTTTCCGTGGGCTGACCAGTTACTATCTTGGCTGACTAGCATCAAATCATTGTTTTTATTTAGGATTATTTCTTTATTTAGCTGGGCTGCTTTCCTTCTCAAAAGCAGGAATAGCAAATGAGAATTTCTGCACGAAACAACATGAACATACCCATTTTCTTAAACTTTTCTGCTCATCTAAGAAGGAGCAATTAAATCTGTAACTTCTCTTATTACTGCAACCCAAAAATGCAGGAGTTTACAGCCAGAAGCAGGGAGCAGAGAGAAGCCCTGTTTGCAGAGAGACATGGCTCTGGTCAAGCCTGCAGTCTGTAGTGCTGGTTTATGTAAAAACATTCCCAAACAAGTCTATGATAGTTAAAATAATTCAAGACTTCCATTTCCCTGAATTATTAAGTGGTGCTGCAGCAAAGGCAAGTTGAGGTTCTATGGTGCATCAATTTCCTCTCTAAAAAGCAGAGGGGAGATGAATGACACCAGCATTTCATGCGGCACTCACACAAAGACATGGACGTGAAGAAATCTCAGGTTTGTAATCAAATACTTTAAACCTTCATTTCCTTAAGAGGAATCCAGCTGGGAATAAGTCAGAAGTGGGCTACCATCAAGGAAGCTGCTAACATCTGAACAACAAACTTTGTTTCTACCAGTCTCTGTGCATCAGTAACAACCCTTCACCTGCTTTTCAAACTGCCAAGGCCCAAATCACATCCAGGCTCTCCCGGCCTTGAGCCCATTTTCACTCTTTGTATTCAAACCTGGCAGCAACAACAAAAAACCCCCAGCAGTCTTGCAAATAACAAAATCCCACACCCCAACAAAACACACACCCTGCTTCTACCAAATAAATGTCAGTCAACAAATAGGCACAAATTTCACAATGGCTGAGGTCATTCCCTTTAAGTCATTACGGTTTGTGAGTGAGTTTTCCTGGTGGTTTTAGCATTGGTTTCTGTGATTGCAGCTATGCTTATTTATGCATTTAAGGCGTATGATCTAATACACTTAGGTTTAACTACTTCATTCTTTTGACATTCTTTCCAAATTATAAAAAGGATTCTTGGTGTTTTCACTGCCTTGGTAAAGCAACAAAATTGCTGTCCACATAATTTCTTAAAAATACAGAACAGAGTAAGTACTTGTTGAAAATAATTCAAAGGAAAAAACCTCTACCCCAGACATTCCCTCCTCCAAGAAAACACTTATTTTTGTTCTCTCTCTTCTCTACTGAGGGAACTTACTATTTTTTGAGAAGTAGCTGTTTTGCTGGCTTTTTTAAAACAATATCCAGGCCTTTAGAGTGATTCAGCTACAACTTATAATCAACACAGAAGTTCAGTTGTTTTTTTTTTTTATGCCCTTCTATTTTTACTGTTATGCTTTCAAAAAACTGCTCATTTGTGGTATGCTTCAGTCACATTGCATCTTCCACAGCACTTTGAATTCTACAATAATGTTGATTTTATTCAACGCCTTTTGGTTATTATCTACCAGGGATCCTTGCTTGATAAAAAACAAAGAAGGCAATTTTCTACCTTCTTCTAATGGAAATTTAAATTATCTTCCCCCTCCAAGGCACAAAAAGCCCAAAGAGCTCCCACCATCTAAATCAGGCTGGAGAAATTCACTGACTCGTAGGAAACATTCAGAAACATTTTCAAAAAGCTGAAATGAAAATTGAAAGTGCGCACAGAGATGTGCCCACACATCTCTCTCCCAACACCGCGTGCAGTGCAGGGCTATTACCTTGTATACCTAAGTCATATTAAAATATTTAAAGTAACCTCTTCAAACTTGAGGCCACGGTTACTTCTGTACTTCCAGAGTGCTCGATACAGTTTTGTATGTCCAAGCACGTTTCTAACCAATAGCAGAAAGAGTGGGGAACTCCCCACAAGCTGTGTGGAGAGAGAAGGGCCCCGTCCCGAGCTGTCCCTGCAGATGACGTGCCCCTCTTGCAGCTCAGCATCACCACCAGGTACAGCTGTCCCCAGCCCAGCTCTGACCCAGCCACACCAACTAAACATTACTCACTGGCACACAGAACACTCGCGATTTCCCAAGCCATCAGACCCCCCCCATCTCCCCAGTTCTGTAAAACACCTCCATTTACAGCCGCGCACTTTGTGGGCACCACCACAACGTCCCAGGCTCCTCTCTCCCCTCCCGCTCTGCCCTTTCCAAGCCGCTCTTTCTAATCGAACCCCAACTAAAACAACCCTCCACAAATCACAACAAACCTCCCTTAAAGTTCCCCATAAACCTTACCACAACCCTGCAGCAGACTTCTGGCTTTCCACAGAGCCTCTGTACATAAACACAAGGGAAAATACCTTAGCACGGCACTAATGAAGTATTTTCCGGACACAGCAGAGGTGACAAACAGAATGAGAGCAAAGCCAAGATGCCATCTCGACTTCAGGCAAACAACCTCTTCTGACCTCTGGCAGCTCCCACACACTATTAAACAAAAAGTATTCTCTCCATGTTAATGAACCATGTACAATCTAACAGATAACGCTGATGTTAAATAAACATGTTTATATGTGACTCCTAATGCCAGGAC
Source organism: Atrichornis clamosus (assembly GCA_013400975.1). Lineage (NCBI taxonomy): Eukaryota > Metazoa > Chordata > Aves > Passeriformes > Menuridae > Atrichornis > Atrichornis clamosus. Next base: position 221,847 of record WBMZ01011322.1, read on the forward strand.
TTAAGCAACTGCAGACAAATAATTTTAAATGGAAAGGATTATGCCCATGTAATCTTTCTCATCTCATTTTAGACATCTTTGAAATAATTAAAAAACATAATTAAAGCGCCAGTAGTAAGACTGAGTGAAAAGAGGTTTGACTCTTTTTAATTAAATATTCACTCTGTGACATACTCGCTGGAACCATCTCTGCAGTGAACATTATTTTGGATCCAATTTTCCTCTCGCACCTCTTGCAGCAGTAAATCAAGAGCAACTGAACAGCCTGACAAAGAAGGGAACTGGATCAGGTTTTGAATGCCGCGATAAAAAAATATTTTGCACAGCGACTGCAGAGTCCTAAATCCTTATTCCCATTTTGTCCTCACTCCTGCTTCAAACCTCTGGTAGCAACAAATCTATCTGCAAATGGCAGCACTTCCAGGCCCCAAATGACCCAACCAAGAGGAGCAATTATTTGCATCCTAATTGAGGGGCTTATCCTCACCTGATTAAAACAAGGTGTTTGTTAAACATCATTACTTGAGTTAAGATCTGCAAATAAAGATGAAGTATTGTTTTAAGAATTTGACTGCCACAAACAATTGTTTTCTGATGAGATCTCTTAATGAACACTCCCAACCAGGATGGTCTTTCTGGCTTTTCAGTAGAAAAGGAGGGGAAAGAAATCTGACAAGTTCTCCTTGTTCACATAAAATTGAATATAATGCCAAGGTTTGAGTATGAACATCTTTTGTTTTTAGTATACATACACAAAAAAAAAAAATCTTGTCTTTTTTACTAAATTAAGCCACCAAAAAAGGAGACACATTTACGCCTGAATGGCTTTACTTTGGTATATGCCATTGTTTATAATTCCGAATATATTTTTTGTTCCTTTTAGGTATAACTGTTTTTCTGTCTTGCACAGTACAATGTGAAATTTAATAAAAAGAACCTGATTGTTAATCCAGGAGACTCCATCATGCACTAATCAAGTTTATATTGCTACTGCTGTGAAAAAACACATGTACAGGGTAACTAACTATACACTGGAAATGGCAGTATGACATTTCCCCACTTGGTCTACCAAATGACCCTTCCACTTACAGGATATATTTTAAATCTTCATCTTAAAACTGCAGTGTTCCATGGCTTATGGAAAGGATTTGAATTTGCAACTTCATTTAACAGTTTGCCCCAAATAAAAGCTACACCAGCCAGGCAAAATTAACTCACAAGTATTTCCTTAGCATTCTAAGAACTTCTGCTAGTTTTCACAGATTTATAAAAGCATTTTTCACTACATGAGTAATCTTAACAATCATTTCCACAGATTAGGTCTAACAACCTGTGAATTTATTGCAGAAGGAATTTACTGCAAGGAATAATTAGTCTTCAGCACTGTTCATGCTTGTTCTCCGGCTGAAGACACCTTAAGACCATCTGGTTACTGCAAAATTTGGCACAGAAGAAACAAATCTTACTGAAGAGAATTATAGCTGATTTCAGAATAGCTGTTTTACTGCTACACATCATAAATAACAGTTGGGAAGACAGCAGAAAATTACTAACGTCTTTAATTGTTTTCTTTGTCAGCAGTGTGTACATATACACACTGACACACAAACACAGCCACGCAGACTTCAGTCCAAAGCCTCGCAGGCTTGAAGTTAAACATGAAACTAATATTTGCAGGATTAATAGCTAAATTATTACATTTTCAGGGAAAAAAATATTAACCAGCTACGCGCAACAACACAGCGACGCACGAGACTCTTTAGGTGATATTCTGAGATCAAGTTCTTTGTGTGAATACCCGAGTTTAATTCCTTCTTATAAATCAAGGCGTATCTGCACACACCATGGAGTTGAACATGGGGCTTATTGTTGGAGGGGGAGTTATCAACAACATTTTTATTTCTCCCTAATGAAGCTTTTCTAATGGAATCTAAGACTGCCAAGGTTAAGACTGCGAGATACTTGCAACAGGAACCCATTTCAAAAATTTCAACCAAATAATGGTGATAAGATTAGCGAGTCATGGGAATCAAGCCTCTACATACTCTTTTAAAAGAAAATGAGCTGAGGGGAGTAGGCTAAACAAAGCAAAGCAAAGCAAAACAAATCGATGAGCATAAAACCAAAAGCGTACACCACTTCTTGTTTGGCCAAATGTTTTGACCTATTGGTGGGTGAGTAGAAAAGGCACGAGAATTACGTGGACAATTTGACTCAGTAACTTCACAATTCAATTTTGCACCATACACTTTTTTTTTTTTAAATTGAGAGTTTTACGTTAGAATAATGAAGTCAAGTTACCAGTTGATGTACCATTTCAAGTTAATTTCAAAACATGCTTAGAAAGTTTCTGGAATGTCTCCAAAGCTGCGAGCACTGATCATTTTCAAGGCATTTGTACTGCAAGTCTTTCCTACTTGCAAGTGTTACATTTGAAGCCACACCATGCCTTGAATTTCAAATTAGAAATAAAAATTCAGTTTTGTTAAGGAATAAAATGTTTTCATGTAAAAAAGTATGAGGAGAAAGAATTTATCGTGCCTGTAATAAAAAAACAATGCAATACTAAATGTATGAAACTAACTAGGAAGCTTTAGTTTAGACACAGAACTACTATGTATGTATGTCGTCTCTTGTGGACCAGATTGTTCTAATACACACAGATGTGGACGAGCATAAAGAAATTTAGACATGCTTTCTTAATAAATTGGGGGAGAGGAAGAGGAGGGACCCTTCTATAGATAGCACCGCAAAGATAAGAAATTCTCAGTAAATTAATAAGGTCCACAAGAGAGACTAAACAATAAACCATTCCTGCCACTGCCTTTAACAGCGTTCAGGGATGTGTGAATTTGATACTGTGCTGAACAAAATTTCTGTTAATATTTGATATAGACCAATAAACTGTTTATTGGTTCACTGCATGCATTTTAGCAATCGCAACTTTATACAACAGAATATATCATTATTGGAAATGTCTGTACAACAGTAGCCGTATACCATGAATAATTTCCTTTAGAGGCCATTCACTGAGCTCAAGCACAATTTAACACTCAAAAAAGTTTACTTAAACTGCATAAATCACATACAAGTTTTCCTCATAGAAGCAGCCGCGGGAAAGCGCAGTAACTCATTTTATTTAAACGCACGCTTCAGCTTTTAAAATAATTAATAACCTAGGCTCGTTTGACGGTAAAACCAAACGGCACGCTGCGCAGCAATTAACCACCTCTGCTAATTCTTAGTCGCAACTCCGCACGCAGGACCCCCCGGAGCCGCTCCGCGCTCCGCCACCGCCGACCCCCGACGGGCTCCGGGACGAGGGCTCCGGGACGAGCGCCCCGCTCCGCGCCCCCCTCCCCGCACCCGCGGAGCGCTTCCACACCTCGGAGCAGCCGCGGGCGGGCAGAGCCCCGCCGGGTAACCCGCACCCGCCGGTCGCTCCGCGGGCGCGGAGAACCCCTGTCCCACTCACCGGCGGTGCAGCGCGGAGCCGCG
>WBMZ01011323.1:0-94242 GCA_013400975.1 Atrichornis clamosus
GAGGGAGGCCCCGGGCCCGGTCCCCGCCGGCCCCTCGGTTCTCCCCGGGCCGCGCCGCCGCGCCCGGCCGGGGCCGCTGCCTGCGCCAGGTGAAGGCGCTGCGTGCCCCGGGTCCGTCCTTACGCGCGCACCGGGGAGCGCTGCCTCCCGCTGCCCTTGTCCTGTCCTCCCCCCCTCCGGCCGGAGGGACCCCCGGTCCCGCTGGGTGCCGGGCTGGACATCGCTGCTCACGTGTTGCCCGGCGCTTCCCCGCCCATGGAGTCTGAGATGCTGCAGTCGCCTCTCCTGGGGCTCGGGGAGGAGGATGAGTCCGACCTGACGGACTGGAACTTGCCCCTGGCCTTCATGAAGAAAAGGCACTGCGAGAAGATCGAGGGCTCCAAGTCTTTGGCTCAGAGCTGGAGGATGAAGGACCGGGTAATGCTCCAGGGCAGGATGGGGTTTGGACAAGGAGAAGTCGGGGGACAAGTGAAAAAGGGAGTAAGAGCTCAGAGGGCTGCTGAGCTTTGGCAGCGCTCTGATGAAACACTGGGTATTGATCCGGGAGTGTCCCAGTCATGTGGAATTAGGGAAGCGAACACACAGAAGTACTGATTGGATGCTCACGGTACTGCACTCCTTGAGCAGCTCCATCGTTTAAACTCCTTATGTGAAACTTGGGTACTTGGTGTGTTTTAGTCAAGACAATAAAATTAACGAGGTCAGAAGCAGCTCTGGGCCCAGCAGGTGGATGGGGCAGGCTCCAGGTCAATAGGTGCAGGAATTGCAGCTTTCTGGAGGTGAAGGTGCACAGGAGCTGTGTGGTTTGGGAGACTGCCAGCAGCATGTTATGTGGAATATAAAATGAAGGTGTCTTTGCACGTGGAGGAACTGAGATTGTAGGATTTTGGAGCCAGGAAATTGTTGTTAGATGAAACTTCTGTTGTATTACAGTAGGAGCTGCTCCTGTGTTTGGGATGTGTTGGGTGTTAAACTGACAATGCTGAGAGTGACAGAGGAAAGTCCCAGCTGGGGGTCTGGAATCCTCTGTGGCATCTGTGTCCCAAATTAAAAGTTTGAGTAAAGAGCAAACAAAGCCCCTAAGAAATGTCATGGATAATCATCTCCACTCATTCTGCTCTTGGAGTCTTCTTAGAGTTCCAGGCTTCCCTGGGTCTCAGAGATCTTTTGCCCATAACTTTGTGTTTATAGCTATTCGTGAATTTTTCTGGTGACAAAGTTTCCGTTATGTTTAGGATCCCTCTTGTAATAGGAATAACTTTTTGAAACTTCAAGCTGTAATTTCTTTCCAGAGGCAATATGACCAGGCTGTCCCTGAGTCTCAGTGTTCCCACAGTGGTGATTATGGTTCTCAGAAGTTCTGAACCACGAGGAGAATCGTGGACTGAAATTGGCAGGTCATTACTGGGTTGAGCTGAGCGTTCTGGGTGTGATTTGAAGGCTGCACAGACACCACGTTGGGTGCTCTGCTCTGAAGGGTTCTGGCAAAGAGGAGATTTTCTCCAGTAGACTGTGGAAGTGTGATGAGCTTGCTTGTCAATTTTAGTGATCCCTCTGCCTTCCTGGGACGCTTCCTCATTTCCTGATCTGCAGAGTTGCCTGTTTCTAATTTGGGAACGACCTTGCCTCGGCTGTGCTGATCAATAGGTTGTGTTGAGTGGGGGTGCTGAGCAGCCTCTCCGTGGCTGGAGCTCAGCGATCCGCGTGCTCGTCACGGCTGGAGAGACTCGTTCTGGTGGAGGGAGCAGTGCTCAGGGACCATCACAGCCCAGCTCCCCTTCCTTGGTTTAGCTGTCTCCAGAAAGTTTCCTCCCTCTCTCTCCTTGGCTCCAGCACTGCTCCCAGTGCCCCGAGTGCTGCTGCAGCCCTGCAGTGCCCACGGCCCCTGATGTCCATCTGTGGCTGCTCATCCAACCCAGACCCTTCCCTGCCGTGTGCTGAGGGTCTGTCCCATTCCCAATTCTCTGCAGCTTCCTTTGCCTCCTGCCTCCCTGTTCCAGAAGCCAGGGCTGGTGGGCTTCAGGTGTGCTCTGATCTGTGGGATGCTGCTGCAGGAGGTTCCCTGAGGACTGCAGGGGATGTACTCCTGGCTGTGAGCTGAGTGTGGAAAACACTCCATTTTCCTGAATTCGATGAATGAACTTGTCACAGCTCAGGCTGGGGACCGTTACCTGTGGTTAAACACTCCAGCCTGACTCTAAATGAAGAATTCTCAAAGGTCAACCCAAACAAGTCCCTGTGAGTCCGAGCTGCAGGTGAATCTGTGCCATATTCCCTGGGAATCATGGAAACCACAGGCAGGGGCAGATTTTGCCTTATTCATCGAGGAGTCATGGGGAGTGATCCGAGCTCTACTACAGTTAGAGGAAATGATTCACAGATTTGGGGATGGAATGACTCTTCTTTTCCTCTTGCTTTGTTGCTCTAAAAACCCCAGAGTTTATGTGAAGTTGAAGGTTCTTTAGAAGGCAGAACTCTGATAAGGGGAGAACCGAATCAGCAGAGTAATGAGTGGTAAATCCAGAGAAAATAAGTGAGAATTCACTGGTGTCCCCCGCCCCTTCCTCCACGAGGGCTGCTCTGAAAACATTTAATCCTTCCTCTCCCCCTTCCATGGACTGCATATGCCATCAAAGTGACACTGCTTTGATCTATTATTTATTTAAAGAATATTTTTAACACAAGAGGGTCGGAATTATGCTTTGTGTATTGAATTAAATCTCACAGCCTCGGTAGCAACCAAAGCATATAACTTGATTTAAAGGAAAAGACTCCAAGTACACCAGGTTTTACTGACAAGTTGCTGTTAAATTCAGAATATTTAAATTAAGATTTGCTGTATTTATATTGATTTCTAAGATAAGCAGAGAGCAACAAAGCTGATTATAATAGTTTTACCTCAACATTTTTTTCCCTGCTGCCTCATAACTTGCTGAGTGAGAATTAAATCCTGTTTTTATGAGAAGAGGAATTCACAATTACGTTTCTCTGGAAATGCAGATTAAAGCAGGACTGCATACAAATGTGCTTAATTCAGACAAGCAGAGTTTACTGCCTGCACAGGAAGTCCATGGAAGTGTCCGAGGCCAGGTTGGACTGTGCTGCTGGACCTTTGGGATTTGCAGAGGAGTCAGGTGCTGGTGGGCGCAGAGGACACGAGGTGACAACTGGGACACATCTGCTCTGCTGCCAAGCACTGCTTGGCCTGGGCACTGGGTGTGCCTTGGTAGCTGGGAGAGTGAAGGTTGTGTGAGCACTCCAGACTTGCTTCCTGAATGCTCCTCTGGTTCTTCCATTTCTTCTCTCTGCCTGTGTGAGAGAGAAATCCGAGGGCAGCAGGGCTTCCTTGGAGTTTCAGTCCCAGCTCCGTGGGCTGGGTGGCTTTTCTGGGGAATTTGGGGAGTTTTGGCTGTGGTTTTCTCTCCAAAATGATGTTTATTCCCTTGCTGCTGTGCTGATCTTCCCCCCTGGCCGTGTCCAGAGGTGGCCTTGGGTGCCAGGGGGGTTGCTGATCCCCCCGGGAGCTGTAGCTGGCACTGCCAGTGCACCTGATAAACCCAGGGTGTTTGTCTTGTTCCTCTGCTCTTCTCTACAAACGTTCTCTTTCTAGATGCCTCTTTCAGTGAATTATCTGTTAAATCCTTAAACCCAGGCTTGTGTTAATGGCATCCTTCAGTGCAAGGCCATGGTGTGGGATGTGAGAGGTGCCAGACAGGCTCAGGGGCGGAAGGATCCCTCTTTATCTCTTTGTCCCAGAGGCTCAGCCAGTGACACCCCACTGGTGTTTTTATTTCTGTATTTGTGTTTATTGATTGATCTGTGCTGTGACAGGGTCACCTCCAGCTCTTGTTGGGCAGGGATGGAGCAGAGGTGTAATGAGTGTAATGAGTGTGATGAGTGCAGTGCTGTGCAGCGTGGGGAGCAGGAGCAGTGCCCAGAGTGCGAGCACAGGCTGTGGGAACAGCCAGCTGTGGAAGGAGCCCTGTGTTGGTGGCTGTCCCTCTGCTCGGTGTCCCTGGCGCCTGACGGAGGCTGGAGCGGGAGCACAGGCTGCAGCAGGCTTTGTTCCCTCTCCTCTCCATGGCTCAGCAGCAGGAAGGAATTTAAAGCCCTTGGAGAGCCTTGTGAGGCAGGGCCAGCGTTGTGTGCCCTGTGCCTGCAGCACAACCAACAGCTCCACCTTGGTCCTGACACTTCAGCTCATGGACTTGCTCTGGTCCTGATCCTCTTCTCCCACTCTAAGCTCGGGAAACTTCCTGTTCTGGAAGTCATTTGCATGTGGAGCAGTTGGCTGTGGCTCAGGGATTGCACTCCGAGACAGTGGCTCCTGATCAAACGCTCCGTGTGCATCCCGTGTTATTGGCTCCCTGAAGATCTGAAAGGGCTGTCTAGGAATGATTTGAGGGAAGAGTTTGTGAGGAAGATCTGAAGCTGAATCAGTCAGTGCCTGGGAAGACGGACACCTTTTAAAGGCAGTGCTAGACAGGAGTGGGAATGCAGTGGAGCGACGAAGGGACGCCTGTAGGAACGCAGAGCAGAGCTGAGGAGCAAAGCCCTTGTCACAGATCAAATGGGGAATGATGTCTGGAAAACTCCTCTTGTCGGTGCTTTTGCAGGTTGTGTAGAGAAAGCAAAGATCACAGAAGTAAAATTGCTTCCTATTATTTTCATTATTTTAAAGAAATGATTGACAGGGGACACCTTTTGGTTGCAAGCATTCCAGAGTGGTTGGAAAGCAGGATTTGGCTGCTGGGACAGAGGGGATCCACCTGCTTGGGTCTGGAGTGTTTGGTGTTGCACACAGTGGGTCACACACGATCACCTCGGGTCTCTGGGGGTCCCTGGGGAGCCGAGGGCTCTGGGCCACAGCCTGTCCATGGATGTCACTCCTGTTACACCCCTGTTCCCAGAGCAGGGGAACACAAAGTGTTCCCCAGATACCTGGGGCAGTGACTGACAGGAGTAATTCATCCACGAGCTTAGGAAGTGCCTGTGAATTAAACAGTGAGGGCAGCAGTTCAGGGTGTGTTTTGGGAGGAGCTGGAGCTGTGTGTGGGAGCTGCCTTTGCTGGACACACGAGCGTGTTGGGCACAGTAAACCTCTGAGGAAAATTCAGAGTATTAGTGCTGAATACAGAGGTGAGAGAAGGAAAACAAACCCTGAGGAGGAGTTGATCTAGGAATCTGGGGCAGGCTGGCACACCAGGAACCCACTTTGGGCTACAGATGGCTGAAGACAACCTGCAGAGCTGTTGAATTATTAATGTTAACTTGAAGGAGTTCTTTGCATTCTGCTGCTTTTATTGCTGTGGAGAAGCACACGGAGACTTTTTTCCATAACAATTTATTTATCTTAAACTTTACATTAAAAACATTTCCTTGAAACTGAAAGCTCTTCTCTTTAGACGCTTTACCTTGCACATGGAACAGGAGCTGAAGAGGCAGCGGGGATCCACATTCCCCTGGGTAGGGGAAAGTCGTGTCCGTGTGGGATATGTTTGGAATCATTCCTTCAGGAGCCTTGCATTGGGTTTGTGTGACTGAGTGACCAGGAAGGTCAGGGATTTGTCTGCCTGTTCAATACCTTCAGCCTTTCCTCTGGCTGGTTTCAGAGCTGCATTCCTCAGCAGAGTGTGGTGCCAGAGCCCTGGGAGAGTGTCCCCACTTGTCACCTCTCAGCTGGGAGCCCGAAATGGGAGGGCTTGGGAAGGAGAGAACAGGGTCTGGTGGTGCTGCAGAGTGAGGTGGAACTGGGAGGAGAACAATGTTTCCTCTTGTTCAGTGTTGCTGTTGCTGCTCTCTTTGGAGGTGTCCTCGCTGGAGCATTTCATGGTACGTCCCCAGAGGAGCCAACAGCCAGGAGTTACCTGAGGAACACCTGGCTGGTGGTGAGGGACTTGTATTAAATCTGCAAAGGTGTGGAGAGAAAAATGTCCAGAAAGAAGTCTCCAAGAAGGGAATGACTTTCCTGCACAAGCAGAGAATTGAGCCTCCTGGCCAGGGAGGGTTTTCAGATGAGACTCCTATGAGGATTTGGAATTTGGAAATTCGTCCCAGTATCTGTATTTAATGCTGATAACTTCATCCTCAACTCTGTAAAATAATGTAGCCACGTATATTTCATGTTTAATGCTGACTTAATCTTGTGTTTGTATTAACTCCCAGAAGCAATTTGGACTTGCTGGCAGAAGCCCAGGCAGGTTTCCAACACTTGAGTGTTCATCTGGGTAATGTTTAAGCAGAAAGTTTTCAGCTTGCAAATTACAGTGTGAAAATCAAATATTAATGGGGTCTAAAACATCCAGTCTGAAATGTACCACAAAATGCAAAATTTCTGCTAAATGCGCTGACTTGTTCTCGGCATTACTTGAACTGGAAGATAAAGCAGCTCTGTGACTCTTGGTTACAAACCTGTTCTCACCCAGGCTGAAGTGGGGTCCCGCTCCCCGCCTGGGCTGGAATCCCTCTCAGGGATGCTCCTGTAGGGTCAGGTGGGCTCCCTGTGCTGATAGCACCTCACGTTTTCAATCAGACCCATAACACAAGGTTTTTTCCTGGTTGGAAATACTTTCAGAAATTGCACTGTACTCACCTGCAGATCTGTTTGCTCTCTAAATGAAATAAGAGGTGAATTAGAAATACTTCACAAGTTCTTTAGCATAAGGTGTAAATTTTAGTGTCAAATGCTTTAATAAGCACCTTCTCTTTGAGCAGACACAGAACTCCCCCTGCTCCCTGAGTCCCATTCCCGATGGCCTGGGGGATGAATTCAATCCCATCACTCCTCAGGAAGAGCATTTTCACTGAGTGGATTTTGCCATTTAAGTGTTGCAGGTTCTGACCCAGAGTTATTAAATCATTTTGAATCGGATGCAATACAAGCTTGGGAATTGTATCCCATTTTTTAACATACAAATGATACTCCAGAGTGCAGAGCCCACAGAAAGAGCTGCTCTGGTTTGATCTTGAGCCTTTGCTGACAGAGCTTTTTGGATATTGGTTTTCTTACAAACTTGCCAAATATTCTTCTGCTTCATTTTTTAATTCTAACAAAAAAACATGGAAATGTATTCTGATGGATATAGTCTCGAAATGGGGGAAAGAAAATTTCCACTGTCTTAATGACAGATGAGAACACCCTCGTGCTGCTTGTATTAAGCAGCTTTAAATGTGCAGTGAAGTTTCTGGTATGTTCCAGAAGAGTTCAGAAATGTGAAAGGCATTGTTGGGTTTTTTTCAGTCACATGCACTGGTAGCAGGACAGGGGGGATTCTGCCCCTCTGCCCCCTCAGGTGCGACCCCACCTGCAGCCCTGGGCCCAGCACAGGAAGGACCTGGAGCTGCTTCAGAGAGCCCAGAGGGGGCACCAGGATGAGCAGAGGGATGGAGCAGCTCTGCTGGGAGGAAAGGCTGGGAGAGCTGGGATTGTTCAGCCCAGAGAGGAGAAGCTTTGGGGTGACCTCACTGTGACCTTCCAGGACCTGACAGAGCCAACAGGAAACAGAGAGAGACTGTTTACAAGGGATGGAGTGACAGGACAGGGTTAGATGGGATATTAGGAAAAAACCCCTGCCTGTGAAGGGGTGAGGCCCTGGCACAGGTTCCCAGAGAAGCGGTGGCTGCCCCTGGATCCCTGGAAGTGCCCAAGGCCAGGCTGGACGGGGCTGGGAGCACCCTGGGATAGTGGGAGGTGTCCCTGCCCATGGTGGGGGTGGAATGAGATGGGCTTTAAGGTCCCTTCCCAGCCAGGCCACTCCCTGATTCACCCTCGGGATGGATGTGGATGTGGCGGAGTGGTCAGAGGGGGAGGAATGAGCTGTAATTCTCGGGATGTGCTCCCTGTTAGCAGAACAAACCATGTGCAGTGCCATGCTTTCCATCCCTTGGGGGAGGTGGCAGAGGGGAAATCACCCCATTTGTCTCTGGGATCAGCTCCTGTTCCTCTCATGGGTTTGCTGTCAGTTTTCCAGGAGAAACACTTATTTAAAACCCCGAACTTGGGAATGGAAAATAAATACCAGCCCTTTCAGCACAAGCCACCAGTCAGATGTTACCAGCAAAATACTGCAAAATCAGTCAGTATTAGACTGCAAATGGGAACCAATAAATAAATGAGATGGAGAAGATTGCTTGGCAGGATACTTTCTCTTGGAGGAGTGATTTATGTGTTTCCACGTCTAATAAGTTATTTTGTGTGTAGTTTTCTGTGTTTCCCTGGGGGTTCCGGTGGGTGTGTGGCAGCCTGGGGTGGTTCTGGCAGTGGCTGTGCCCTTCCACACCCTGGGCTTTCTGTCCTGCTGCAGAGCCTGTCCCCCCTCCCTGGTGTGAATGGTGCCTGGCTGCTCCAGTTTCTGTATAAACGACACAATTTATGTGGCTCTGGGGTTTGCTGTAAGTGTGAAATTTGGGATTCCCCCCCTCCTGTTGTGAATTGCACTGAGCACCCTGGGGGAGTGGGGATGTGGGTGGCCTTGCTGCAAGCCTGGAATTACTGAGAGCCCACGTCACTGCTTTTGTTTTCCTTCTCTGGTTTAGGTGTTGGGACGAGGGAGTCTAGAAAAAAACCCATAAAGATGTGAAATAATAATTTTCAAGCAGTGTTTTTAGCTGGCCAAGGTGGTTTGTCGTTGGTTTAATGCAGGTTTTGGGTGCCAGGTGAGGTTTGGGTTGGGCACAGTTGTGGTGCCCAGGTGGGATAACCCTTGGGCAGTGCCAGGGGGGTGCTGCAGCAGCAGCTGGAGCCAGGATTGCTCCTAACAGGGCTCTGCAAGATAACTAACACATGAAGAAAATAAATTTAGAAATGCACTAAATGTCTCTGTTTTGGTACATGTTTGTTTGTTTAGGTTTTTTATGGTTTCGTTTGTCACTTGGGGGTTTTTCCATTGTAATACTTTTAATGTTACAGATCACACACTGCATTACAATATTGGTCAGGGACCCTGAATAGCATTTCCTCATGTTTTAATAATGTGTTTCAGTTGGACAAGGGCTAATTTAGGATGAGTAGCAGGAGTTCACTGGTATCTATTTCCCTGCTCAGAAAGAGAAGAATGGGCTCTGGAAATAATAATAAAAATAGTAACATGGGAGCTAAGTACTGTTCTAATAAAAAATATGAAAAATTTCATCAGTCGGGCCTCGCCTAAAATAATCTGTGTGCCAGAGCAGGTAACAGAGGGTGGTTAAAAGCCTTCAGAAGTTCTGGGAGTGGTGGGCTTTGGAGGCAGGTGGAAGTTCTGCGCTCAGGGGCTGTTGTTGCTGTCTTTGCAGATGAAGACTGTCAGTGTTGCCTTAGTTTTGTGCCTCAATGTTGGCGTGGACCCTCCCGACGTGGTGAAAACGACTCCCTGTGCCCGCCTGGAGTGCTGGATTGGTGAGTCCCAGCCCCACAAACACTGAGCCACGGCACAGAACTCGCCCTGGAGCTGTGCATTCCCAGGGCTCCCAGCTGGGCTGGGCAGCAGGAAATCTGGGATCTGATTTCTCCCTCTCTGGGCTGATGGAGAGTCCAGCTCCAGCTGCTCCGTGGGCCATCTCATCTGCTGTGTTCTGAAATGAGATCCCATGGAGAAAAGTAGCTCTTAATGAGCTGCTTTGCTTCCTTGCACTTACGGTAGATTTATAAATACCTGAGGAAATCTGAGCAGAGACACCTTCAGAGTGCTGGGACCTGCAAAGCCCTAAATCCCCCTCCTCTGCCTCAGCCAGCAGAGCAGTCAGGTCCTGTGAAATGCAAGGACCTTGCTGCATTTTGAGGTAGCTGCTCCAGGGCTGTTTTAATTGGAGTCATCCAGAAAACCTGGAATCATTCCCAAGGATGTCTTGCCAGCACTTCCAACACCTGGGTTTGCTACTTTCATGCAGCACTGGACTAAATTCCTAGGTTTTTTGTGAAGAAGTGAAAAGTTCCCCTGGTTTTGGAGAAAAAATTCTAATTATCAAGATGGGACAAATCTGAATATTAGAAGGAAATACCTTGTGTACAGAAGCTTTCTGAGGGAGCTTGGTTTTTTATCTAGGAATTGGGAATGTTCAGCCTCCAGCACGGCCCACGCCAGGCACTGAAATCCTCAGCTCAGGGCTCCAACAGGCCCCAGGAGCAGATTAATCACTGCTCAAACTGAATTCCTTAAAAACTTACAGGAGCTCTTGTCTCTGACCTTGCCTTACCTGCTCTGTGAATCACAGCATCTCAGGATTTTAACCCAGGGAGAGAACAGCCCTGATGCCTCATTGATGCACAAGCAGAGGAGCATTGCAGAGCCATTTAAATAAAGTCATTAGTGCCTGTCATTAGCAAAGAGAATTCTGAATGCAGTTTTGTAATTAAATTTTCAGTGTGTTTGTGTACACAAGTGCTCCTTCCACTTGCAGCCAACTTGAAGTTTCTGGAGAAGGTAATTGGGGGAATATCTGATGTTTTTGCTGCCTTCAGCCTCAGGAGCAGTGGCTGGGGGGTGCAGTAGTGTCTGTGCCAGGCGTGCAGGGCACTGGGCACTCCCTGGGTGCTGCTGGGGTCACAGCTGGTCACCCCTGGTGACACACGGCCACTGAGCAGAGCCACGTGTGGCTCCTGCTGCACCGTCCCGGTGCTGTTGTTCATTAAAGAAAAATAACTCTCAAAATCCTGCCTTCACCCTACTATAGTACATTCTGTTTCTATCAAAAGTGTATTTGTAAAAATTAGGAAAAAACCCTTCATTGATTTAGTTAAGTGCTTTTAAAATAATTGATATTAAATAGCAAGATATTAGCTTGTAGAGTTTTTTTTTAAACTCGTTAATTGTTTAATTATATGTCCATGGTGTTTGAATAAAGCACATAGGCTGGAATTGTATTGCTATGTATAGATGGTGGTAATTATCTAGCAGTAAAATTAACTTCTTAAATATTAGAAATGGCACATAATCTCTGGAGCAGGAAGCAGAGGCAGTAAATGAAGCAGGATTTTGCATTCATCAACAGAAAATGTTTGTCATCAAATATTTCACCAATTTGAATTCTTGTCATTGTTTACAATAGAAACCTTATTTCATTATTAAAAGAAACAAATGCAATGCCTCTCCTGCCTTTCAGAACAAAATCGTGTTCAGTACCTCAGTGAGAGAAATCTCCCACATCTGACAGTTCTGTAATGGAACTGGATTTTTGTTGGGGATAATTTTTGGGTGTTGCCCCCAAGCAAATTCCGTCAGGACTGAGATGTTTAAGAGCTTAAATTGATGATGAAAAGAACCTGCATGAAAACATCCTTCAGCGATGGGGTGAGAAATGCTGCTGTGTGTTCTGTTCCCAGATCCTCTGTCCATGGGGCCTCAGAAAGCTCTGGAGACCATCGGGGCCAACCTGCAGAAGCAGTACGAGAACTGGCAGCCCAGGGTGAGTGTGTGGGCGTGCTGGGCTTGCCAGGGGGCACCTCTGGGGAGTCCCTGCTCCGGGCTGCAGCCTGGGCACCACTGGCTCTGTGGCTCCAGGGCTGCTTTAGCTGAAGTGTTTCTGAGCGTATTCATACCAGGAGGACTTGTGTTGAAGCATTTATGGCAGATTTAGTGTGTAATCAAGACAGGAGAATTTACTTTTGTGTTTTTCCTCATGGTACATTGACAATTTTAAAATCCCGATCAACAGACAGCCCAAGAATTTGTCAGAAAATTCACACTAGTGCCTGAGATCAAACAGGAGAGTAACAGGTGCAAACAGCCCTTTTCCTGTGCTCTCTGTTGCTACTGAGGGGGCAGGGACAGGTCAGGAGCAGCAGGTTCCCTGCGTGGGCCTGGTGGAGGCAGTCCCGGAGCTGGGATGGCTGTGGTTCCCTGGTTCCTGCAGGAAATCACAGCCCCTGACACATTGCAAAGCCAAACACGTCCTGGTTTATTGCACTCCACAGGGCTCTCGAGTTCTCTGCAGTAATAAAGAGAAGTTGGTGTGCCATCTGCAATAAAACAATAGGAACATTATTGAATTTCCTAGAGCTTCCATATAAATACTAATACAGCCAGTTTTGTCTGTTTCTTGGGGGTTTGGAATGGTTGAGGAGTGGATGGAAGGAAGACAATTTGGGGAAAACTAGGCAGCCTGAAAAAACAGACCAAATCACAAAAATCTTCTGAAATAGCCAATATTCCCTGGCTGTCAGTTCCCTACACCGGGAGCTTGTTGGGAATGCAATGGGGTGCTCATTCCTGGCAGTGGGGACACTGTGTGAGCATCCTGTGGCTTCACTGCCAGCCAGCCCTGGCTGCTTCTGCTCAAACCCCCGCCTTCTGCTAAATACAAACAGCTTAGCTGAAAGACAACTGTAAAAGGGGGAAAGCATGAAAATTCCTTGTTTCTGGAAGCTCCCAGGCTGCACAGCTGATGGATATTTCCTTCCAGGTCTTATTGAGCCCCTTTCTAAATAATTTATCAGCTTGCTGTTGCTTGAAGTATTTGTTCTGATTAAATTTAAGACTTTGCTTTATTGTTGTGTAGCTACATAAATTTGTGTGCTGCGGGAGTAAAAACCACTTCAGCTGTTGTTTCCTCTGCAGAATCCTGCAGTTAAGCAATATTCAGTCATTTCATGCAGTTCTCAAATGAGGATTGTGCTGGGAGAGAGGGTGGGAGATGGCAGAGCTTGGGCTTGATCTGTCTTGATAAAGAATCCTCTGAACAAGTAAAGAGCTCTTGGAATTGCGGAGGTAATTGAGGTGCTGGTGAAAAAGTGGAAAGAACCAAGACAGCTCTACACTGACACTCCCCTGGGTCTGGGGTCTGAGTTTCCCTGGGCAGGGAAGGGGTTAAACCTGAGGGCAGTCTGGAATTACAGGGATCACAGGGGCTGCTGAAGCAGCTGAGAGTGAAAGGAGAAAAGGGAGTGCAAGTGAGGAGCACCAGACCTGGTAATGCCTGACTGGAGGGAACACCTTCCCTGGGACTGCTCCCCTGGCTTGGGAACGTGTGGCTGGTGAGCTGGGAACGGCTGGAGGGGCAGAGTGGGACTGGGGCTGGCTGGTGGCAGGGCCTGGATCCCCGGGGAGCACCGGGAAAGGGGAGCCTGCGGCTGACACAGCCCTTCATTGCCCAGGATGAAACACTTGGAATTGCTATTGGAGATTCCTCACGTGTACTTTAAATATTTAGAGAAGGAGTTGTTCCCATTGAAATGGGATTTCTCTGCCCCTGCTTTAGCACCCCCTGCAGAGCCCTGCCTGTGTGAGTGCAGCCCTGTAGTAGAGCCCAGCCAGAGCACTGCCTGGCTCTGCTGGCAGAGAGTAACAAATATTTTCCCTGTGGTTTGGGTGTAAATTCAGTTTTCTTGGCAGCACTGCATGTTGTGCCATTCCAGAGGCAGGAACTTGCCTTAGTTTAAGAGTCACCAGACTTTGAAAACAGGACGAATGGACTGCGAGCTCCGAGTGCTGCTGCAGGGGGATGGTTTATGGAGATGCAGGAGCTCGTGGGATTTTTATGAGCAGGAGTTACTGCTCTGCAAGTCCCAGTTTAGCTCCATTCATCAGTGAGCTGGGCCCTGGGCCTGTGCTGCAGCCCTGCAGAGCTGGGTGGGGAGGCTGAAGGTGTTGAGCTCCTCAGGGACTGGTTGGAGGGAGTGTGTTCTCTGCAGGCTGGAATTCTCGGAGCTGAGCCCCAGCACTCTGTGGGAAGGCACCCCCTGTGCACTGATCCTTGTGCAGAACCCACGGGATGAGCTCAGGCTGGAACTGCTGCCTGCCTTCTTAGCAGGGTGCCAGACTTTGCTCCCCCTCTTTCTCCTGAAGGACATCTCCTGCCTTGGCTCCCAGCCTCCCCTGGACAGTCCAGTTCCCTGTGCCTCCCTCCCAGTGTGTGGAGCCCAAGGCTTGGCCTGGATGAGGCACAGTTTACATAATTCAGGACCTGGTACGAAGTAGTCTGGAGCATATGCTTATTAAATTTGCATGAAATTATAGATGGGTTTTTTCTCTCTGTTGCCTCTGGCTTTTGACCAGTTTCTCTCTTTAAACTGAGCAGAACATTCACAGGACTTTTTCCTCCTTTGCTCAATGATTTTGATACCTCTGTTGGGATTTTATTGGTCCACGTGGATCCCAGTGGCACTCCTGCACCAGGTGCTTTTTGCAGTCCTGTCATTTGTTCTCAGATTAACTTCCCCAGTCCTGCCAGGAAGGCCAAAATCCTCAATTCATAGCCACTCATGGGCAGAGGTGAGAAGGCAGCAGACACACACACACACACACACACTCCCCCGTGGCTCCAAGCTGTTCCCAGATCCTACTGAACAGTTTCAGTTGTACAGAGACCTTCCAGTGGAAGGTCAGTTCTCCTATGGAATTTGGGATTTTTAAAGTAGTTTAATGGAGAGGGCTGTACCCAGCAAATCAGTGATCTGGCACCCCCACTCCCCTGCTGCCCTTCCAGAGCAGGAGCTCCGGGGCTCCTGCACCCCCGGTGCCACAGCCAACACCAGTGAGGCCAACGGCTGGGAACATCACATCCCAGAGAACCTTCCCCATGGCCAAAGAGCTTGAAACATCACATCCCAAAGATGTGAATTTCTCCCCCTTACACCCACTTGCCTAAACAAAACACAGTCAATTGCTGTATTGATTTTTTAATTCGAGTGCTCCAATTTTGCCTCCCTTTTTCTTCTCTCAGTTTCCTCCTTTTTCACTAAGAGAGTCGTTTGGACTTTTAAAATTCTCTCATGGAATGAATTGATTTCGTTGTAGCTGAAGGGATTTACATGAACAGGCATCCCTGGGGTGAAGGAGAACTGAGCTGTGGCAGGGGATGAACATCCTGGAGGGGGAAAGGACTGGGGAAATGTAGAAGACAAGACTAAATACACTTCTAGAAAGCCTTTGGGGAGGGTGGCTTGGAAGCAAGCACTGGTGTTTGGGAATGGCTGCGCCTGGAGCGTCCCTGCTGAGGTGGGGTGGGCACTGTGACACGGCAGCTTTGCTCCTGTTCCTTGCCAGGTTTCAATGAAGGCTTTTCCTGCTTTCCTCTAATCCAGTCCAGCCCGTTGTGTGGTGCCTCTTGGCTGCACCAGTGAGTGCTGGTCTCTGAGGAGCCATCTCCTCCAGCATGGACAGATTATCTCTTTTGTGGCAAGCCTTCAAGGAAACAGTGATTTTCTGATCAAACAGGCTGCTTCTCCCTCTCTTCCCGTCTGCTTCCCAACAGTTTTCTCTTCATTTCAAAGGAAGTACAGCCAAGATGCTTGAAATGGATCCCTGAAAGCCTCTACCTTTTCGTGTGTGTTGTCTGTTGTTGATGCTGTTGTTCCCCTCATTAGAGATCTCTGGGCTTTGATACCATTTCTGAGGTTTCATTCCTTCATTGCTTTTTTCTGCCTAATTAATTGGGAAGTTGCTGCTGCACATCAAAGGGGGAGCATTTCC
This sequence comes from Atrichornis clamosus, assembly GCA_013400975.1. Lineage (NCBI taxonomy): Eukaryota > Metazoa > Chordata > Aves > Passeriformes > Menuridae > Atrichornis > Atrichornis clamosus. The sequence continues at coordinate 15,387 of WBMZ01011323.1, forward strand.
TAAAGAGTAACTACTTAAGCATGAAAACTAATTGAACACATGACCTAATTATTGGTCTCTCAGTGAGTCATACTTTTCCTTTATTTCTGTAGGGTTTTTCTTTTAAAACAACAGCAAACTTTAATTGCTCCTGCAGAAGAAATACTGTAGAATTCCAAAGGGGAACGTGGAAAAACTGGTACTTGGTCTCCGATAGGAGATGTAGGAACATGTAAGAAAAAATGAAGAAGAAGGATAAAAAACAACAAAAAGACAGTGTGACCTTGTTTAACAAAACCAGGTTTTCCTTAGAGGACTATGTTTGTTGGTTTTTATTTCCCAACAGCATCTTGAATTTGGCAGCTATTTCAGGCTCTGCAAAATTCTGCTGTATCAATCCTTTGCTGTCTTGTTAAAGATCAACTGTCTTCAGCATAAACCAGCAGGGTTTTTTTCAGGAAAAAAAAAAAAAGTCTGTCATAGAAGTGGAGTCAACAAGTTTAATTGCCAGACCCAGTTATTCCTGTTCTCCTCCTGTCTGCAAACCTTCATGGTCAGAGTGGCACTGTCAGCCAGGGGCTGTGTCACTCCATACCCCTCTGGAAGCATTGGTCATTTGGCCAGAAAAAGGTTTAAAGTATGGCAGAGGATGAAACTCACTTTTGAATGCCTTGGGAATAGGGGGAAAATGAGGAGAAATGAATCATAGCAGTTCTCCTCTTGGTGGCTCTCTGGGTGAGCTGCATCCCAACCCTCCCTCATCCCCTGGCTGGGAGAGCAGGGGACCAGGGACACCCTGCAGTGAAGCTGCTTTTTTGTGCTGAGAAACCTGAACTGGGGCACCTCTTTCCTGCTGCTGAGATCCCTGGAGCTCTGCAGCCTGAACTGGAGCAGCACACCTGGAGGCACTGCTGATGTGCCTGTCCTCACTGGGAGCATGGAAAAGCTCCTCCAACAGGGATAACTGAGGGTTTGGGAATGGGCTGGACCAGGGGGAAGCTCCTGCTGCAGCTCTGGGTGGAACTCATGTTTTAATGCTTTTGATAGCAAGGAAGAAAAAAAATATGATAAATCTTTAACACACCAGAGAAGGTGGAAACTGAAATTGCAGCAGTAGTGCACTTAATACTGATTTCTCTGAGAGTCTCCTGGAAAAATGAGTCACAAAAAGGGGAAAAAATAGTTTCATGCTTGAGCTGCTGTGTGGAAGGGTGTTCAGGAGCTGCAGGGACAAGGAAGTGGCATTAAGCTGTTCTGGGAGCTGAGCTGTTCATGCATTGCACACAGCAGGGCCTGGCATTCTGGAACCAACTCAACAAACTTGCAGAGTCAGTTTAGTGGGAAAATCCTGTGGGTCTTGGCATCCCGCTTGGAGCTCTGTGGGCAGGAGATCACCCAGCATCTGAACTCCTGTTAACTTTGAACTCCTGTGTTGGAGGCAGCCCTTGCCTTCCTCTCCACACTTCTGGCAGTAACATCACATCTTGTATCCTTCGTGTCCATCTTGGTTTGTGCTTTGTCATCAAAATGGGGCTGGAATTGGCAGAGAGCAAGATTTGTGTTTTTGAGGGTATTTTCCTGTGACCATTGATGTTGGCTTGTCTGAGGTGAGAAGAAAGAGCTGATATGAAAAGGCTCTTGAAGAGAAAAGCAGCTCTGCCTGGCAAAGCTGATTAAGGTGTTTCTGTAATTACCACCCAGCTCTGGGTGACCTATTTAAAAGCACCTTGTCTTTGTGTGGGGTGGGGAGTGGTGAGCCCCTGGTGATGGGATCCTGCAGATCCACTGGCAGCATCCTGGTGCTCTGCTTCTGTAAATACCCCCCGGATCCACTGGCCAGGGGGTCAGTGGCTGGGGACTGGGACATGCCAAGGATGCTGTGTTACCTGGAGCTTCTTTCTAACAGGCACCAGTCTCTGCAAGACTTAGAGATTAACAGGGAAGACTATTGACATTTTTATTTCTATTCCTGCTTATCTCTTAAGGCAGCGTGAGAAAAGCCTGAGCAGCTTTGGTTTAACTCCTTTCCTACACAGCTCAACAAAGCATCAACCTTGCCATGGTTGGTTTTCCTTCTCCTGACTTGTTAAGGTGTTTTGAATCAGAAAATTGCTTCATTAAGCAATTACTCTGCAATCAGAGGAAAACTTGAAATTACTAAATAACGGTTTAGTGTTGAGAAGATGGAGTTCCTGCCCTGCAGGGCTCCAGCCTGGCAGCTCCTCCCCAGGAGCAGGATGCAGGGCCAGGGTACGAGGACACCCAGTTTGAGAACTCACCAGTTTGTTGTGGCCCTGCCGCCCAAACTGGGCTCCCAGTAATGGCTCGGTTTATATCTAAGAAACAAGATGATGCAGAGCCTGAAATTTTGAAGAGCTCTGAAAACTGAGGCTGTGGGGAGGGAGTGGAGCTAAACTGCCCCTGGTGCTTGGGAGCTCCGTTGTCCGACTGAGCAGGAGTGAAGGATGTGGCCTGGGGAGTGCTGCGAGGGCTCTGTGGGATGTGCCCCATCGGGCTGCCACCAGGCTGGGGAGGCAGATTCGAGTTCTTTTACAACTCCCCTTGTTTGAAAACAAACAGTTCTTTACACAGCCCTCTGGGAATGGGTGTTTGGGCAGAGAGGGAGGGATTTGTACCAAGCAGGGGAGGCTGGTGGGTGGAATTTCTGTGAACTTTGGCACAGACCTGCAGTGTGGAGCAGCTTGTAACTGCTGAGAACACACCTGTCTGGTGGATGTGTTGTAGCAGCTACTCAGGGTTGGTTGTCCTGATTTTTGTCTTCCCTGTCAACATCAGTTCTCATGAACAAACTGCTCCAAGGCGTTTTTTTGGAAGTGTTTCTGCACAGTGAGGATCAGGTACTTTGGAATTCATTTCACATTGGACTTGAAAGCAAGGTCAGAGGCTCTGCAGAGGGAAGGTAAAGTGCCCACGGTGCTGGCTCCAGCCACCATCCTGTCCTGGAAGCTGCAGGGCCAGGAGCCTCAGGCTGCTCCAGAGGGAATCAGCACGGGGGAGATGGAGAAGGGTTTGAAATGCACCCAAATATCTGCAGAGGACTTGCCCAAGACTGGCAGGAGTCTCCCTGTGGCTTAGTTTAGTATTTAAACTTAAGCATCTCTAAGTTATAGAACATCTTCACTGTAATTAATATTTTTCAAGTCAGCAATGACTAATAATTTTGACTAATAATTTTGTCAGAAGTGTTTTCTCCTGGCCTGTGTTAACCAGGTTAAGCTGCTGCTTGGAACATTAATTTGGGATTTCCAGCACACTCCCCAGTACTTAAATATGCAGTTTTTATTATCTTGGACTAATCCTCATGAATCTGCATGAGGGTAATTTCATGTACCCACAGCCTAAAATTAAAACACCTAAAAGGTGGTGGTTTTTTTTTTTTTTTAGTAAAATTAAGAAGCCTGGAGTCTGTGGCTATGGTTCAGAATAATTTGCATTTGCATGATGTGTCTAACCCAGGAGTTATTGTGGCCATATCAGTGTGGGCTTAAGGTGATTTGGTTTGTGATTGATGGACAGTGGGGATAAATTACAGTCCCTTCTTCCAGTGCTGAGTTATCTCTGAGCTTCTCACACAACAGGCTCGTGCTGCTTTTTGTGTCTGTGCTCCCTGTGCTCTGCAGCCAGCCTGGGGTGGGACTGTCCTGTCCTGTCCTGTCCTGGCCTGTGCCGGCCCGGCCCGGTCCGGCCTGTCCTGTCCTGTCCTGGCCTGGGGTGGGACTGACCTGTCCTGTCCTGCTGTGTCCTGGGGTGAGATGTTTGTTGTGGAACTGTGCAAACCCAAAGTGTTCGTGTGCAGTCCCGAATTTGTCTGGTCTTTGATGTGTCTCCAAAGCCAGTGCAAATGCAGGATCCTAAATCTTCCTTTGATGCAAGAAAAGAGCTGTGGTTTAGTCAGTATTAAAATGAAATCAGGGTGACTGCAGGATTGAGGCATTAATCACTGTTTTGAATGAAGCAAAGAACAAAGTATTTTTGTTTAGGAGTGAAGTCTGTAGTTTCTCACTGGAACAGCTTCCCCCTCGGCAGGCCTGGAAGCAGGCCAGCCTGGCATCACATGGAGACAGAGCTCTGGGAGAAGTCTGTAGTAATGGAGTTAATGGAGAAGTGAGTGAGTGTAAAAGCACTGGTAGTGAAAATCCTCCTCCCAGGCTCTGCAGTGGCTCTGGAGCCCCTCTGCCATCAGCAGGCAGAGCATTCCTGCTCCCTGCCTCTCAGGAGTGTTTGGTAATGTGTTGGATGTGTCAGGCTACACAACAGATCCTCTTGGAGCTTCCCAGCCACCTCCCTCCATGGACAAAATTAAGGATTCTCCCTCCACCTGCCTGTTTTATAAGCAGGTCTTTATATATGGACTTTCCTCCAAATCTTGTGTTGAGATCTTGCTAAATATCCTCTGGGAATCCAAATGGGTTTATATCAAAAAGATACTTCCTCTCATCTCCGTGCTCTTTGATTTCTTTAGAAAACTCTACAAGATGAGAGTTTGATTTGAAAAGTCTGGCTTCTCATTAGAGGTGCTGAACAGGCTCTTCCCTGAAGTGTTTGTTCATGGCTCTGTTTGTTTATTATTATTCCACCAACGTGCCCAGCACTGAGCTCAGCCTGCTCTGGATTTCCTCTGGATTCCGTTAAGAACTGATGTCATGCTTCCTGCTTTCCCTTTTCCTGGTGCCCAGGTGGTTTCAAAGGGCATTTACCATCTATAGGAGATGCTCAGTAGTTCAATACTCGAGTTAATTTAGTTTATACTTTTTGGCTCCTGGGGACGGGATGGGGGTGTGGGAGTTGGGGTCTCACTGAGTGTCACCCATGGTGGTTGGGGGTGGCTGGACCAGCTCTGTGGCTTCTCAGATGCCTGAAGTTGTCTGATCCTATTTTTGATTTTCCTTTTGGTTTTGGCCATTCCTTTTCATTGTTTAGATGCTTCAGTGTGTTCAGGAGATTTAAAAAGTAAAATATAATGGTGCTGCTTTGCTGTGTGGCACCACGTGGTCGCCCTGGCTGTGAATTCCTGACATCTCTGTGCCTGCTTTATGTGTCTGAGCCCAGGTTTGTTCCAGACACTCTCAGGAACACGTTGCATCAAACTGGCAGCTGCCTCATAAAAAGTGGAATATGAATTAATTCAATTTTATGTTTTTCACTTAAAGGAAAACTTAATCCAGAATTTTTAGTGTTCTTCTCTAGTAGGTCTTCAAGCATCTGAGAAACATCTCTGTCTGGGGGTGGTTTTGTTCTTTGCATGTGAGGTGTTTGCCTTCGTGTTTCCGTGGAACACCAGGGATGTTGAGCAGAGACCTGGGTCCCCCGGGGAGCAGGGCTGGGTTTGTGTGCTGGGCTGGAGGCTCTGGGACAGCCAGGACAGGGGGAGTGCAGCTGCCCACCCTGGGCCCTGGAAACTGCTGGTGTCACTCTTGGTTTTCAGTCACTTCTTTCTTTGTAAGGCTTCTTATATTTCAGTTTTTCTGGTTTGGGCATTGTTCCAAAAAACCCTCTGTTGGAATCATTAGCTTGCTTTGGTTCCTTTTAATTAAATCATGTGAAGTAGGCTGGCTGTGTGCATGGCCAAGTCACAGGTTTCATGTCTTCTCTGCGTTTGGAAACTGGGATTCAAATCTGCTGCAAGTGGAAGTGCCACAGCTGCACCCTGGGGTGGCCCTAGGGCGTCGGGGTTCACCGGGAGCAGGAAGGGCAAAGCAGGGAAGGTTGTAAATCTTTATAAGGAGGAATCTGGCTGTGTTAGGGAAGGATGTTGCTAGGGATAAGGGCAAAGCAGCACTCCCTGCCCCACAGTGTTTGGGATCCTGCCATGGGGAGGCTGTGGAGGTGGTGGATTCTGCATTGGGATAACGGGGATGGGACTGGGCTCCTCCAGGAAATCCCACCCAGCCCTGCTTTCTGAGGTCCTACAGGACAGGAAACCTTCCAGTCCAGTGGATGGTCCATGTCCTGCAGACCATGGAGTCATGGAATGGTTTGGGTGGGAAGGGACCTTCCAGCCCATCCAGTGGCACCCCTGCTGTGGGCAGGGACACCTCCCACTGTCCCAGGGTGCTCCAGCCTGGCCTTGGGCACTTCCAGGGACGGGCACCCCCAGCTGCTCTGGGCAGTAGTGGACAGTCCTAGAGGGAACATTAAAACCTCAAACATTCCAGCTGTATTGGGTCTATTTTATTTATTTTATCCACCCCAGTAACTCAGCACACGCAGTGCCTTGTGTGTGCCTTCTGCAGTTGGGATTCTTTGTCACCCAGGAGCTGTTTTAAAAAAAACCCAATCTTCAGCCAAATAAAGCTCTTAGACCTCATTATAGATTCTGGGTAGGAGCATCTTTCTTCTGCAAGGAGGTGTAAAAGGCAGTTTCAGTATAAAATACTGAATGTTGGAGTAGTTTCTTCTGTGGATAAATTTGGAACACATTCAGGAAGGTATCTTAGGGATAAAAGGGGAGTGACTTCAGGATTTGTTCTGCTGAATGAGAAGAGAGTGATGTTATACCTTGTGGAGAGCACAGGTTCTGGGTGCCAGCAGAGACATTTGTCATGCATTTTTCACACAGTTGGGATCTGCTGCGCCGGGGGCTGGGGTTTTGGCATGGAATCACACACACCCCGTGGTCTGAGCCTTGTGGAGTCTTTCTGGAACAAAGACTGACGTCTTGGGCTGCAGGAAAATGAAAGAGCAAGACTTGAATTTTATAGCTTTGATGAGAAAATAGGTTTATCCTTGTCTTTTCTTAAAGGGAAAAAAATCCATCTCCTTGATGACAAAGCTGTGGTGCTCCAGCAGAGCCTCTTGCCTGCTGGGCTGGGGAGTGCTAATGGTGATGGGAACCTGACCTGGCTTCCAGAACTTTCCCTCAGTTGCCATTGAGAGTTAAAGCAACATCAGCAGCTCAAACCCCCTGTTCTGCTCTCACCCTGTCACCTCTGGCACTCTGCATCCCTCCCTTTTCACGGGACCTGGTCCTGAGCTGAGTTTCCTGGACTCAGCAGCTGGCAGGGGTGAGCAGAGCCGAGTTTGGGCGGTGATGACAGCCAGTTCTGGTTTCTCAGGTGACAGCAGAGCCCTTGGGCACAGCCAGGGAGCTGCTGCAGCCCCAGCTCCCTTGGGAAAGGGGCCTCGGCCTGGAGCTCCTCCTCAGTGTCCAGCTTAGGTTCTGGCCCCATTCAAAATTAAAGGAAAACCTATAATTGGGTGAAGTTTCCAAAGCAGAGCCATTAATTTACGTACAAAATCTCCAGGGAATTGCTTTCTGCAGCCAATGCATCCTGACATTCCAGTGGGATAGGAGTTGAGGAATGCTCTGATTGGGTTTTTTCCCTCTGGACAGACTTGTGTTGGAGAGGTCACTGCTGTTCCTGCTCATCAGTGACCATCTGGGTGGTTTATTTTTCCTGTGAAAGAAGCCAATCCCTTGTGAAAGAAAGGGGGCAGTCATTTGGGAGGTCATTCTGTGAGAGGGTGTCAGAGGTGACTGGCATGGGGGCTTTGGAGTGGGACCACCTCACATCCCGTTTCAGCACTGGACATGGGTAGTGTCCCCAGCACAAGCCCTTGGTTTCTATTCCTGGTTTGGGTGCCAGAGCTCCTTTCTGTTGAAACTCCTCCTGTTTCCTGCAAATGTATCAATATAATGTTTTATCAATGCAGAAGTTCCAGCACCAAGTGTTAAAAATTGCCATCATGACTGTAACATGTTTCCAGGGAAAAGACTGGATAAGCCAAGGAGTGTGCCAGTAAACAAGCAAAACTTTTAATTGTGCCTGTGTGAGCAGAATAATGAGGATCTCCTGGATCAGGCCACCACGTTACAGCTTCTGACAGGAGCCCCTGAGGGAGGCTGGGAGGTGATCAGGAAATCACACTCCCCAGCAGGGCAGCTGCCTCCCCTGTCAGCACCTCCGTGCGTGTCCGTCAGGGCGCTCCGGCCGGGCTCTGCCAGCTCTGCCAGCCCGGCAGCAGCAGCTGCAGAGCAGGTGAGAGCTGGAGCATCCTGCCGGCTGCTGCACGGGCAGGCTCCGTGCCAGCCTCCAGGAAACCGTCAGCACGTGACGGCAGGCAGGGAGGGCAGCAGCACTCGGGAACTGGCACTGGCTCGTGAACACAGAGGAGAACAACCTGCAGCCTGGGGCTGTGCCTGAGATTTGGGCAGGGGCTGCTGAGGTTGAGCCCCACAGAGCTCTCGGGCGCTGGTTGGGCTCTGTTACCTCTTCACCCACTGCTGCTGGAAAGCTCCTGCTGGGAAGGGGAGGCGAGGGAATCAGCACCTTGCCAGGGAAGGTAAAGGAATAATGAGAGAAGGAAAGCAAGAGACAGCACAGACACCACCCGGGCTGCTGTGTTCCTCAGGTGCCTGCTTCCTGTCATTCCCAAAACTCCCACCTGAGTCCTGAGCTGACAGCAGCACTCAGACTGTGCTTAATCACAGGCTCCCTCCTCTCCTTTCCATTCCCCTCATCCTCGTGTTTGTCCAGGCCCAAATGATGTGTTTGCAGTTTGGAAATTGAGATCTACAGAGTTGAGTTGTAGAGTCTGAATCTGCCTCCATTAACTGCGAGCTGTGTTTAATATTGATGCTCCAGGGACGTGAGGAGGGATGGAATGAGGCTGTTCTCCTGTGGAAAAAAAGCTGAAAAATCCCCCAGCGCTCTGGTTTTGGTGGCTGGTGAAGCTGCCAGCAGGCAGGCTGGGATTTAAGGGGCACATTTTTGCAAATCAGCGTCTTCATCAGCACCCTGAGTGGAGAGACGAGGAGGAGGGGGATCCGTGGGGAGATTAATGCAGCCTCTTGGCTTCCCTGAGTGCTCAGGCTCCCAGAAAGGATGAGGGTGTCACATCACTGCTTCTTGCTTCATATTTTTTCTGCTTTCGCTCGCTTTTCTCGGGTGTTGCCATCATTAAATGCTGCCATTCATTGTGTCCCTCTCCCCTGATGGCTGGAGACTCTGCCTGTTAATTGAGCAGCACCATGTCTGCTCTTCAAGCTCTCAGATAAACAACTAAAGTGCTTCATCCTCTTTTACTGTGATATTTTAAGACTTTCTTATCTTTGCCTGTCACAGAAGAAAACCTGAAAAGCCCAAACTTCTGTGGCCTTGGCTTGGTTTATAAATGGACTCCCAACAGCTGGTTTTGTAGAGGTCTGTCTGTGGTTGTCCTGCTCTTAAACTTGGGTCTTTATTTCAGATTGAAGGGTTTTTATTGTGATTCTGGGTTTTCAGTCCCTGCAGCTCTGGAGAAGAGAGAAAGAATCAGGCTTTTGTCTTCCAAAGGACAGTTGAAAGACTTTCTGTTATTATTTGGCCTTGCTTCAAAAAAATGCACTTCTGAGCGTGACAAACCAGCTCCTACCTGGGCATCTTGAACTCAACAAGGAAAAATGGGATTGAAGCATTGGGGTTTTTGCCAGTTTGGATTTTATTCCATGATAGCAACGTGCTCTGAGTTACGTGCCCCTAGGAAAGGTAACGGGGTGTCCACAGCCTCAGCTGGGGGAACACATCCATTTTTTCCCAAGGGCTCTCCATCACTTCCCCTGCTTTTTACCCAGCTGTGTGAACATCAAATTCCTGGGACTTTTGTGTCTGTCTTGAGAATGGCGCTGACCTGCACAATTTTCTCTCTTTAGGAGGGAATTTGTTCAGTGGGAGATGCAGAGGGTGTGAATTGGAGGATTAAGAGAGTCATGAGGGGTCACTTTGGAGACTGGTTAATGTTGAAACAGACTTCCCCTTCCGAAGGCTTTCTGAATATTAATAATCCCCAAGTGAGCTGGGTGGGAGCTGGGCTAAGCTCCCCGCACGTGTGTGACAGCCCCACCGCACCGCGGGCGCGCTGGGTTTATCCAGCTCCTCTGTGGATGTTTCGTGTGTTCCTGCCCCAAGGCCGGCAGCTGCCGCGGCAGCAGGCGTGGCCGGGGCTGCTGGCAGTGACTGTGTCCCGCGCTGTGTCCCAGGCCAGGTACAAGCAGAGCCTGGACCCCACGGTGGACGAGGTGAAGAAGCTGTGCACGTCCCTGCGCCGCAACGCCAAGGAGGAGCGCGTGCTGTTCCACTACAACGGGCACGGCGTGCCCCGGCCCACGGTCAACGGCGAGATCTGGGTCTTCAACAAGGTCAGTGTGGGGCCCAGCACAGCCTGCAGGGCCCCGCAGCGCTCTGGCACGGAGCAGGTGGGCTTCGGAGTCGGGGGATCACGGGGTGGTTTGGGTTGGGAGGGACCTTACAGCCCAGCCGGTGCCACCCCGGCCATGGCAGGGACCCCTCCTGCTAGCCCAGGGTGCTCCAACCTGGCCTTGGACACTTCCAGGGATGGGGCAGCCACAGCTGCTCTGGGCACCCTGTGCCAGGGCCTCCCCACTCTCACAGGGAGGAATTTCTTCCCTCTATGTACCCTGAATTTCCCCTCTCTCAGTTTGGACCCACTGCTCCTTGTCCCATCACTTTTCCAGGTTCAGAACGTGAGCACAGGCGTTTGGTTCCCTGTTTGCTTTCTCCCTGTCCTTGAGGCTGTGTGGGCCCGACAGGCTGTCCCTGCCCTGAGGGGCACGAGGGGCTCCTCTCCAGTGCTCTGCAGCAATAAATTATTGTTGTAGAGGTTCACAGGGAACGTTGAAACTTGGAATTGCCCGTGGTTTACTGTGGGTTCCTACTCTGGCTCACTGTCCAGTGTGCACGTAGCAAGGGAGCATGGACACAGTCCCTGGGAACGGGTGCATCTGGCATTATCTGGCTTTTTGCCACACGTTGAGGCTGCAGGAACACGTTTTTCATGTGTTTATGGTGAGTGCTGTTGTATTAGTAAGGAGCAATGTTCCAGTTCAGATACTGTTTTCTGAGAAAACCTCAATGTGGTTTCAGAACCACAAAAATCAACATCTCCCAACCGCAGCCGTGTTTATTCTGACATTTTGAAAAACTTCTCTGCAAATTCTGAACACCAAGCTTGCTTTTTGTTTTAAATATCTCTGAGTTGTTCACTAAACAATGGGGGATGAAAGCTGTCCACAGTCAGTTTCCAGTGGAGCTGCTGTTGTGCCATTCCCTCGAAGAGGCACAGAGGGATGGTGGGAGCAGTGTTAGAGCAGGAACTTCTTCCTCCAGACCCGAGCCAGAGAACAAACCCTGCGTCCAGCCCGGCGTGGCAGCAGCATCAAAGCATCACCCCGAGCAATGTGCTGCACAGCTCCTGTTTAACACTCCCTCTTGCTTCAGACTGCCTCATTTGCATATCATTAGCAAATCTGATGTTTTATGTGACCCCCACAGCAGAGCTGGAACATAAAATTCTTCTGGTTGGAAATACCACAGTATTAATCAGAGCTATAATCCCATCTTAGCTGGAGCAAGATGCATTAGAAATATAAAGTTAAAACAATGCCTGCCCATAAAATGTCGTTGATGAGATGTGTCAGAGCAGGTTTTTATGTGTCCCTTCCTGGGCTTGGAGTGTGCTTCACGTGAGGGGTGACCTTAAGAAAGGGCTGTGCCGAGGACGAGCTGCTCGTGCACCCTTCCACCCTGCAGAGCTCCCTAAAACTTTGGCTTTTATAAACAATTCTTCCTATTAATTTTAATGAGACCACCAAAACTGTTATCTGTGGGCAAAGCTGGGTTTGGAAATGCCTTACCCCTCCCTGCCTTATGTAACACATGGTTTATGATCCCTCCTGTCTTCATCGACGCTGATACGTGTCCTTGAAAATTTGATTTTTGTAAAAAGTTTACTGCTTTTATTACAGCTATTTTAAGTCTCTTGAATTTAAATGAGAGTTATGATCCCATCCATCATCCTGCTGATGTTAATAGGAACATCACAGCTTTTCCTGAGGATTTTGGGCCGAGCTCAGGGCTGGAGGAACACCAGGTTGCCCTCTGCCTGCAGCTGAGGAGGATCTTGCTGGCAGCCACTGGGTGTTTGGTGGTGACTCTTTGCAGGCAGAAATCTGCTGTGGTTTATATTTTCAGCTCAGTTCAGGGTTGGCTCTTCAGAGCTGGTTTTAAATGGCTGATTTTTCTCCCCTTGCCTCCAGTTATTTGGGGGCGTTAAGATGGAAGACAAGGAACAAGATCCTTCCTATTTACAGAAAGGGAAGTGTGGGTACTTCACTCTGTTGAAGGCAGCTTTGTTGGTTTTAATTTTAATGGATAATTTGGAAAGTTGCACAGAAGCTAAAGCTGTAATAAAATTATGAAGCATCTCGTTAGGCTCAGGCGGGGTAGTGCTGATGGGCTGCAGGGGCTTAATTATCCATCCTGATTTATTGATGGGGTTTTCAGTTTAGGGTGTTTGATGTTAAATTAAAGACAGCTGGTTTGCATCCTTCATCAGTGTTGCAGAAATTTGGGATAAAATTGGACTATTAAATGCTGTTTGGAGTTGTTAGCACACATCAGAGCTCTAAATATCTAATACTGAAAACTCTTGGTGGAGTTTTGGGCTTTTTTTGTTGGGTTTTTTTTAGAGTTGAGCGTTTCAAATAATGCCCCAATCAAATCTGCTTGTCTTTGTGTTGACTTGGGTTCATAGTCCTCATTACCGGTAAATACTGACTGCTATTTGTATTTGATACCCAATCTAGGTTGATTTGGGGGGCTTCAGAGCTGGAATTCTGTGGGCGTGTTTCATTACCCCGCCAGCTCAGGTTCTGCTGCTTCCCTGCCCCGTGGTGACTGGAGTGGTGCTTTTTCCCTGGCAGAACTACACCCAGTACATCCCCCTGTCCATCTACGACCTGCAGACCTGGATGGGGAGCCCTTCCATCTTCGTCTACGACTGCTCCAACGCCGGCCTCATTGTCAAGTCCTTCAAGCAGTTTGCACTACAGAGAGAGCAGGAGCTGGAGGTGAGAGCTCACACTGCACAGCCCTGCTGGGTTTGGTGGACACAAGGGGAGCTTAAGCTTGCTTTGCTGTACACGCTGAAAAATGTGTTTAAAACCACGTTGGAAGGCCAATCAATTTGCAAATAACTTTGCCACTCTGATCTTTCTGGTTCAGTTTGCTATCCCATTAAACTTGGAATGATTTTTAATACAAGCACTAATTAAATGTTAATGTTAATAGAATCAATTTGGGCCCTAATGGTCTTTTCTGCTGAGATGAATGCTGAGGTGAACAAGACATCATTATTTTGGTTGCAAAACTCTGGTATCTGGGTATTTGGATGCAGTTGCAGTTTTGTGCTGTTGAAGTGAATGAGCAAATGTGAAACAACAAAACCCTGATCCACAGAGGGATTGTCCTGGTGCTTCCAGTTCCACAGAGTGCTGAATGTGTTCCCAATGAAAAGCTGTCTTTGGTTGCAGATGGAATTAGTAATAAATTTATTGAAGCAAATCTGAAATGCAAAGTGGAAGGGAAGGAGTTGGAATGTTTTGTGTAGACTCTCCCCTGCTCCCTCAGCTCCCAGGGAAAGGACATTTGGAGAGGGTCACTTCTTACTCACAGCTCTAAGACACTTTATTGGAAACCCCAAAACTTCAAGGAAGGAATATTAATTAATCAGGCAACTGACTGTCACAAATGCAACCTCCAGAGAGATGTTGTGTCCCTGCCTGTCAGGCCTGAATTCCAGTTTTTGGAGATGCTTTGGTGGGGCCTCTTTGCAGGTGGCAATTCCACTGTGCTGAGAGGAGGCAGTCTGAGAGCCTGGGATACGCAGATCCTTTCATTACTCCTTCTCTTCCACCAGTGGCAACTCCGTATGTTATGATGATAAGAAATGTCCCAAATCGTTCCCCTTCTCCCTGCAGAGAGATCAGAGGAGTTTGCTGTTCTCTTAATCTGCCACAGGGATTCTGATCTGATTCCATACCTTGCCCTAATGAAAAAATGCAAAATTTTCGGGAAAATTTTGGTGGCCAAAGTGTGCTCTGTTTACCTGGTTCAGAAAGGTGCTGGATAGATTATTTACATTTTCATTCCATGAATTACAAGTCTCGGAAATCATATTCTTAGTCAAAATTTTAAATAGGAGAATCACTGTGGGTTTCGAAAATGGGAATATTGGTCTGTGGGGTACTTCTGCTTTGTAGGCTGATGTTCGGGCAGGTGAAATACTTAGCAGCTGAATGCTGTGAATTATGTAGGAGTCAAAGCTGAGGCTGGTGCTGCCACAGTTACAACGTTCTCCAGACCCAGAGCTCCAGGGGACACTGGCAGCTCCTCAGGGTTATTCCCTTGTTCTCTGCAGGTGGCTGCCATCAACCCCAACCACCCCCTCGCCCAGATGCCTCTGCCCCCCTCCATGAAGAACTGCATCCAGCTGGCAGCCTGTGAGGCCAACGAGCTGCTGCCCATGATCCCAGACCTGCCTGCTGATCTCTTCACCTCCTGCCTCACCACCCCCATCAAGATCGCCCTGCGCTGGTGAGTGGGGGCCCCTCCCTGCCCGCCCTGGGGAAAGGAGGGTTGGAAAATCCAAGGGCTTCGCCTGACCTGAAACTCCCTGGCAGTACTGAATTGCAGGATCTGAACTGTGCACTGGGGACAGCAGCTTATTAATGAGAACTAGAAAGGTGAAAATATTGTTATCTTCTACTTACTGCGTTTTAGTTTCCAGCTCAATATCTAGGTTTGCTGAGATTAAGGGATTTACTGTTCTGGGAATTAAATATCTGCTTCCTCAGAGAGCAGGAATGGTACATGGTGCAATACAACTTTCTGTAAACTGGCCCTTGCACAAATCACATCCCAGATATTGCAGTTGCTGTAAATAATGCAGCAGCTTTAAACACTGCTGGAGTGAGGGGAAGGGAGTGATAAACCAGGGAAAGATGTTCTGGACTGACAAACCAAGTTAATTAGGCAGAAAGTTAGAAAAGGCTGCTGGAGAGAGCAGGAGCTTTCCAAGAGCAGTATTTCACCCAGCACCAGGACCTGTGGTGCCAGGAGGAGCCCAGGGCCCCCAGGCTGGGCACAGCTCACAAGATCCATTCCCACCTGCTCCTCTCAAAGCTGTGTCTGGTCCAGAAGGGAAAAACTTCAGGAGTTTTTCTGGATGGGGTTTGAACAGGCAGAAGCCCACGGACACTGCAGGTGGTGGTGAGAAATTGTCACCACAGCTCCAAGAGTCACTCGCTGCCCTTTGGGGATGTTTGTAATAAGTCACAATTCTTTGTACTCCGTGTGTTTCACATCAGCAGCAAACTGAGCCAGTTCTTTGACCAGGCTCTGGGTTGGGTGCCTGGTGCCTTCGACTGACACCCTTTGCTCATGGGAGGGACAGCACAAAACCTGTGGAGATTTTGGCCTGTGTTTGATGCCATGAGCTCCCAGGGTGTTTTCTCACAGAAGCTTGTAAACACTGGGAGAATTCCTTAGGGGGACTTTGAGAAACACTGTGTTTTGTAACCAGGAAAATATGGCTTCAGGGAACTGCTTTTATTCATTAAATTTTGTGGGCATCCTTTGCATGTGCTTTGGTTGGAGATGAACTGGTTTGTGGCAAACTGGAGCTTTGGAAGTGAGGTGGAAGAGATTGGTTTGCAGGTTGTCCTTCCTTTCAGTTACCAGACTTCACAGATTCTGCCAGATTTAAAAGGAAAATGCTGAAGTTCTGTAAGAGAGGTTTCTTGGTGGGTTTTGTTTGTTAGCTATGCTATGTTAGCTATGTTTTTTTCAGATGTTATGATCTGTTCAGGAATTTTCTGCTCCTCATCTCCATGGGAACGTGACTGAGGGGGTGAGCAGGGCAGGTTCTCCACAGAGCCACACCTGCCTGAGAGATTCTCTGAGTTGTGTCTGGGTGTGTTTGACAGGGAAATGTTTGTAAAACTCAGCTCAGGGGAAGGATCTGAACACACCAACCTCAGCTGGCTGGGGGCCAACGCTGGAAGGTGCCAAGTGAACTCCTGGATAGGGAAGAATTTCCTCCCACCTCCAGCCCAATGATTGTTTGTTGCTCACTGCACACACAGAAATTTCTCCTCTCTCCTCCAATGCTCCTTTCATGTCCCCAGTTGATTGGCACTATTGCAGGTGTGGTTTTATCCAAGCAATGCTGTAAGTGATAAGTGCTGCTGGTGGATCATTGGTTCTCACTGATGTGAAACACAACAGATGCAAAGCCAGACCCTCTGCTGCGTTCCAGGATGCACCACCTATGTGGGTGTCCTAAAGCTGTTAACCAAAAATAAACATGGAAACCTCTGCCATTAAAACTTCCCTTTTCCTTCAGTCCAGCCCTTTTCCTAAAGCTGACCCAGAGCCCTGTGGAATTGCTTTTTAAATACAACAGTTTTGCATTTCCAGACTGACACTCTAATGAAGTTTCATATGTGAAATTCATGGGCGAATGGAAGTTGGAATAAATGTTTATCCATCCCATTTTGTTTTCTGTGGTGAAGTAACTGCTGGACAGAATCCCTCATCAACTGGGGCTGCAGCTGCAGCCACTTTTGTCTAATTTCAGGGGCAGTAAAATTGGTGCTGGGGAGAGAAGCACAGGTGAGCCGAGCCCGTGGGATGCGGGGATGGAACTCCTGATGCCAGCCTGCAATTCCAGGACCCTGGAGTGTGGCTCTTGGCCACCTCAGTGCTGACTGTCCTTGTGTGCAGTGACTGCTGTGAACTGACGTGTTCCAGAGAGATCTTGTCGCTATTTAAAGCTCTGTGTGAGGGCAGTTGAGAGCTGAGCTGCAGGGACAGCTGATCCTGACGGACGGCGCTGCCGGGGAGCAGACGCGGATGCTGAGGGAAGGGGCAGCACTGGGGGTGTGGAGCTCTGTGTTACACACATCCCAGAGCAAAGGCAGCTCCATGGGAAGCTGTGCTGGGGGTGACTCATGTGCCTGTGTTTCCATCAGTCCTGGAAGATGCAAACAAGCTGCAGTCTCAGATCCGGAATTCCACGTCGGGCGAAGGCTGCGCTGGTCGGAGCTGACGTCAGGGCCTTGTGGCTCAGAGCTGTGAAGTCCTGCCCATAACGAGTGATAGGGCTCCTGAAAAGTGCTGGAAAACGCCCAAACAGCAGGAAACAAAGTGTGGGAGCAGCTCAGCCTCCGGAGTCTGAGATGTGCAGTTTGTTCTCCAGAAGGCCCATCCAGCACTGGAAGGGCACAGGAAAGGACTGAAGCTGTGGCAGCTGATGTTCTCTTTAAAGTGTTTTGAGAGCTTTTTTTCCCAATGTATTTATTTTGCATTTCTGCTTGAGATTTTGGAGGTTAACTCAGCCAATCCTCTGTCCCACACTGGTTTAGACAAACCACACTGAGCTTCAAAGTATTCCCGTGGTACTGAGCACCATTTCCTGCATTTCTGGGTTTCCTTCACTCCTGGCATTCCCTGGCCTGGAATTCCCTGGTTCATGTGCAGCTCTGGCACGTTTTACCTGAGGTTTGTGCCCATGGCCCCAGCCCTCACCTGAGACACCAGTGATGGAGGGGGTGCGGGCACAGCCTGAGGAGCAGCTCGTTCCCGTTTTCCTGGCAGGCAGAGGAGCCTGGAGAGGAGACACAGAGAGACTGCTCCTGCTTCAGTGAGGGTTTCATGGACTGGTCTCTTTCCAAACACCCAGGACAGTGCGGGGGGGCTGTGACTGTAACAGGGATGTGGAATCATGGAGTGGTTTGGGTTGGAAGGGACCTTAAAGCCCATCCAGTGCCACCCGCTGCAGGTGACACCTGTCACTATCCCAGGTTGCTCCAAGCCCTGTCCAGCCTTCCTTGGACACTTCCAGGGACACCCTTTTTTAGAGCCAGCAAATGTCTTACGGTCCTTCCAGACAGGTCATGATCCCATCAGAAGGGTTAAAATCTTCCAGCCTCCCCAGTGTGCAGGGAGGCTCCAGGCTGGTCCCAGGAACCAGCTCTGCCAGGCTGAGCCCTGCCTGTGGCTGTGTTTGGGAGGGAATTTCCCTGCGTGGTTCTGTAATGCTCTGTCGTAAGAATTTTATATTTCAGCAGATTGCAGAGGGATCCCACTGCAGGCTCTGGGTTCTTTATGGCTTCTCTTTGTGCTGGATGACGCACGCAGCGGGAAAGCAGCCTGGGGACCACGAGCTTTCCAGAGCCTATCCCAGTCCTCGGCTCCAGTGGATGCCCGTCAGGCAGGGATGCCCCAGGAAAACTGCAGTTGTCCTCAAGGTTTCAGAAATGAGCTCTGCTCATCTTTTCTTTGATAAGTGGTGGTTGGCTCTGGTGAGGGCAGGCTCCTGCTGCAGCAGCTGGATGTGGGAGATGGGACTGCTGAGCCCTCGTGGTCCCACAGAACCCTGTGCAGGACTGGGGCAAATGCCAGCTCAGAGTACACGGAGGGGTGAATTCCTCCTTAAACAACAGGGAGGGGATTCCTGAAGGACTGGGACAGCAGGCTGGGAATGTGGTGCTGTCAGAGGAGGTCATTTCAAGTTGGATTTGCTGTGTTTCCACCCCAGAGCTGTCGTTCCCACTGCTGCCCTGTGCTCCCGGGGGGTTTGGAGGAGGGAGGCAGCGCTGGGGATCCGGGCTGGCAGCGTCCCCCCCGCCCACACACTCCCGGGTTTAGCAGCTCTGGGGATTTTCCAGGCACAGCCAGAGGCTCTGCTGACAGGACTCGGCGTTTTCCAGGGCCGGTGTTCCTGGAGTAGTGGGATTTGTCAGGCTGAGGAAACGGAGTCAGCAGTTTCTTTAATTAAATAAGGGAGGTGTGTGAACCTGGCGCGCTCGTGCCGCTCGCTCCGCTCTCTGTCCCTGCCTGCAGTGCCAGCTCTCCAGGGGAGCCCAGCCAGGGCTGGTCATCATTCCAGCAGCACAGGCCCCCCGGCTCCGGCCGTGCTGCTCCCCGGAGGCCGTGCTGGACGCCTGGGAGCCCTTTTGCCCTGCCCTGTGTTGGAACATTTGTCACCCTGGCAGCTGCAACGGCCCTGCCTGGACACTGGGCACAGAACCACGAGGGTGACAAACAGAGGGCCTTGCTTGGCTCTGATTGTGCCCTGCCAGGGTTTCCTGCCCAAACACCACTCTAAAAGCAGAAACAGTGCACTAAAGAAACCTCCTGCTGCATTGTCCCCACAGAACCTTGCCATTAAACACTCATTCGTGTGCTCTGTTTTACTGCCTCTCCCCAGGTTCTGCATGCAGAAGAGTGTCAGGCTGGTGCCAGGAGTCACGCTGGATTTGATAGAGAAGTAAGTCACATTTTATCTGTATTGGGGCATCCTGACAGGGGTTGGGAGAACGGAAATCTGGATAATAATTGTTAGTTCTTAATAGGAGAGTGTTCCCATCCTTCCCTGGCGTTTGGTGAGGTGCTGCACGTGTGGGGAAGGGCAGCTGCCTGAGCTGCCCATGGCCCCTTATCAGCAGCGGGGTGAGACCTCATCAGCTCCCATTTCTTGTTCAGTTTTTGCATGTTTTCAGTCAGGTGAGGTTCAAAAAGCCTCTGAGTGCTGCCAGCCCTTGCACACAGGGGTGCTGGGCCAGCCAGGCTCATCAGCAGTGTTTAGGTGTTTAATTGTGCTAATTTTATGTGGGAAAATTTGATTATCTCCTCTCAGCTGGGGAAGGTGAGTGATGCTTTGTGTATTTCAGAGATGCTCATCAGCCCAAAATATAAAAACAAATTCAGTTTACAACTGACAGAGCAGAGGCAGACTCAGGGGAGGTGTTGGAGTGGTTGTCAGAGACACATCAGCCAGGGAGAAATCCACCACGGGATATTGCCTTCTCTGAAAGCTGTGGGGAAAATGTCCTGGAGGTTGGGGCTCTTGTGGTCTCCAGGAGATGGGGAAACAGGAAGAAAACACTCCTGGGGCTGAGTGCCTGAGGTGTCCCACAGGTTTGGGGATGAGGAGGAGACTGAAGCCACCTCAGGCCACGGACGAGTGTAGTCAGACAGTGGCCGTGCATGTTAATTAATTAACAATTGCCACAGGAGTGTCTCTAATCAAAGATGTGGTGAGGTTGCTGAAGGCCTGAGCCAGGCAGCTCAGACTGGGCTCCCTGAGCCCCTGGATGTGCTGCTGAGTGTTAAATCCTCTTTATTAAACACAGGTTTCCTGGCAGAAACAGGCTTTTGCTCAGAGCTCCTGGTCTGTGCTGTGCCACAGCACACGTGTGCGTGTGTTACAGGGGAGGAGTGCCAGGAGCAGCTTCCTGTGGATATCAAATATTTAAACCTCATCATCTTAACCTGCTCCTCATATCAATTATAGAAAACACAGATTTTTATTACAGTCTCGAGACAGACCTGGAATAATTCCTGGATTGCCTATGTGTATATTGTAATTTATAATTCAGTTGTCTTTAAAACTGGGGGAAGAGTTTATATTGCAATTAAGCTGCAGACTTTGAGGCTAAATGGAGCTGCACCTCCTCTGAAGGGCTCCCATTTCCAATTATCTGGGCTCAGCCCACGTCCTGATGGGGAACGTGTGGTGGATCCTGATATGCATTTACATCACAGAGCCTCTGAGGTGAAGCCAAAACAATCCCTTAGCTTAGAAATAAAGATCTTTCCTGGAGCCAGACAGCCAAATGTAAAGGAATTTTGGTGGGGTACTGGGAATTTGGGAATTTCTGGGTGCCTCTTCATGAGACCTTCTGTTGGGAGCATCTCTGTCCATGTTCCTGCTCCTTGGGTGGCTTTTCTGTTTGATCCGAAGGCTTCAGATCATCTGTGCTGGAGGTGTGGCTGCTGAGTGACATGAACTGGGCCTTGTTCTGCTTTTTAAAAAGTTTGGAAAAAACCCTGAGGAATGGTTTTTGGGAATAAACCCGTGGTAATGGGAATACAAAACTGGGTGCCAAGAATCCGGGGGTGTACAAGGAAGCTTCAGTCTCTGCTGCTGCACTGGGCTCCCTCTCCTGAAATCCTGCTCTCAGGAGTGGTTTATTGCTTTGCTGGCATTTTTTAACCTGGGTCCATCGTGCAGAAGGAGGGAATTCTCTAAATAAAAATCCCCTGAACGGGGGAGAGGAGCCTGGTCCCTGGGGTCCCTCGGGGCTGGTGACACAGGACCCCTCCGAGTGTCACAACGTGGGGAGTGTCCTGCAGGTCCAGAGCAGAGCCCGCTCCAGGCTGTCAGGCTCCAGCACCACATCCATAAAAGTCACCAGAAATAACAAATGGGAGACTAAAATTAATGTTTGTTTTCACTTCGAGCATTATCAAATGTCACGGGTTGGAAATTACTGATTGCTTAATGTCTGTTCAGTACTGATGGGTGATGCCTCAGTAGGAGCCAATTTAAAGATGGAGGAGGAAAAATAAAATCCCAAGATACCAGACAGCAAAAGTGACTTAATTGGAGAAAATGCAGGAATTAACCTGTAATGCAGCAAGTACCTTTGGTGCCCTCTCTGTCAGGAAGGGAGGCTGGGGGGCAGGTGAGCAGCTGGTTGGGAGCATAAGTCATTTCCCCGGGTGATCCCAGTAGCAAACACCAGCTACTCCAGTGCCTCTCAGTGATCTTCCTCTGCCAGGCTCTCCTGCTGCCTGTTGTGGCCAAGGGGCCCGGGGACATCACTGTCACCAGCCTGGGGGCACCAGGAGCCACCGCTTGGGCAGCTCGGGGCTGAGGGAGTGTCCCTCTGGCACTTCCACCTCCAAATTTAACACAAACTCCTGGCTGACTTCTTGAAGCCGAGCCCTTGGGCTCAGAGGAGTTTGTTGTGCCCAAGTCACTGGAAGTGAAGGTTGGTTTGGCAAAGTCAGGGGGCACAAGGTGTCCCTGTGTGGTGATGAACTGACTGACTGGGCTTGGGGTTAAATGAAAATATTGCTGCTCTGCAAGCCAGTGAGGCCAAGTGCTGGTTAAGGTTCTCTTTGCATTGCTGCTGGAGTACCCCACCTGCCTGGTGCTGCCAGAGCTGCTGGGATTGTGGCTTGGCAGAACCCACCAAGGTTCCTAAACTGGTGGAGAAAGGCATTTGATTAAAGGAACAGAGCTGGTGCTTTCAGCAGGACTCGGCAGGGCTGGTGCTGTGGCCTCTTGGACAAGTGAGTGATGGTGGTGGGAGGCACAGTGACACCTGTGCTGTGCCAGGGCCTCCCTGCAGCAGGGCTGGGGCAGCACAGACACCTCCTGGAGGTGTCGTTGAGATATTTAATCAACCATGGGCTGGTCCCAACTCTGAAATACTGCAGCCTTTTTTTTTTTTAATATTTATTATTTATAGTGGAAGAAGATAATTCATAGTTTGCCTTTAGACCTGGATTAGGCAGCTTTCAGCCCCTTGATTTTCTTCTGTGAAATTCAGAAGACGTCAGAGCTGATTTCTGTGTGTTCCAGTGAGTGCTCCTGGCCCCAGTGTCCCTCAGTGCCCCTGGAACATCCCTGAGCTGGAGCTGGGGGAGGGCTGGGCTTCGGGACGTGAGGAGTCTGCCTCCCACAGTCGCGGGGGTTGGGCTGTGCTGCAGCGGCTCCTGTTGTCACTGCCTCTGTCAGTGCTGGTGGGGTCCGCAGGCACAGCCTGGTGGAAGGCAGAGCGAGGATCCTGCTCCCAGGGATGGTTTGCATGGCAACGCTCCCCTCACATCCTGGCTCTGCAGCTCCGGGAGATCAGGGGAGAGCCTCACACCCTTTGTGTTCCTCGAGGTTTGCCAAGGTTCCACAGCACACCTGCAGCATCCCTGGGATTTTGTCTTGGAGCGCAGGAGCTGTGCGGATCCTGTCTGAGCAGCGCTTGCCAGGTCAGGAGGTGTCACACAGAACCACTGAGGTTGGAAAAGTCCTCCAAGATGGAGCCCAAGCTGTGCCCGTCCCCACCCTGTCCCCAGCCCAGAGCCCCGAGTGCCACGTCCAGGCCTTCCTTGGGCACCTCCAGGGATGGGGACTCCAAACCTCCCTGGGCAGCCCCTGCCAAAGCCTGACCATCCTTTCCATGGAGAAATTCCTGCTGGTGGCTAAAACCTGCCTTGGAGGTTGCCATCACATGGGGTAAGGCGAGCGTGTGGCTTGCCGGGGAGGCTCGGCAGGGATCCCTCTGGGTCCCAAGTCTCCCCCTGGCTGGGGGAGCTCTGCTCTGCTGCACGGGGTGTTGTGCAATGCAAATATTGACGGGGAATCCTCAGCAGAGCCTCCGTGGCCTCGCGTTCCCCGCGCTCGCTCCGGGGGATCCGTGAGCAAACACTGCTCCAGAGATGTGTGTTTTTCCTCTGATACCAAGACAGACAGGAATTTTTTATAAGATGTTAATTTCCAGCTGGTTTAGAACTGTATTTATGCAAGGGAATGTGCTGCCTCTGAACCTGCACGGGAATGGTGCAGCAGCACGTGGCAGAGGAGTGAGTGGCCACAGAGAGGCTTCCTGTGTTTGTCTTGATACCTTTAATATTTAAAAACTGGTCACAGAAGGGAAATTGAGTTAATTAGGATTAAATCCATAGGATGTCTTAGTGGGGTGGTGCATGTTTCTGAAACTTCCTCATTCTGTTCCTGATAGTTTCTCATGAGGAGAAAAGCTGTGCTTGGGAGTGCCAGGCTGTGTATTTTATATTGTACATCTGGTTATTAATGAGGCAGCCCAGGACTGAGCCTGTTCATCTGGGTTTGTTGGGTGTTCGGGCTTTTTTCTTCTTTTTTCCTTGTCTTTGTTTTGGTGAGGAGCACGTAAACATTGAAAAGCTTATTTAGGAAAGCTGATCAGGGTTGGAGGCAGAAGCTGAGGAGAGTGAAGAGCAGCTCTTGCTTTCCCTGAGGTGGTGGGATGTGTGTTGATCCTGGGTCACTTGGGTCCTTCCATCCCAGGAATCAGGTGGCCTGGTGGTCCTTTGGTTTGTTCTCATGTGAGAAGTTTGTTCAGCTTCTGGATGAAAACAATTTGAAGGACTTTTTTCAGTCTACAAAAACAAGATCCTGGGCTCTGGAAGAGCAAGATCCCTGGTGGAACATTGCTGTTCCTCCTTCACTCATGTGCTTTGGCCAGGCTGTTGTCCCAGGGGTGTTGGTGCTCAGGGTAATAAATGTGAAGCCTGGAGGGGACCATGGGTTCGTCCTCCCTGAGCTTGTGGCTGTCTCAGACTGCAGAACGTGCCCAGGCTGCTGCTCAGAACAGTCACACAGCTCCTGCTCCTCTGAGGGGGCTGTGCCTCGACCCTGAGGGTTGAATCACTTCTCTTTCTTTTAATGTTCAAGTGCTCTTCTTTCTTTCTTTCTTTCTTTCTTTCTTCCTCCACTTGTGAGAAGTGTTTGTTAGCACCAAGATTTTCCTGTTGTGTTAACATTGTTCCTTGGTGGGGTGGATGGAATGACCTTAAATCTCTCCCTCTGTTACCCTGATTCAGTTTTCAAAGCTTTTTCTGCATCCTCTGTGCTCTGTGCATCCTGGTTTTTCACTGTTTAAGTCAATGCCAACATGGGAACACTTGGCAAAACATCCCAGTCTCAGCACTCCAGGCCCAATCTCCTCTGCCCACTGCTCCCTCCCTTGCGATGTGGATCCCCAGTGTTGCCATCCCTGAATGCCCAGGGCTCTCCCAGCTAACCGGTGTTTCTTTGGAGTGTGTTGGCTTTGTTCCTGTATTTAGCACTTGAGGAGCCTCCCTGTGACACGCCAACCTTACAGCGGAGAGTCCCTTTGTCTCCAGATGCCGCTGCAAAGAGAGGTGTGCATGTGTGTATCCCGAAAACAGTAGGGGCTTTATTAAGGGTTTTTTCCCCCCACTTGTAGGATTCCCGGGAGGCTGAACGACAGGAGAACCCCCTTGGGAGAGCTGAACTGGATCTTCACAGCCATCACAGACACCATTGCCTGGAACGTGCTGCCCAGAGGTGAGCAGAGGGTGAGGAGTCAGTCAGGGGGACACTGAAACCAGGAGAAAATTAAACCCCGAAGTGCAGGAACACATCAGGATGGATCTGAAAGCTAGTTTGGATTTTATTTGTTCTTTCTACCAGAGAATTGCAGTGACCTGATCATTAGAACCCAGAAAGGGTTTTTCTGTGCTAGCACAATTGTTTTAGTGTGAATAATTCTCTTTCTTACTGTATTTGTACAGAGCAATCTGTTTTCTTCCAGCCTTGGTTGGTAGCATAAATAAAGGGGTTTTTTTTCCTCTCTGCTGGTAAGGCAGTTTTGTTTCCCATGAATAACTTCATTCCTCATTTCTCTACCCCTGTTCTGCTCTGAATTGGTGCTTCTGGAGCACAGGCAGCCAAATTTGTAAACCGTTCTCCAGCTCTGCTCTTCCTAATGCTCAGACAGCATCAATTCTTCTCTGCCCTGTAGAAGAGAGCACATTTGCTATCTTTCAGGATTCATTTTGGCTTCTCATAAGCACATCAAACTGCCAGTTAACAGATGGATAGTTCTTGATTAAACAGTACACAGAGGTCCTGTTCTCCCTCAGCAATTTTCCAAAAACTTAGTCAGGCTGAGCTGAAATGAAGCACCAAAAGGGAGATTTGATCTAGAAAAGGCAAGAAAGAACCTGAGGTAGAAAGGGTTTAATTGTGTCAATGTAAAATGGAGAGGCTGTGGTGCTTCGGGGGAGCTCAGGAGGCAGAATTTCCCTCTCACAGCTGTCATACCCCGTCCCTGCACAACTGCTGGAGATTCCCTGCTGCTGGAATAAAAAGTTAACGTGGTTTTGTGTTTTAAACCGTTGTTGCCCGGCACCTGGGGAGCTGCGCTGTGCCCCTGGTGATCCCTGCCCTCTCCCAGCAGATCTGTTCCAGAAGCTCTTCCGGCAGGACCTGCTCGTGGCCAGCCTGTTCCGCAACTTCCTCCTGGCTGAGAGGATCATGAGGTCCTACAACTGCACCCCGGTCAGCAGCCCCCGCCTGCCCCCCACCTACATGCACGCCATGTGGTGAGTGCCGGGCCTGGCTGGGGGGAGGCTGGGCAGGAGTTCTGCCCTGGAGCGGGGACAGAAGGGGAGGAGTTCAGGCCCTGGCACAGGCCGCCCGGAGGAGCTGCGGCTGCCCCATCCCTGCAGCTGCCCAAGACTGGGACTTGGAGCAGCCTGGGGCAGTGGGACGTGTCCCTGCCCTGGCAGGGGTGGCACTGGGTGGGCTCTGTGGTCCCCTCCCACCCAAAGCGTTCCATGATTCCACTCACACCTCCGCACTGCTTCCCTGGTTCAGTGGGTGGATCAGGACTGGAACAGCTTGTGGCAGCCTAATACCCATCTCCAAAGCTGCTTCTGCTCTCTGCATTCATTATTATCCTGTAATTCTGTGGTGCAGGAGCTTCAGTCCAGCTCTGTGATCTTTCACTCCAAATACCAAAGAAATGGGTCATCTGCTGCCTTTGTTTTCCCAAAGTGAAGCTGCTCCCCTGGGATTGTGCAGGGTGGGAAGAGCTGAGGGCCTGAGGGAAAGCTCCTGAACTCGCATGGCTGAAGTCGAAGGAATTTCTGCTGCAGAGTTCCTCTACTTTTGCTTTTAAGATGATTGATGGAAATGGAGGTGGCACAGTTATCACAAAGCTCCTAAATGTGGTTCTGCCTATCAAACCAATGCCCCATGACCAATTACAGTAAAAAGAATAATAATGATAACAGTAATAACAAAAATGCTGCCTTTTATTGTCTTACTCAGTGTGATTAATAGAGCAGCACCAAACTGGGCCAAGCACCAAGTGGTGCAGTGGCACTGATGGGGCTCCTGGGGGACAGAACAGAGCCCTGCTGAAGGCTGGGCAAGGGGCAGGCAAAGGCAGCTGAGGGGGCTCAACCTGCCTGCGTTTCCAGAATCCTTTTAATCAGCTTCCTCCATGAAACGTGGAGGAAGATGGACGTAGAGGAGGGATGAAGGGGTGGTGAGTGAGTGTAGCACTGACAGCAGCACAGGGGAGCGCAGGTTCTCAGAGCAGCCTGGTCTGTGGGAGGGGTCCCTGCCCATGGCACAGAGGAGCTTGAAGGTCCCTTCCAACCCAAAGCATTCCCTGATTCCGTGGAGCTCTGTGGCCTGGTTTCTGTAGGGAATGGAGGCAGGCTGGCAGCAGGGAGCCCCGGGAGCCTTTGCAGG
This sequence comes from Atrichornis clamosus, assembly GCA_013400975.1. Taxonomy (NCBI): domain Eukaryota; kingdom Metazoa; phylum Chordata; class Aves; order Passeriformes; family Menuridae; genus Atrichornis; species Atrichornis clamosus. The sequence goes on from WBMZ01011323.1 coordinate 42,282, forward strand.
TGCAGGCAGCCACTGAGGAGGCATTTGCTGGTACCACAAAGCTGCTTTAATTATTGAGAATTCTGGAGGAAATCAGGGAGCTTTTGGCTGGAGCTGTGAGCACTTGGGCAGCTGAACGTTCTGAATGCTGGGATGTGGGAAATGATGGCCCTGAGTGCTTTGGATCAGCAGTTTCTGAGGAAAATGGCTTTAGTCACTTGTGACTGGGGTGAGCTGTTTCATCAGGGGCATCCAGGGGGACACCTGTAAGTGCAGAGCAGGAGAAGCCACCCGAGTTCCCGTGGTGACTTTGAGCTGCCTCAGGTGTGGCAGAGCCCCAGCCATCAGCTGCAGTTTCCCACTGCAGGAGGGTAGAGCACGGTGTTGCAGGAATTCCAAAATTAAACCAGTAAATTTCTGGAGTTATTTATGGCTTGCATTTTGCCAGCATATTAAAAATCTATATTTTCTGTTCCTTATAGGAACATAATTCATTCTTATTGCCAGTATATTAAAAGCCTATATTTCTCTTTCCCTAAGGAATATGACTTGACTTGGAGTTGGTGTTGCCATCCAAGGGTTGAACCCCAGGAATGAAACTGGGAGCTCCTGGATCCTGTTCTGTGTCTCTCAGAGACTTGCATGGCAGCACAGTGGAGAAGAGAGACACATTTTCTTTGCTCATATTGTGGTTCTCCTGGGGCAGAATAGTGCTGGAAATTCCTTTGGGAAGCTGCAGGGTGGTGCTGGAGACACCTTTGTGAAGCCCCTCAGAGCACAGCACGGGATAACAGCATTGGTGCTGTTTAGGATTTACCAGAAATTCCCTAAGAACAGACACACAGGGCTCTCTCCTTGTGAATCCCAAACACTGGCGAAGCAGACAGCAGGGGAGCAGGGGACTGACACACTTTATTCAGTGCCCTCCAAAAAACGTGCAGTTTGGAACAAAGCCAGCAAAGGGGAAAATTTTCCACTTTTGTCCGAGGTGGCTCAGTGTGTTATTAGGAACTTTGAGTAAGGACAGATTTAGAAACTAATTTAGGGCTTGCTTAAATATCTTCTAAAAATAATCACTTGTCTGTCACCTTTCAGTCAGGAATTTTCTAATGGCTCCCTGATGTGAAACCTGCAGGCCCACTTTGCTGTTTGGGTGAGCTGGGGGATGTGATGAGGGCAGGGCAGTTGGCCACAGTGTGCAGGAAAGGATGAAACTCCAGCCAGGGGCTTGTGGTGGTCCCATGGAACAACATCTGTGGCTCTGGGTGGGGGTTGATCCAGCAGAGTTTTCTGATGGGTGTTTTATCCAGACCTTTCCCAGATTTTTGATCCCCAGGCAGCGTTTTGGGGAGCGAGCCCTGCCAGCCACAAGATCTGCACATGGTGGGAGGGACGCTGCAAAAAGTTCCTCACACTTGGGCATCACTTCACGTCCTGAATGATTCCCACTGCCCCTTCTGGGGCCTTAAATCAGCCTGTGCCTCTGTCCCCTGCACTCACCCAGCTCTGCCATTGCAGAGTTTTCCCCAGGCCGGGCTGGGCTGGCTCCTGAGCTGGGGATGTGGCACAGGCACTGAGGCTGCTGGAGGGAGGAGCTGCTCTGCCTGTGCCCTCAGTCCTCTTGAAAGCAGCTCTTTAAAATTTTAACCTTTCAGTTGTTGTTCTGGCCAATTCATTTGGGAGGTCACAGTATCCTTTTTACCTGAATGGTTGAGGAAAAGTGAGAACTTTTATTTTTTGAGGGAATATTTGACCCACAAGCTGTCAGGCTCTTTCCTTCACCAAGAAGGGCACTGTGTTTTGGAATCAGGAGAGCTGGTCTCTGTGCCCTCTTGGACAGAAGCTGTCCTGTTACTTCTGTTTTTCCTACTTTTACTGTTTTTCTGAGTTTTCCCTGCTCCCCTGGGGCATGGGCTGGCTGTGTTTGTGTGGTGCCTCTCACTGCAGGCCCTTGGCTGCTCTAACACAGGATTAGTATTAACATTAATATTAATATCTATTGATTGCCTGGCTGTGCTGTTCAGCTCTGAGTCGTTCTGCCCATTGTGCATGAGAACAGAGCTCTGTCAGCACCTTGATCTCGCTGTGATGGATGAGGGGTTGTGCATTACTGCTGTTGCCAGCTGCTTTTATTCATGGCCTTTGAAAAGACCTAATAATGTGTTTGGAAATATTTCCTAACACAGGTCATATATTAAACCCCAAGTACCTTAATTATGCTTTGGAAGAGCTACAGCCCATCCCTGACAGAAACACTGTGCTGTGTTCTCAGGCCATGAAATTCGGGTTGAGAGGGAGTCATAATGCACTGCAAACAACGAGCTGGAAGTCCTGGCTGAGAGAAGAACCATAATGCAGCAACCCAATTACAGGGGGAGCACCCTGGGAGAGAGCAGGATGGATCAGGGCCTCTCAGCCATACCTCAGGGAAATGAGTCTCGTGGAGCTCAGTGGCTCTGCAAGAAGAAAGTGATTGTTTGAGGAGGTATTTGGGGCTGTCTGACGTTTGAAGGATTAGATTAATTCAGATTACACTGTAACCAGATATTTTTTGTGTCTGTGTGTTAGTCTTAACATCTCCAAGTCCCATTATCGGGCTATGGAGAGGGAGAAATGCAGGGCAGAAATAGCAAAGCCTTGCTCTGAGTTGTGTCTGGAGCGAGGGAGAAGACAAGGATTTCAGGCTTGTGCCAAATATTCATAGCAAAAACCGTTTTTTAAAAATAGCTGTGTCTGAGCAGCTTCCCAGCTGTGCCCCAAAGCAGCTTAGGGAGGGCACGGGGTCGCTGCACACAGGTGAACTGGGGCTGGGGCTGGGATCCAGGCACACAGGGCTCGGACTGGCACTGCACTGGCAGAAAGGACAAACGTGGAAGGTCCTGTCCAGGAGACCTGGTGAAGCCAGAAACAGAGCTGAGGAGGAGCTGCCCCGAGCCCCAGGGCTGCCCACGGCCTCAGCCTCCCCTCAGCTGCTCCTCCCTGCAGGAACTCTGCTTCTCCCTGGCACCCTGTGGTGCCAGGTCACACACCCCATTCCCACAGGAACAGGGGAGGTTAACAGACGTCAAGAATGCATTATTAAAAGGGGCATGAGAGGGAAAAGCATTAGGCATTGAGTCAGCCCTGACGGCGTGAGTGTAAGACAAGCAGCCTCCTCCAGCTGCCAGCTCATGGGCACACGTGGGTGCAGACACACTGGGCTCTGCCTGGGCTGGGCTTCTGCTCTCCGAGCATTTCTGGGGGTTTCCATTGCCTGGCCGTTGGTGGGTTTGGGCAGTGAACCCGTCCCTGAGCAGGGCTGGGGCTCTCTGCCTTGTTCTGTGCCTCAAGTCCAGACTTCGCAGCACCACTGGGAACCAAGAGGCAGCTGATGAGTTCACATGAAATTGTTAAACATTCAAACAGTCCTAGGGTTGTGGGAGGGTACTGAACTGAGAGGGGGCTGGATCAAGAGATAGAGATACTTTGGGAGGGCTGGAGAATCATTTTAGGGCTGGTTTGGAGTGGTTGGGTACTTGGAATGGTACTTGAGTGGAGCAGTCTCTTGCACAGTTGGAGTTAATCAACAGCCCCTGGTTGTGGTGAGCAGGAACACGAAGGTTTCACACTGGATTCTCTTTCGGGAGGCTGAGGAGGTTTGAGTGATGTTGGCCAAGGTTTGAAGGGTTTGGGTAGGGTGGGCTGCGTGGCTCTGTTGGTTTTTGACAGCCTGTTTTTAGAAGCGTAAAAAAGAGATTTCATTTTAATCTACTCAAATCTCTTTTCAAATTTTTTGTTTATTCTTTCTGATAACACTTAAAACCTCTGAGGTTTGACCTCGCTGGGCTGCTTTGGGCATTTTGGTGGCAGTATTAGTGCTGCTTACCTAAAATTGCTGTGAGGAGCTCATCATCTTCTCACTGTGCTGCTGCAGTGAACGACCACAGAACCCTTCTGTGGGCAGCCAAACTCAGACCAAATCTCTGCTTTCTAACCCATTTTCCTGCTGCCTAGTAAAACTTACCTCAAAGGCCCTGGGGGTTGACATTCTCCAGTGCTGCAGAGGATTTCTTCAGGTGTTCTGCCCATTCCTCCAAGAAACCTGAAACTCAAAAATAATCATTCTTTGCTTAACATAAAATTGTATTTGCACTAATTGCTTTTGCCCAAACCAGGAGGAAACACCTCAGCTCTGTGTAAACATTTTGTCTGTGTTGAGCACCTGGGAGGCATTTGCTGCCCATGCTTTGATTAGCTCTTGATTAGCTCTTAATTATATGGGCAGCACATTTTCAAGTGGCAGGTGAGTGTGGGAAGCTGAGGGAGAGGTCTGGGGCAGCCAAACCCAACTGCAGCTCCTGAGTCCATGGAAAAAAATACGAGAGCCTCAGAGCTTGTTTTCCACGGGTTGGGGAGGTCGGTTTTGGTTGAGAACAGCTCCCAGTGGGGCTGGTGGGATAGAAGTGCTGGGCAGTGGGTCTGGTGGGAGGTTGGTTTGACTCAGAACAGGGTGCTTGGAGAAGTTATTAGAGCTGGTAAGTGAAACCCGGGGTATTGATGATCACCCACGGCCTGGTGCCTGCAGAGGAGAAGCAAAATGGCTGTGGCTGTTGATGTTAGCACAGGATGCCACGAGCCACAGAGGAGCAGATGTGTCTGGAGAGGAAATCAGGTGCTTTTGTGGAGGAAACCCCACAGGTGGGGGTTTAACTCGGCCTTGCAGAGTGCAGGGATTCCATCTGAAATGGAAAGTGCCTGCAGTGCCCATGGCCAGAGTAGGGGTGCTCATTTCTGGGGTGAAAAGGGGCTGTTTCACTCTTTTAGGAGCTTTGGAGACCGAAGTGAACCTCTGAGAACTGATGCCATGCTGGACTGGACCTTCTCCCTGCTCTTCTGAATGGTTTCCCCGTGTTACACCTGCTTCTTAAAAACCAGGGAATACCAAGCACTCCTGAGCCAGTCAGACAGCCCTGCTTTGTCCACATTCTTGTGTGGTCAGAATTCAAATTTCCCATCTGTTCCTTCTGGTAATTCCTTCTCTTCCCTCTCTGCCCTGCAGGCAAGCCTGGGACCTTGCTGTGGACATTTGCCTTTCCCAGTTACCCACAATTATCGAGGAGGGAACTGCCTTCAGGGTAAGTTGGGGAATAGCCCACGATGTGGGCCCAGTTTCGTTCGTTTTCTGACTGCTCAGGCCAGCTCATCACTTCTGCTTGTTGAGCCTTGAATTGGGGCAGTTTAAGGGTTTATATTTTTTTGCCCAGAGAAGCTGTGACTCTCCCTGGATCCCTGGAAGTGTCCAAGGCCGGGCTGGACGGGGCTCGGAGCACCCTGGGACAGTGGGAGGTGTCCCTGCCCACGGCAGGGGTGGCACTGGGTGGGATTTAAGGTCCTTCCAACCCACACCACTCTGGAATTCTGTGATTCTCCCTTAGGGGAACAGCCAGAAATCAAGTTTCAGCTCTTCCATGCTGCATGATCCAGCCCACACATCGGGGGGAGCAGGAAACTCCTGCCAGGAATTGTGGGGCCTGAGACCTGACCCTGAACATTCCAGAACACCCACATTGACCAACAGTGTTGTTACCCAAAACGTCCCAGCCTGCTAATTTTTAATACTATATTTGGTTTAAATTCCTCTATTCAGGATGAATTTTTTCTTGATGTTCCTATGATATTTCATGAAGTGAAACCTTTAAATAATAATTACTGTACCACCTCGGGTACCTGTTCCACCCTGATGTCTCTAATTTTCAGTAACATTCTTGCAGCTTGTTTATGTTGCCAAACTTCCAGAGGTTTTCTGGATGTAATTGCAGGTTGTCTCCAAAGCCCTGAGTGCAGGAGGAGACCTGTGGGCTCCTGCCAGGCTGGGGCTTGAGCAGGATGCCCTGAGGCCTTTATCCTCCCACCCCTTGCCTTCCTCACTCTGTGCTCTGGTTTAAAACGTAAAAAATACAATTTGTCTTCTCCTGGCTTATGTTCATTTTTATTTTAGGTCTCTAACAGTGTCATTGGAGGCTTTTTTTATTAGTGTTAACCCTCAGCTGGGCATTCTCTGTCAAGTGAGCTGAAATTCAAGAGATTTCTGAGTGTTTTGGGGTGGGAGGAGGCACAGACCTGCTGGGGATCAGACAGGAGGTCAGCAAATAAGAGTGGTCATTCTCAGCTGGAGATCGATTCAGGGTAGGCTGGAAACAATTTACAGGCTGGTTTTCAAGCCTGACAAATGCAGTTTATTGTGTATTTTGGCTGGAATTGAGGCAGGTTGAGCCATCAGTGTGCTGGGAGCCGGAATGTGATGAGATTCCTGCCTGGTCTCTGGAATAAAGGCAGGAATCCTGGAATAAAGGCAGGCTCAGGTCCTCTTCTGAGCCATTCCCTCTGCTTCCATGTCAAATCCAGCAGGGTCTGTGCTGGCTGTGCAGAGAGGGTTGGGCATTCCTCTGGGAATTCACCCTGGGAGCCCCCCTGGCCGCAGGATCCGGGTGATATTGGGATGCTCCGGGTGATGGGGGCCGGAGCACACAGGGACTGGGATATCCCTGGTGTGTTCCCAGTGTTCCAGTCAGTGCTGTGCCCTCAGAGCCCCTGGTTTGTGCCAGGGAAGGGCAGTGGCTCCGCAGGGGTTGGCTGGTGCTGGCCAGGGAGGGGGGAAGGGCACGGTCCTGTGGTCACTCTGGTCCCTGTGGTCACTCTGGTCACTGTCAGCCTGTTCATCCCTGCCTGGCAGGGCTGGGGAATGCCCAGGTGAGGCACAGGGTCACCTGTGGGTGACCTGCTGGGGGCAGGGAGTCCATCCTGCCCTGGGCACATCCCTGGACAGCCCCCTCAGGGCTGGTGTGTCTGGGCAGCACCTCACAGCCCCTCCTGTGCACTCCGGGTGTTCCTGCCTGCTCAGAGTGGAAAATGCAGTAACCTGGTGCAGAAGGGCCTGGGGGCTCACGGTGCTGCTACAGGGGTGGGTTTGGGTTGGCTTTCTCTCCCTCCTCCATCTCTCCCCTCCCTCCTTCCCCACTGATTTCTGTTGCCCCGTGGGTCCTACCTGGAAGCTGCTGTGTGCTTTGGTCAGTGCATTCTCACCCTGACTTGTGCCACGTACTCAGAGTGATGGATGGCACGAGGAATTTATTTTCATTGCTCTTGGATTGTGTCTCTGTGCCCTGGGCAGAGGCAGCTCCGAGTGCTGCTGCGGGAGCGAAACGGCCTCTGCAGAGCAGATAAATCCACTGCTGCTCCATCTGCTGCTCCTGGGGAGAGAGCTGCCACAGTTCCCTGGGACCTTCTGTGGGAACTTCTCCTGTTTCTCTACTCTTCCCTTCTCCTTTTTTCCAAACGCGTTCAAGGGGACTTGTGTCTGCTCAGCCTTTGTAAAGTTTTTATACGTTCAGAAACCCCCTAACAAACGTGCACCAGTTCCAAATCACAGGCAACAACGGAGTCCACAGGTGCCAGAACTCTCCCCCCCACTCCCTGTTGTTTAACCCAGGCCTGCTTTGCTCCCCCAGCACAGCCCCTTCTTCGCCGAGCAGCTGACGGCGTTCCAGGTGTGGCTCACCATGGGCGTGGAGAACCGCAACCCCCCGGAGCAGCTGCCCATCGTCCTGCAGGTGAGGGGCAGGGGCCTGCCCGGGGCGGGGGGCCCTGTCGGTGCCGTGGGTGTCTCTGTCCATGCCATGTGTGTCCCTGCCTCTCCCTGTCCATGCCATGTGTCTGTGTCTCTCCTGCCCGCTCAGCACGGAGCTGCCATCCCAATGGAACATGAATTCCACGGGTTGACGCATCCCTCCAGGATGAATGAGAGCTGGTTGTGTGTTCACCAGACCCGTGTGGACGAAGCCAGAGTGCTTTTCCTGCCCCATCCCGTGGCTCTGGTTGAGCCAGGCTCCTGCTCTGGCCCATGTCCAGCAGTGTCCAGCTCTGCTACCCCTGGAATCACTGCCTCTCTCAGAGCAGCACTTCCTCATGATCTCTCCTCTGGCATCTCCTCTGTATCCCAGCTCTGTCAGGCAGAGGCTTTTATCTTCCCTGTTTTCAGAAAGTGGAAGTTACTGCAGTGTAAATACTTTGGAAATTGACTGTTATCCATCTGGTACAGCCTGGGAAGTGTTGCCTTTAATGTGGGGCTGAAACTCAGCTGCAGGAACAGAAACCAGTCCCTGAGGACGGTGGCTGGAGGAATGTGGAGTTCTGGTAGGCGCTGCTCAGCCCAGACAGAGCTCACATGTTGAAAGGAGAGGTAAATCCAGAAGCAGAACGTGGTGTTCAGCCCATGTTTTATGGCAAGGCCAGGATTGCAGTTGTCATCTGTCACCTGCTCGGGCCTCTCCTCCCCTGCAGTTTGTGCTGACAGAAATACAGACCCTGGCCCAGGCACCTGTGGGCTCTGCTCTACCAGCAGCACAATTTAAAGCCTTTCTTTTGAAGGAAGGTGGTCCCAGTGCCTTGTGCAGGATCTGTGAGACCTCCCCTGTCAGCTGGGGCTGTGACTGACAGCACCATCCATCTCTGCAAGACCAAATTTTAATTTCCGGAGCCTCCCAAGCCTGGAGAGGTGAGATGGATAAGCAGAGGTGTGGTTTGTCTCTGTCACTGCGAGGGAAGCAGGCAGGATTTTGCTCCAGCGTTGCTGTGCTCCAATGGATTGTTTGGCACCAGCAGGCTCTGCAGCAGCGTGGCTCTGCAGTGGGACTGAGAGGTCACCTGGCAAAGGAACCTGTGTTCCTGCCTGGAGCAAAACCCAGCTGGGACAGCGTAATTATTGTTGTATTTATAGCATATTAATTGTGCAGTGGAGTAAGATTGGTGGGTAACAGGTCTGAGGATACTTGAAATCTGAGCCCAGGTGCTGCAGGACGGGAAGGGAGGGAGTTCCAGACCCTTTTGGGTGTCTTTTTGCTTTGACCCTGGGCAGAGAAGCCATCAGAGAGCAGGCAGCACACACAGCCTGGCCAGGCCTCCATCCCTGTGGAGGTTCCCTCTCCGTGGGATCTCCCCTGCACATGGACAGGAGCTCAGCCCCCACAGAGGGCTTGTGGAGATCACTGCAGTCCCTGTGTCCCATCCTGCCGTTGTGAGGAGGTGCCTGCTGAAGTCTGGGCTGTTCCTTGAGGCTGATGCCCCTGTGTGCTGGCCAGTCTCTGATGTACGTGTGTGGCCGTCAGTAACTCCCTGTTTTCCGCTCGGGAATCACAGGGACAGATGCCAGTGGCGCAGGGTGTGTGCGTGGGGTGGCACTCCAGCACTGCCATCATTCCACCTAAAGGCCACAGACTGGGCACTGGCTCCCCCCTCCTCATCCCAGGCTCTGGAATGTGTGTCAGTCTGGGCTGCAGGGTGTTGTGCGGGTCAGCTGGGGAAGTGGGGATGGGAATTGCTTTGTTTGGGCTGGACAATGACAAAAGGGAGCTTTTCAAGGCAGACACAGTTGGCTTTGGTGGAATGTGCTGTGGGATGGCAGCAGTGTGGAGCTGGGGTTTGTCTCTTCACCTGGACAGCCTTTCCAAGGAGGTTCATTTCTGGATAGAATTTGGATTTCCTTGGTTTCTGTGCAGGCTGGAGGGTCCCAGCTGTGTCACCTCTGTGCATCCTGCCCCTGCCAGGCCCTGCTGCTGTCCCAGCCCTTCCCCAGCCTCCACCTGCCCTGCTCCCTGCTGCTGCTGTCATCCCAAACAGCTGCCCCTGTTATTCCCAGGCTGGTTTATGGAACAGGCTGGTGCCAACTGGGGCAGGATGACCAAAATCCTTTCCCTTACGACCTGTCCTGAGATCCGAGCTCTGATCCTCAGAGTGAGACCATTACAGAAGTTACCACATCCCCGTTTTCTTCTGGACTTTTCCTGCACCTCCTCAGTACCCAGTACCAGTCACCCAGAGTGTGAGACATGAGCCACGTAATTTAGTTATTCTTCAATATTAAACATGAAAAATAATCTCATTTCAATATGCAGCATGCAAAAACACTGAGAAGGGGATGGAATTGGGAAGGTAAATCAAGGAGTCTCTTTCCCTGAGATCCACGCTGAAGGATGTTCCTCAATTTAAACCAAGGATTAAACATTGCATTCCAATATCTTACATCTGTTAAGGAGATTAAGAACTGCAAGTCTATCTGTTAATATTTCACACCAGGGTAGGTATAAGCCAGTAAAGCACCACCTCATTAGCGTTGTCAGACTCCATTTTAATGAGATTTTTATTAACGACCAACATGACCTTTTGCTCCCTCTTAAGTCTCTGATACTGATTTGCCAAGGAAAGCAAAGCCTCTGCTCCTGCTCCTGGGCTGGTTGGGAGCAGTGGGAGGCTGGGCTGTCGCTGCCCTTCAGATCCTGCTGCAGGAACCAGCTTGGTTGGAATCCTTAGGGATTGCTTCCCTCGTGTCCAGAGCAGCTCCACAGAGGAGCGCTCCCAGGAAGGAGCACTTCCCTGGCTGGCAAAGCTCCCGCAGCAGGGTTTGTCCTGCAGCTTTCCCTTCAGACCGCGTCGCTCCAGGTGCTCCAAGGGCCCCGAGGTCTCGCCCCCGAGCTGTGCGGGCACAGGGGTGTGCCCTCCCTGGCCAGTGACCCTCCTGCCTCTGCCCTGCAGGTGCTGCTGAGCCAGGTGCACCGGCTGCGAGCTCTGGACCTGCTGGGGAGGTTCCTGGACCTGGGGCCCTGGGCCGTCAGTCTGGTGCGTGGGGCCTGGGGCTGGGGGTGTCTCAGCAGGGCTGATCAGAACAGATTTTGGTGGGGAGGGGAGTCCACAGATCTGGCAAATGGCAGCTTCTGTGTGCTCGTGTGTGGGAAGTGGAGCAAGTGTCCCTACAAGGACAGGGGTTTGTGTTCGTCACCTTCATTCCCATGTTCGTGCCCATTGCAGCAAAGGGGAGTTCCTTGGGAATGGTTTAGTGTGAAATAATGTGAGGGACAAACCAGGAGGAAATGCCTGGGGCAAGTAAGAAGGTTTGTCATATAAAATAAACAGCCCAAAAAAGCATATACATTTATTACCTGTTCTCTCAGCTTACTGGCTGCATAGTTTTCTTCTCCTCCTTTATCTGTTTGCTGTCTGGATTCTACAAGCTCTTCTGAGCAGGCAGCAGCTGCATTCTGCAGTTTGGAAAGCGGCAGCACAGTGTGGAGCATAAATAAGAATTAAACAGGAGCAGTTTAAAACACTGCCATAAATGGAGCTGTTTGTTGATAAAAGTGATGAAGATGAAGCATCAGTGAGGGGACTTTATAGTGGTTTCTTTACCCTCCTGGAAAGACCTGTTAATTTCCAGTGGAATTCCTGAGCTTTATGGAGAGTTTCCCTGGGAGAGCAAACGGCCCCAGGTGAGGGGAGCGAGGATGTGAACATAAAACAGCCCAGGCTGTGAGGAGAGGGAGCTGGGGCTGGAATAGCCCAGAGTCTCCATGGACCACATGAGTCTGAAAACACCTGGTGGCATTCAAAATTAAAAAGAGCAATAGACAAACACACAGGGATCCCCTCTTTACTAGAAATGTGTGAAATTGTTTTCTACCAGATTTCTCAGCTGTGTTTGTAAAGGTGCTGCATCCTGGGTCCTGCCCCAGGGGCCTGAGCTGCCCAAGGAGGGGTTTGTTCACAGGGGTTTGTTCACAGGGGTTTCACTCACAAGGATTTACTCACAGGGGTTTGCTCTCTGCCTCCCAGGCCCTCTCTGTTGGCATTTTCCCATACGTGCTGAAGCTCCTCCAGAGTTCAGCCCGTGAGCTGAGACCTCTCCTTGTCTTCATCTGGGCCAAGATCCTGGCAGTGGACAGTGTGAGTATTCCTGGCCTTTGGGTCTCAGCACTGTGCTGCCTCAGCCAGAGCTCTGCTTGCTGGGGTTTAAAATAAATCATTAAGCTGGTAAGTAATTGCAGATAAATTTGTAGAGTCATATCTGTGACTCAGTGGTTTGTGGGTGCAATTAGCTGAGCACTTTAAATTGTTAGAAGAGGTGCACACATTAATCCAGGCACGGTTGTAAGTCCTTATAGAATGCCTGAACTGCTGTGGATGTTGGATTTTTCCTATTTGGGGGTTATTTTTGTACCTGTTCTCCATATCAGTGTGGAGAATGGCACTGAATTTGTGAAGACATTCCTACTGTTGATCCAACATTGTCAAGTTTAGTTTTATAACAGTATTTTCATTAACATCCTAAGAGGACTGGGGAAAGCAAGGAAAATGAAAACTATTCATCTTGGAGCTGTTCTTGAAAAGCTCATTTCTGGTGCACCCAGGGCTGGTGCCTGAGCCCCAGGTGTGTGTCAGGGGGCTCAGGTGAGGTTCCTGTGTGGTGTGGCCGGGCAGCAGCTCCTGTTTGCAAACAGAATACTTTCTGTAAGTTCTGAACCTGCACACCAAGCCTGCAGCCTGTTCTGGTCCCGTTGTGTTATTATTCACAGTGGAGCTGCTGCTTCCATGAGGAGGAGGAGGTGTCAGTGGTGCTGGATTCCCAAATTGTTCCCGGGATCCGAGCAGGCAGGGGTTGAGCTCCGGCTCTGTGGCCGTGGCCTCCCTCCCTGGAGCCCCAGGGCTTTGGGCAGCAGGGGCAGCACAGCGGGCGTGGAGCCGGGCAGCCTCCCCTGCGCTGGTGCCCGCGGTAAAGGCGAGGGGTCGCGCGGTGTGAGGCACAGCAGGCGCTGGCACGGGGCAGCACAGGGCAGAGGGAGCCCGCAGTGTGCCGGGGCACCGGGGTCGGGGAAGCCTCTCGGAGCTGCAGCCTGGCAGCAGTCCAGGCCCTGTGCTCCTGGGGCTGCCAAAAACAGCAGCTCCCCTCCCCTCAGCACTAAAATATTCTCTTGCATCTCTGCCTTGCCATCCCCTCCCCTTTCAGCAATTAGTTCCCTCTTTCACCTTCTCCTCCTGATGAAAAATGCATGATCCTGTCTCTGTCACAGGGAGCTGATGCCAAGTCAGGGTTTCCTCGCTCCCATTTTCGCTTCCTCAGTGTGTATCCTCTGGGTGTGACCCCAAAACGTCAGCCCGGAGCCTGAGCTGGTGTGTCAGCAAAGGCCTGTGCTCAGCACCGCTCCCAGCCCAGGAACCTGCCCCCTGCTCCCCAGGGGCTGGGCGAGGCCCTGGAGCTGCTCTGCAGTTCGGGGTGTGTGTAGCAGGAGGCAGGAATACACTGGGGAGGTTTATTTAATGTGGCACAGAGAGGGCCCCTTGAACTCCTCCCCACAGCATGAGGTCGCGTTTCCAGCTGCTGTTTGTGGCCCTGTGTGGGGGGCAGAGGGTTCCCCCTCCAGCCCTGTGGGGGTGTTTGGTTCCAGCCCCCACGAAGGGCTTGAGCTTTATTTTGCTTCTCAGATGAAAACAAGATCAGAAAAAAATGGTTAAGGAATGAAACATGTATTCATCACTGGAGGAACAAATGTGTGCATGTTGTGGTTCTCACTGTGGTTTTCTTGGTCTCTTTTCCAGTCGTGCCAGGCTGACCTGGTGAAGGACAATGGACACAAGTATTTCCTCTCAGTCCTGGCAGACCCTTACATGCCAGTAAGAACAAACCACCTTTATTCAGACTCTTGTCTTCCCTTGTTTCCGCTGCTGTGCTGCTGTTCTGGTGCTGCTGCTGTGGGGCTGCCTCCCCTGCAGTGGCACCCAGGGCTGTGCTGGGGACAGCCACTGCTGAGCTGTGTGCCAGAGGCAGCCAAACCCACCAAGGACTTACAGACTTGTCTGGAGGTCTTTGAGCAGAGTCTGTGGGGGTGGGAGCTGGGGGCTCCAGGATGGCTGCCGATGTGGCAGTTCTGTGAGGGTGTTTGTGAGTCTCCCCAGAGCAGGGCCAGGCTGGCTGGGAGCATCCTGTGGGCAGGCTGGGGAAGTGTCTCGGGGGTGACAGGGCCGATGCCAAGAAGATCCCAGCTTTCCTTCCCCTCTCTCGTCCCTCGAGCGTGGCACAGGCTGCACTCAGGGCAGTGCCACGTTCCGGGGTGGGCTGTAGCTGCTCCCTGCCCTGCTCTCCAGGTGCCCCTCAGTTTGTGTTGTTTCCAGGCTGAGCACAGGACCATGACAGCGTTCATCCTGGCTGTGATTGTCAACAACTACAACACTGGCCAGGTGAGTCCCTGCCGCCTCTTGCCTTCATCCTCTCTGCTTTGTGCCTTTACTTTGGTAGAAGTGTCCTGGCTTGCTTTAAAGCCCAGCCCTGAATGGGGAAACAGAAGTGGGAGGTTGTTCTGTGCTGTTTCTCTGTGGATTAGCAGAAGAGTTGGCCTGGAGGTGTGGCAGAGACATTCTGTAGCCAGCACCTGGCAGGGGGGACGAGGACACGGGTCCCTGCACAGCCACGGGCTTGTTGGGAAGGAAGGAATGCCTGGTCCTGCCAGGTGGGAACCTGATGGCTGGGAATGGTCTGTGGGATGAGCCATAAACCCTGGGGCTCTGACAGGTGCAAGGAATGTTTCCAATGAGGAAAAAACGAGCTTATGCATTACAAAAAGTATTTTAATGCTCAACTATTTAACCATCTCTAGCAGTGCAAAGCTGCCTTTCCCTTCACCTGCTGGTATTTTGTAACAAAACGAGGCCGGTCCCACTGAATGGTTATCTTTGCCTGGCTTGCTGTGTCCTTCAGAAGTGGTGCTGGTTTGTGGGGGTGAGGGGGGAAGCTGCCATCGCAGACAGGGCTGGGTGTGTGTTGCAGGAAGCCTGCCTGCAGGGGAACCTGATCGCGATCTGCCTGGAGCAGCTCAACGATCCCCACCCGCTCCTGAGGCAGTGGGTGGCCATTTGCCTGGGAAGGATCTGGCAGAACTTCGACTCAGCCAGGTGGTGTGGAGTGAGGGACAGTGCCCACGAGAAGCTCTACAGCCTCCTCTCAGATCCAATCCCAGAGGTAAAAATCCAGCTTTTTTGGTGAACGCCACTTGAATCGGCACAATTCTGGCAGGGGACGGAAGTTCCTACAAAGCAGAGCTTTTTCAGAGAAAGATCTTCTTGCTGTTTCTTCAAGGTGATGCAAATCAAACAAGTGGAGCTTCCAAAGAAATGCAGGGGGAGTTCATACAGCCCCAACCCTTTGGGATCTGGGCACTGGAGTTAGGAAATGCCACGTTTTTTCCTTCCTTGCATATCAGAAGCTGTTAAAAATGTGGTCCCAAAGCTCACTGTGTTGCAAAACCCCTCTAGTCTTTTTGTCCAAGTGTGAAAGCTGTTCTCCCCCTGCTCTGTGTGAAAATCCATCTTTAGTTGGCCGCGTTTTGCCTTTGTGACCCTCCCAGGAGAGGAGGAGGGGTTGTGCTGAGCCTGGCAGTGACTGAGCCTGGCAGACCCCGGCGCACGTGGGAGAAGGGAGCTGAGATAAACACCTGATAACGTGCAGAGACTGAAGATGAGATTCCCCTCCGCATTCAGTCTCTGCCCTGCATCCTCCTCCTCTTGTCCCTGGCCCTGTTCTCCCCACTTTCTGAGCAGTGTTTCTGCAGAGGTGGGATGGGCTGTCCAAAGTTTTCCTGATTTTTCTCTTTTTTCCCATCATTTTCTACCTCCCTATGAGCCCTTATCCAAAGACTGTAGTCAGCACTCCTGTTAAAGATCCACATCCCCACAGGAGCTCTGTGTGTACCTTATTCCTGTTAATTAATATTCAAGGCAACACCAGCTGGAAGAGTCACCCATGGGAAGGACATGGAGTATTCTGGAAATTAAACACATCCTGCATCTGTGGACTCCTAAAACTCAGTGCTTTGCTGAGGCTGCCGGGGTTGTTACTCCCCACGGGCTGGCACAGGAGTCGAGGTTTGCAGAGCCCCGTTTGTGGGGATACAGTGAATCCCAGTGGCAGAGGAGGGGAGCACCCAGGGCTGTTTGTGTCCCCAGGTTCGCTGTGCCGCCGTCTTCGCCCTGGGCACCTTTGTGGGCAACTCCGCGGAGCGGACGGACCACTCGACCACCATCGACCACAACGTGGCCATGATGCTGGCCCAGCTCATCAACGATGGCAGCCCCATGGTCCGCAAGGTAGGGCAGGGCTGGAGGGGCCGGGCTGGGCCCTGCCCTGGGCTCGGCAGTGGCTCGGCTCTGCGGGCTTCGGGCAGCTGCTCCCTCACGGAATCGCCACCAAAGCCCAGGATGCTTTGGGCTGGGAGGGCCTTCAGAGCTCAGTGCCACCCCCTGCCATGGGCAGGGACACCTTCCACTACCCCAGGGTGCTCCAGGCCCCGTCCAGCCTGTCCTGGGGCACTCCCAGGGAGGGGGCAGCCACAGCTTCAGCTGCTGCACAAGCAATGACACCACTGAGAGCAGCAGCCCAGAGCTGGGGCTGAAGGCTCCAGGCCGTCCTGCATGGCCAGGAGACACATCCAGCAGCATTTGGAGGTGCTGTTGTGTCCGTGTACCCTTTCCCAGCACAAATATTGCAGCCTTTGCTTTCCCCTGCACTCTCAGGAGCCCCTGACAGCAGTGGTGCAGCTGCAGCGTGTCTCAGTGCCCAGGGTGGACGAGATGGTGGTTGAGATCAAAATGTTCCTGCTGGTTAACAGTGGTTCAGGTATTCCCCTAAATGGCTGGAGAAGTGATCATCTCAGGGGGTTGTGGAAATTTTTGTACCCTGAGGTTTTTTTGATTTAAAGAGAATGTGGAGACAGGGATGAGGAAGGAAAGCACTTACACTGGAGCCTTCTCAGATGCACAAATTCTTGCAGGGCTGCTCTTCTAGTGATGCTCTTCTGTTGATCACTGGTCTGATTCCAGTATTTTACATTACAGGATCTTGAGTTTTAAATGAAATAGTTTTGTATTGCTAAAAGCATGGAGTGGTAGCAGTCCTGGGGGAGGAAGAGGAGGAGGAGGAGCTAGAGTGCTGTGGAGAGAATGTGGGAGCTCTGTTCAGTAGAAAGTTCTCCTTGTATTTAGAAGCCCAAGGATGGATCACAGGCCACTCCAGAGTAATTCTCCAGGTTTGGGAGAGTTACAGTTTCTGATGCACCATCGTACATCACCAGTACACTAAATGGTTTTTGACATTCTGGATTGTTTTTGAGGGCTGTTCTGAGCTGTCCTAATGCTTGTGTTTACTTTACTGGAACATCAACACCCTGGCAGTTGTCACCAGCATTGCTAAGATTCATTTCTGTTGTCTTGTTCCAGCATTTAATCAGTTTAATTCAAGAGAGAGCTGCGTGTCACACTGAATGCTCTGTGAGATTCATAAATCTCTCCTTGGGAGCTCAGTCCCTGAGCAGAGACAGCAGCCAAAGCCAGCTCTGTCTCCTGTCAGCTGTTCCCAGGGGCCAGCTGCCTCATGGAGGGGCTGAGCTCTGTGTGGGGCTGGGCAGTGCCTGGAGGGTCTGGCTGTGCCATGGGGGCTGAGGACCCCCAGCCCTGGCACCCCCTGCGGCCCCACACCCGTCCTGGGGGCTGCAGAGTGCCCAGGGCTGGGGCCAGGTCAGGGCTGGCTGTGACACTGCATCGGTTTGACAGCGTCGGGCAGAATCAGCCCCAGAATCCCCGGGTTGGGGTGGAAGGGGCCTTAAAGCCCATCTCATTCCACCCCCTGCCACGGGCAGGGACACTTCCCGTAGGGCAGGTCACTCGGAGCAGTGGGGAGGAGCAGAGTAGTGGCAGCCTGTCCAGGTAGAGAAGGCCTGTGAAGAATTAAGTGTGGAACAGAATCCCCGTGAATGAAGGGAGAGTTCTCACCCTGGATGGGCGCCCAGCAACACCAACAACAGTGACCGCACTGGTCTGTGCTTGCCTTGGCTCCCGTGTCCCTCCCCTGGGTAACCATGAGCTGTTTGTTGTGCTCTTTCCCCAGGAGCTGGTGGTGGCTCTGAGTCACCTGGTGGTTCAGTACGAGAGCAATTTCTGCACCGTGGCCTTGCAGTTCATAGAAGAGGAGAAGAATTACCCTCTCCCTTCTCCAGCTGCCCCAGGTGGGGGTTTTGGGGTTGGAGATGTAGGGCCTGAAAGTACTTGGGAATTATCTAGGAGTTTTCCCAAGACAATGAGTTTCTTGCCAGTGGGGATTTATCCAACAGCCCCACGGCGCCGTGGTGAGTATGAGGTGGGGAGCTCTGCAGTCTGTTCAGCCCTGTGAGGTGTTGCTCTGGAGAACCCATCCTCCACTGAGCCTCCACCTGAGCCATGGCTGGAGCTCACCAGGAGGCTGCAGAGACTGAGCCTCCTGCTCCATTCAGAGGGATTCCCCTCAGCTCAAGGCTGAAGGACATTTGTCAAGGCAGCAGCACAGCCTTATTTTCTTTTCCCCCCTCACATCACACGTGAACCTTCAGTGTCATGTTGGCCTGGTGAGGCCTGCAGCCCCAGCACTGCACGGGCCAGCCCTGCTCAGTGCTGCTGGGAACAAGGAGCAGAGGAGAGCTCTGTGCTCTGAGCCTGTGGCCCCATCCCTTTTGTTGTTGTGTCTGTGGCTTTATGTGGGGAAGAAATGTCCTGCTGAAGGTGTCACTAACCTCCCCTTTTCTGTAGATTTAAACTGCAGTGGAAATCTTGAAGGGTAACAGGAGTGTTGCAATGGATGTGCTGTCTCTGCAAGGAGTCTCCCTGTTCTCTGAATAACTAAATCATATTAGAAAATGAGCTCCTCCCCATTTGTCCTTCCTGCTGCAGGAAATACACACTGCATGCAGTTTATACAGTGCTTTTCCTTATCCAAAAGAATCCTGAGGTAGGACACTGTGGAAGCACTGGTCCCACCACTACAGTGCAGCCCCTGCTCACCGAAACAGAGCAGCTCTTCTGAGGCTGTGGGACTGTGTGTGCTCTGGGTGAAATGTGACTTGAAACTAGGCCTGAAGTTTGGTCAGGAAACCAGAATTTTCATAGCTCCTGATCATGAGAAAGTCGTGGGGGAGTTTAACGAGCAGCAGCAGAGAGGAGCTGGCCAACACTCCTCGGACTGCCCTGGCACAGGGGCTGGGCAGTGGCCCAGCACCACCTGCAGAGGGGAGTCAGCAGGGCCCCTGGCAGGCACTGCCAAGGCTGGGCTCACCTGGCCTGGCTGGCTGTGGCACACTCCCAGCCTGGACAGCAGAGACGCTCGGGCCGTGCTGGATGCGCTGTCGTACCTCGTTCCCCTTCAGCCCCTCACAAAACCACTGAATTCTGCTCGTGTTGGTGTTCCAGTTACACGCTTGCTGGGCACGGACCAGAGCACCGTGGCTGGGTTTGGTCACCCCCTAACTGCTGCCTGTTGCCTCCGCAGAGGGCGGGAGCCTGACGCCGGTGCGGGACGGGCCCTGCACGCCGCGGCTGCGCTCCGTCAGCTCCTACGGCAACATCCGCGCCGTCACCACGGCCAGGAGCCTCAACAAGTCCCTGCAGAACCTCAGCCTCAACGAGGAGGGTAAGAGACACTGCACAGCTCTCCCGTTTCTCTCACCCCTTCCTTGTGCAGCAAACAGCACGTGCAGGACAGCACAGGCTGGAACTGGCGCTCCAGCCCAAATTATCCGGCTCCGAGGGCTCCGATGAGGAGCCCCCTCGTAATTAGTTTCAATTTTCTGGTCATTAGCATTGATTTTTCTGAGTGTTTGGGGACCAAAAATGTGCCTTCCAAGCTTCCTGGCATAAGTGGGTTTTTAACTCAATCTTTTGCTTATTCTGTGTTTGATCATTCAGTATTAAAAGGGGAACTGTGGCTTTGCCCCCTGGGTAAGGGGTTTCCTTCCCTGAGTGTGGCAGGATTTAGAGCAGGGCTGTTCTGTCTGGGTAGGAATTGTTCTCTCACCAGTCCTCAGCAGCATCTGCTCTTTTCTCCTGGCAGCTGGCAGCTCTGTTGCATTTTCCCCTGGGAACCTGAGCACGAGCAGCAGTGCCAGCAGCACCTTGGGCAGCCCTGAGAACGAGGAGTACATCCTGTCCTTCGAGACCATCGACAAGATGAGGAGAGTCAGCTCCTACTCCTCTCTCAACTCCCTCATAGGTGAGCAAAGCCTTCCTGCCCTTCCCTCGGGGTCCCTCTTGGCTGTGTGGAAGGTTGGGATCTGCTTGATTTTACTCCAACGAGACTTCTCCCAGCGCCAGAAGCTGCCGTGTGTGGTTGGGTCACTCCTGCTCCACTGGAGGGGTGGGGATGGGAGCTCTTGGCTCCAGTTCTGAGCTTCACCACAATGGACAACAATCCTCTTAGGAATTCAAGCACAAAAATGTGGAGTGTTCCAGGAATTCCACACCCTCTGGATAGAGGATGAAGTGAGGGCTCCCCATGCCATGGATGCAGCTCTGAGTCCTTCCCTGGGGATGTTTCACCTGGGTTGTTTCTCTACAGCCCCTGTTCTGTGCTGCTCCTCCAGGGGAGCCTGACCCAGCTCATTCCCTCTGCAGGTTTATATCTACATAGGTAAAACAGGACTTTAAAAATCCCGGTTTTTGTCTTAAAAGCAAGAAGACTGAGTGTTCCCTGGAGCTCTGTTCGTGTGCAGGGGCTTCCATGGCTGATCCCACTGTTTGCCCTGGGTGAGCAGCTCTGACCTCACTTCCAGCACTCAGCAGCCCCTGCTTCTCCCAGCCTTTCCTTCTCTGGGGGATGTGCAGAACTCTGCAGAGCCAAGTGCTGTAGCCCAGAAGGAAGGGAAATTGTCCCTGTGTTTGTGCAGTGCCTGGCTGGTTTGGGATAATGGATTATCCTTTTATGGAACAAACTGGAGTGTTCACATGGAGCTCCTTCAACCCAGTTGTTTTTCAGGTGACTTGCCCTGAGTGCCACAACAGTTTTGCTTTAAACTTCCTGTAGCTTTTCAAACAATCCAAGCCATTTTGGCAGGACACCACAGGCACCATGCAGAAGGACCTGGCTTTTGGAATGGCCTCCTTCCAGGGAGAGCAGCATGCACAGGGAAATGCTGGGAGAAGTCTCCATATCTCCTGTGTAATCAGTAAATGGGTCCATCTTTTCACAGATCAGTGCAAAGAGAGTGGTGTAACTCAGAGAGGAATCACCTGGTGAGAGACCTGCCTTGACCAAAGAAACATTCTCCTCTGCTCTGTGTTTTCCAGGAGAATTCATGGTGATTTGGCTCTCCTGAGCTGAAAGATTCAGGGATTGTAATTACTGAGCCCATGTGGCAGTTTAAAATCATGAGTTCATTAGGAACTTGATCAGTTAATTTGCTTTTGATTATCAGTAATGACGTTGGATCTTCTGAAGCATGGCAGGGATGTTAGGAAATTTCTCTCCATCTTGAGCTAGGACTTGAGTTCTCCCGCTGGTGTCTGCTTGGTGGCTTGTGTATGCCTCCCAGGAGCTGCACAGCACAGCTGGAAAAGGCTCTGGAGAGGAGCTGGAGGTGGTGAGGGAGACCTTGGAAAGAGAGAGCAGCTCTCCAGGGCCTCCCTCATTCCTGTTCCATCAAAGAGCTCAGACCCAGCTGGAAACAGCAGAGCTTAGAGAAGTGTTTAAAATTCATGACTCAGAATCCCATTACCCTCCCATTTGCCTGCTGCAAGCCAGGCTCTTCTCATTCCTGCTGAAGAGTCACCATCCTCCAGCCCTGCCTGCTGCTCCCCAAGGAGAGATGCCACCAGCCCCAGCCACCCTCCCACCCCTGCAGCTCAGCCCAACCCCATTCCTTAATGTCCTAAAGTGCCATAAACTGCGTGAGGGGGAGCCTGGGGAGCCCCCTGGCTCAGAGACTTGTTGTGACTGAAGGAATGTTTTGCTCTACTCTGTCTTCTGAAAGAGGAAATGGGCTCTGGCTCTGCAGTAACAGCTCTGCCAAGGATCTGAGATGGCCAGAGCAGTGAAAAGGATGTCTTGGGCACGGGGGAAGACTCAAAGTGAAGGAGAAATCTGGTCTGCAAGAGGAAAAGTAGAAATTTGCAGCCACAGTTTGTGTTCTGTACTCTGCATTCCCTGAGCTGATTGGCTGATCACAGAATCCTGGAATGGCTTGGCTGGGAAGGGACCTTAAAGCCCATCCAGTGGCACCCCTGCCATCGGCAGGGACACCTCCCACTGTCCCAGGGTGCTCCGAGCCCCGTCCAGCCCGGCCTGGGGCACTGCCAGGGATGCAGGGGCAGCCACAGCTCCTGATGCTCAGGTCTTTGTTCTCTCTGGCAGTTTTAGGAACACGGTGTGTGAGGGATTGTTCTGGATCAGTCTCTGCACTGGCACTGAGGCATCATATGGTGCACTCCTTCCCAAAAACCTGAGGAAAAGCTCTGCATTCCTCCTTGTCCCATTTTAAAACAGTTCCTTGGCTAACTGTGGGCCAAATGTCCCCAGTCAGTGCTCCCCAAATGCAGCACACACTCTCAGCTGAGGTCTGTGTTCTCTGGCAGCTGCTCCTTGGCCACGCAGGCCAGAACCAGGAGAGACATTTATTCCTGGCCCAGTTTTCCAGCTGGCAAGAGGCACTTTGTGGTTAGTCAACAAAGACATCATTTTGGAAGGGAAGCTGAGCCTTGCTGCTTTTCCACGCAGCCACTCATTAATCTTGGTGTCCTGGAAATGTTCATTTTTAAGATAGGAAAAGGGATGGAATTAAGATGGGGGTTTGCATACCTTGAGGCTGATTATTCGTACCCAAACTGCACGATGAAAGCCTTTGTCCTACAGAGAGCTTCATTGGGAAGATTGTCTTAAGGAGTGATCAAAGAGGGAGGAAAATAAATCTTGGAGCGATGAAATGCTGGGGAATAGTTGTCTTTTCCAGCAGGAGAGGCTGGGGGTGGAGAGCTCTTTGCCATTTCCCAGGATCTCCCTCAAAGTAGCAGTGAGGGCGGGAGCTTGCTGCAGTGAGGATGAGGAGTCAGAGGTGGAGGTGGACAGTGAGGGGCAGGAAATAAAGGGTGCTGGGGCAGGTGAGTCTCCTGCCCTCTGCTTAAATCATGAGAAGGAGCTGGTCACCAGCAGTAATTACAACTGGTAACGTGCACAGCAGCAAAACACAGGGACTGGGGGGGCTTGCAAATGGAAACTTGCTCAGAGGCTGCCTGGAGGGGGCTGTCCCCTTGTTGGTGATGCCAGCCCTGGCCTGGGGGTACCTGCTCTGAGGAACTTCTTTCTCATGAGCTGCCTCTGGCTTGTGTGGAAGCATGAAAAGCTCTGGCTCTGCCACTGGAGTTGCCCTGGGGCTGGAGTGAGCCCCTGCAGGGCCAGGTGAGGGCTCAGGAGTGCAGGGAGCAGCAGAGCTCAGGGAGCAGGGGGGATTTCGGGTGTCCCCTTCACCTGGGGTCCCTCCCTGCCCCTCCTGGGAACAGGAGGGATTTGTGGGATGCACATTTGCAGAGCAGGTGGGGCTGGCACTGGTGGGAAGCAGCTCCCCGAGCCCTCGGGTGCTGTTCAGCCTGAAGTATTCCAGCTCCATGTTTCCCTGCATCCCAGGGCTTCATTCCCTGTCCCTGTGTGCCCATCTGAAGGTTTCATTCCTTCCCCAGGAGCTGACTCAGGGCCAGGTGAGCAGCAGCCCAGGGCAGCCACTGCTCTGGTTCTGCTGTGGCCTGGTGGGACCTGGAACTGCCCCATCTGCGCAGGCCAGGGCTTCACATCACTGCAGTGATTTTCACAGGGGCTTGGGAAGAAACCCTGTCCCAGCCTGGCAAGCCAAAGTGGCTAAATAAAGCCAGCAGCAGCGGGGTTTGCATCCGCTGTGGCTCTCCCTGCTGGAGCCCGGCCGTGCTCGGGGCTGGCGGCTGAGCGGGGCCACGTCCGTGTGCAGGGAGCTCCAACCCAGGGAGAGGCAGGCCGTTTGGTTTTGACATTCTCAGCAGAGAGGGAGCATTTTGTAAACATGAGGCCAGCCTGCAAGGTGCACTGGACGGGCTTGCAGTCAGTGGGACTAATTACTGAGCTGTCTGCTTTGATTAGCACCCGGCCCCTGCTCAGCTCTGCGTTTGCATCTCGGGGCTGGTTCTTGCATTTGAGTCCTAAACGTGGGCTGCAGCTGCCGTTCCTGCCTGTTCCTCCTGCCACCTCTGCTGCTCCCAGGGACAGGGAGCTGTGGCAGATGTGTCACTGCTGTGTGAGCAGCACTGGCAGCGGGGTGGTGGCAGCAGGAAGGACCAGCCTTGGGAGCACCAGCCCTGAGCCCCAGGTGCCTTTGTAGAAATTCCCTGTGTTCTCCTCAAAGGTTGCCAGGTGAAGGAGGAATTGCACTGGCACAGTTCTGCTTAAAATTTGGGCTTTTTTCCTGACACTTAGATGTATTAAAAATGTTGTTGGGTTTGTTTCTTCGTGAGCAAGGCGGTTTATCAGAGACCCTGGGAATTCTGCTGGGTGCCCCCCTCACTCTTCCTTCTCTCCCTTTCCTTTTACTGTCTTTCAAGGGCTTTAAAGCATTGAAGGCCTCCAGATTTCCCACTGGTCCTTATGTAACAGGCCTGAGTGTGGGAGGCAGAGCTCTGGGCACGGCTCTGGGCACTCCTCAGACATCACCTGGCTGCTGCTCCACAGCTCAGGCTTTTTTCCTCCCACACCTTGTAGCACTTTGCCTCTCTCCCTCTCTTGTTCTTTACCCTTCCCCCTCCAGCTTTTCTTTCCCTGGTAATAGAAGCTTCCAGGATTTAACATTGTTATGTATTTACAGCCTTTGCCATTTTACAGTATTATATAAATATTATACAGTATTACATAAATACATATTTACAGCCTTTACAATTTATAGCCTTATAACAGTTTACATTGTTATAGGCTTTACAGCCTTGCCGGTGGCTGAAGGGGCTCCAGGAGAGCTGGAGAGGGCGTTTCCACAAGGGCCTGGAGTGCCAGGCCCAGGGGGAATAGCCCTAACCTGCCAGAGGGCAGGAATAGATGGGATATTGGGAAGGAAGTGTTCCCCGTGAGGGTGCTGAGGCCCTGGCACAGGGTGCCCAGAGAAGCTGTGGCTGCCCCATCCCTGGAAGTGTCCAAGGCCAGGTTGGAATATCTGAAATATCTGGTCCAGTGGAAGGCCAGCCCTGCCCTTGGCAGGGGTAGGGCAGGATAAGCTTTAAGGTCCCTCCCAGCCCAAACCATTCCGAGATTCTCTGATTTGTCAGGCCCTGTCTCTGACCTGCCTGGGAAAGGTTGGGATCAGCTGCAGGATCAGTCTGTGTGGGTCACCCCCAGCACACCAACAGCACAAGTGATTTGTGCTCATTAACACTTGCGAGATTCCCAGGTGCAAGTTTAAGCAGACTTGGAACATCCTTGGGAGCGCCCCTCTGCAGGTGGCGTGAGAGGGAGGAGCCGGGTTACTGGGTGTTCACGGCCCTTTGCAGGGTGAGGTGTCCCAGTCTGGCCACTTCGGGCAGAGGAAGGTTCCCCTCTCAGGGAAGCGTCCCGAGGGCAGCCTGAGAGCTCCCTGAGCCTGTTGCTGCCCTGAGGCCGTGCTCAGAGCTGGGCTGTGCCAGTCTGCTGTGCTGCCTTAGGTACCAGCTTCGGCAGCTCTGCCAGGTGAGGAGCTGCTCGGTGGCCAGGGAGCCCTTTCCTCCCAACTTTATGTTTAGATGCCTCCAGAAACACGAGAGGAAAAGCAGCAACAGCTTGATCTGTCATTTACCACCGATTGTGACTCATCTGAAATCTCTATTTTAGCTCCTTTTTTTTTGTTAGTGCAACCACTTTAACATTGTCCAAATGGCTCAAGTCCCAACCAGGGCGTTGCACGATCAGACACCGGGAGGCTTCAGAGGCAGAATAACAAATTCTCACCCAAAAGCAGCAAAATAAAATGTTCACAGCATTTTGTCAGTTGTTGCAAATGCTTATTAATTTGATTTGTACTGTGAATCTGTCAGTCCCTTCTGCTGAAATACCAAACAGCAGATCTGCTCATTAAATAACAAATTGGGGGAATTGATACAAATGTCAATAGGAAAGTCTGAGCTGGACTCGAAGGCTCAGCTCCCAAAGCTTTGCTTTAAACATTCAGTAAAGTTGTGGAGTGTACAAACCCCTGAACAATTCAGCAGAAATGACCACAATATCAGGCAGTAACTGTGGGTTTATACCATTAAGTATTTTAGCTCAGGAAACCCCGACATTATCCACTTGGCCTTTCCAAGTGATTTGCTGCAGGAGCCTGGAAAAGCAGGAGCCTGACTGGAGCTGATTTAGGGAGTCTCTAATTTGTTTTGCTTTCTCCCACTTTGATTTCCCAAGCCTTTGCAGAGTTCACAGACAGGCAAAAGGGAGACAGATGCCCACGTGGGGAGTTTCTGAGCTCCTCTCTTGATGTTCCCTGAGATGTCATCGGGTTGTTCGGAGTTCTAATGAATTTTCTCACATCAGATCAAAGAATCGGAGTTGATGGATTGTCATGTGCTGCAGGGCTTTGGGGTTTGTTGTGTATTTTGTTATTTTAGGTGTGAGTTTCAACAGTGTTTATACCCAAATTTGGAGAGTGCTCCTTCACCTGGCTGCTGACCCCTACCCCGACGTCTCCGACCTGGCTATGAAGGTTCTCAACAGCATTGCCTACAAGGTACGTGCCTGTCCCTGCTCACCTGTGCCTGCCAGGTGTTTGGATGTGGATTCCTTCATGCTTAGGCAAGGCTTAGGCAGACTGACCTGGACGGGTCCGTTGGAGGGCTCTGCCTTTTGCAGCAGGAGCTTTTAATGCTTCAGGACGATAAACTCTGCTATGAACCCTTGATCAGGTAAAATGGATAAGTGGGGGAGGGCCTGGGGTTGCTTTAGGGTGTAAATGAGGTGCAGACCTCAGACTGTAGGTCTGGTTTAGAAGTCTTCTTGTCTAGATCAGTCCCTGGGATAAACCTGAAGTATCCTTCATTAAATTATCCGTTTGCAAACTGATTTAGATAATGCAAGTGGGACTGGCCTGCAGACTGAAGCCACAACGGCTCTCCAACCCAGGTGAACTAGTACATGTGAGTCAGCATGCAGACCCCTGCCACCCCTCACCCCAGCCCAGGCTGGGCGCCTAAACCTCCATCCTCATCCCATCCCATCCTGGGGGTGACAAGATGTCCCTGGAGGTGCCAGTCCTTCCCCTGGCCCGGGCCAGGCCGCCCCAGGACATCTCCTCACCCCGTGCGTCCCCGGCCCCGCTGGGCACAGAAAGCTCTGGGGGAACCCTTCTGGTCACTCAAGCATCCAGACCATGACCCATTGCAATGTGGCATCTCTTACTGGGCCTTCCCAGGGAATGATCCCAAATCCTCAGCCTGGGGCTGGGAGCTGAAGCTGCAGTGAGAGATGCCAGCATTGTGCACTGCCATCGTAATGCCTTAGAGATCTCCTGCTTTTCAGTCACGTTTTCTCTCGAGACGATAGTTACTGACCTGAACTCTGATTTGTTTAAAGTGCACATGCCAGGGAGTGGTAAGGGCTGGGTTTGGGATAGAGAATTATTTTGGCAGTGGGGGCAGCAAGCTCAGCCCTTCCCTGGTGATATGGGGGTACAACAAAGGACTGCCAGGCTGGAGATGCCAAATGAGGGGAAGAAGGAAGGGAAAAGGTGGAAGGTTTCCCTCTCTCTGCTCTAGATGCATGAAACTATTTCAGTTCTGTGTTTAGAAGGTTCTTTGCAAAATGGAATGTTGCTCCTACTTTTAAAAGGGATATAAGGAGGAACCAGATCTGCTTTTCCTGACTTAAGGCTGTTTTCAGGACTTGCTCCTTGGCCAGAGGACAGGTGGATCCATGTCAGTATTGATGTGCCAGCAGGAACTATGATCATTCCATTGTGATATCCCTAGGGAGTACTGTGACTGATGAGATAAATTCTGTGTTGACTCTGCCAGGTTTGGGCCTGGCTGTGTTGGTACTGAGCAGAGCCCAGGGCTCCAGTGATGGGTCTCATGCATCTCATGCTCTGCGGCTGGGCCACTGCTCTGCCCCTGCTTCCTAAGGCAACGGCTCTTCCAAGGGCTTTGGAAAACAGGAAACATTCCCATTTACAAGGATTATTATCTGGGGATGCTTCAGCGAACAAAACTTATTTGTTCTTCTTTGCCTTAGCCTTGGGATCCCTCAGGAAGGAGCTCAGAGCTGGACTTAGTCCCAGCCCGGGCAGCTGCTGCGCATGGCGTGGGCTTTGCTTTGGCCAGGACCACCTGGCTTGGGTGGCTTCTAACAAGGCTTTCTAATGAAAACAAAACCACCCAAACCTCAAACCAGCCAAACTGTTACCTGCCCCCACAGTGGGCGGTAAGGCTCAGATCACGGTCTGGCCCTGGCTGCCCTGAGCGGTGCTGCAGGACCACGGCCGAGCTCCAGGCTCTGCTGGGAGCTCAGCAGGAGCTGGCCGGTGTCTGATGCAAATCAGTGACAATTAAATCTGCTAACTGTGTCCTGAGAGCTTTCCTTGGTGCTGGTGGAGCTTTGTTGGATGTAGAAGGGAGCACTGAATGCTGCCGTGGGCTCCTCCCCAGAGTGCAAACTCTGCCCCACTGGGGGGGAATTTCATCAGTGAACGCAAACAAAAATTGATTTTCGTGCTTAAAACAAAAATACTGCTTCAGGTGGCGTAAAGCACTTGAATGTTCTAGAAGTTTAATATTTGGGTCTAATTACTGCAAAATTCAGGGAAGGAGAGGCTTCATTTTGGAGCTGGGCCAGCTGAGGTTTTCTTCCGTTGGCACAGCTGAGCAGAACTCTGTGGTCTGGGGGACCTGGCTGGGGCTGGGGGGCTTCAGGGGGAACCCCTGGGCAAACTCAGCATGGGCTTCCACCTCTGGATGATAGTGGGGGACTAAAGATTTATCACAGAGCCATGGAATGGTTTGGATGGGAAGGGACCTTAAAGCCCATCCAGTGGCGCCCCTGCCCTGGGCAGGGACACCTCCCACTGTCCCAGGGTGCTCCGAGCCCCGTCCAACCTGGCCTTGGACACTCCCAGGGATCCAGGGACAGCCACAGCTTCTCTGGGCACCCTGTGCCAGGGCCTCCCCACCCTCACAGGGAGGAATTTCTTCCCAATATCCCATCTAACCCTGCCCTCTTGGAGACATTCCAAACCCCCATGGACACGTTGCTGTGTCACCTGCTCCAGGTGGCCCTGCCATGGCAGGGGGGGTGACCTGGATGACCTCCAGAGGTCCCTTCCAACCCCACGATTCTGTGATTCTGTGATTTTTGTTCTCAGACGAGACCACAGAGTCCTGCTGAGGTTTTTTACTGGAGCCATGGATCTGTATCTCCAGAACAACTCCTGGCTCTGGGGCTGGTGCTGGCTGTGAGCAGCCGGTGTGTGGGTGCCCAGGCCTGCAGCCCTTCCTGCAGGGAATCTGCTGCTGCTTCATTCCCTGGGCTCCTGAGGCTCTGCTGGGCCTTGCCCGGGCTGTGGCTGGCTGGGGATTGATGTTCATGGTGCAGAGGGGAATGGTGCAGCTCTCCTGCCCGGCATGGGCCTTGGAATACGCCCAACCAGGCTTTTTGTGAGCACCAAAACAAACAACAAGGACCCAGGGTCCAGTGTTGGCCTCTGAAGGCTCTCTGAAACCAAAGTCTTGAGAGGAAAGTTCATGCTGGGTTGCTTTGTCCAGGTGTTTTTAATGGAAGGCTTGAGGCTGAATTGCAGAATCACAGAATCATTAAGGCTGGAAAAGCCCTCTGAGATCATCCAGTCCAACCATTCCCCCAGCACAGCCAAGGCCACCACTGCCCCTGACCCCACGTGCCACATCCACACGGCTTTTAGATCCCTCCAGGGATGGG
Source organism: Atrichornis clamosus (assembly GCA_013400975.1). Lineage (NCBI taxonomy): Eukaryota > Metazoa > Chordata > Aves > Passeriformes > Menuridae > Atrichornis > Atrichornis clamosus. The sequence goes on from WBMZ01011323.1 coordinate 71,806, forward strand.
GACTCCACCACTGCCCTGGGCCAGCAGTGCCAGGGCTGGACAAACTTCCAGGGAAGGAATTTTCCCAATATCCAACCTGACCCTTCCCTGGTGCAGCTTGAGGCTGTTTCCTTGTCCTGTCCCTCGCTCCCTGGGAGCAGAGCCCGACCCCGCTGACTGCACCCTCCTGTCAGGGAGTTGTAGGGCGTGAGAGGTCCCCCCCTGAGCCTCCGGGCTCAGCACGTGTGTGGCTTGTGGTCATGGTGGGAGCTGCAGGACTCAGCTGTGAGGTGGCTGTGGGACGCCCTGGGCACCCCAGGGGACCCCAGGCTGTCCCCCTGCCCCGCGTTTGGGGTGCTGGGGCAGCTCCTGGCTGCAGCTGGCTCGGGGGAAGGCTGCTCTGCCCGGAGCCATTTCCCTGCAGGCAGCCAAGGGCACTCTCGGGTAAGTGTTTGGTGCCTGAACAAGCAGTGAATCCCCCTCGTGCGTGGGGAACAGCACGGGGGCTTTGTGCCCCGTGTTTTGCCCCCCCACCACAGACAGCTCTCTCCCTGCCCCCGGGCTGGCCGTGCCAGGGCCGTGTCCAGCTGGTCAGGCCTCTCTGTGCTCTCCCCAGGCCACGGTCAACGCCCGCCCCCAGCGCATCCTGGACACGTCCTCGCTGACCCAGTCGGCCCCCGCCAGCCCCACCAACAAGGGGATGCACATCCACCAAGTGGGGTAAGTCCAGCCCGGCCTTCCAGAACCTTCTGTGGGGCGGGGTTGGTGCTCCCTGCCCAGCCCCATCCCAGGGACAGGGCCTGTGGCTCCTGCTGGCAGCACTGCTGAGCTGTTCACAAAGGAAAGGGGGGGAGTTTCTTCCTGTTCTCCTTCTCTGGACAAAGAGTAACAAGCCCTGCTGGGTTTCCAGAGGTGAATTGAAAGGAAGAGCTGGCTGTGGCTGGTTTTACCTTTCCTGACCTGTGGTGCCCAAATTCCCATTGATGTCTGAGCTGTATCTGCTGCACTTTGAGCTGATAAAAGCCAGGGTTATCTGATGGCCAACACACCCTGCCTAAACTGCAGGGAAACTGAGGCAGTGCTATGGGCAAAGTGGGGGCTGAAAATGTGATTATTTCCCAAAAACTCCTCTCCAGGAGGAAACACCACACTTTAGATGTGCTGGTCCCACAGTCAGTGTGCACCACTAGGATTCCAAGTTGGACCAGAGGGCCCAGAAGTGCACAGTGATTTTCTGATGGTACAGTGTAACTGCAATAAGAGAAATCTCAGTTAATGTAAATTCAGATGTTTGAATTCAGTCCCCCCGTGGAAATGCAGTGGCTGCTCAGGGTGACTTAGGTCGGGCATCACAGGTTCCCAGAATGTTGATGTTCACACCCTCAGTCTGCAGTTGGCACAGTCAGGGTTCTCTCTTGCTTTGGGGTTTGTTTGGCCTTTGGAGGGATGTGGGAATTGTGCTGTTCCTGCAGAGGAGGCAGCGCAGTGAAATACAAATCTTGCGAGAGAGGAACAAAGTAAAAAGAGCACAATTCCTGTGTAGAAGTCTGGTGCCCAGCGACCCCCAAATCCTCCCCCTGTGTTCTGTCCCTCAGGGGGTCACCTCCGACCACGAGCACGAGCAGCTCCAGCCTGACCAACGAGGTGCCCAAGCAGGCCGTGAGCCGGGACCTGGCGTCCGTGCGCCCCGCCAACGTCGCCAGCGTGGGGGTCCAGTACACCCCCCACTCCCACCAGTTCCCCAGGACAAGGAAAATGTTTGACAAGGGCCCAGAACAGGTAAGGAGACTTCCCTGTCAGCTCTGACAGCCTCTGCCCACCGGCGTTTGTCCCACGTTCTCTTGGTTGTGGTTTATTTCTGCACATCCCTCGTTTGCTTCCAGCTGCTGCTCATCCAGATTGGCTTCCTCTAAACAGCCAAATAAAAATTGATTAATTTATTCTCTTCAGGATAAATTGTGGTTTATAGCTTTTGATAGAGCATTATTCACTTCTGCCACTAAGAAGTGTGTCTAATCAGAGTCAATGGCTTATTCTCCATAAACATTTGTCTGCCTGAGTGATAGCCCAGAGTCAGATCCGTGACCCTCGGGGCCTGAGCAGGGACACGGGACAATTGTGATCACAAGAAGGAAGTGCTGCAGCCTCAGCAGCAACGCCTTCCCTTCTCAGGGCTTTGGCAGCACCAGCCTGGATCATATTTCTGAAAACATGGCTGAAACCTGAGGGAATGGAACAGTTTTCCCCTATTCCCTTCGGGTGCCCTGTTCTGTGTGACAGACACTCATCCCTGTGCCCCTTGGCACGAGCTGTGCCGGGTCCTGAGTCATCCTCACTGCTCCCCATGCCAGATGCTCGGGGGACCATGACCAAACCCCTCCTGGGACCTCCCTGTGGTGCCTCGGGGCTGCTCCAGCCCCCATCCCTGCAGCTGAGGGAACGTTCACCTTCCCAAGGAGTGACTGCAGCGCCTGACCCCGGAGCCGGCTGCACGGAGTCTCCTGTCCTGGCAGTGTGCTGGCTGTTCTGCCTGCCTGGGGCAGGGTGGGTGTCTCTGGGGGTGTCCCTGAGGGTGGGTGACCCCTGTGCCCTCCCCACAGACGGCCGAGGACGCCGACGACGCCGTGGGGCACAAGAGCTTCATCTCGGCCGCGGTGCAGACGGGGTTCTGCGACTGGAGCGCCAAGTACTTCGCCCAGCCCGTCATGAAGGTACCCCTGCTGCCCCGGGCCTGGCCCTGCCCTTCATCCCTTCCCTCTCCTGCACTCTGGGCAGGGAAACCAGGGCGTTTATTCACACCGTGCTGCTCTAGGGAGCTGGGGCATCGTAAGAGGGAAGAAGAGCAGAGGGAGCGGAAGGATCAGGGTGGGACAGGGGCTGTGACCGGGCACAGAGCCCACAGGACAGGCCCTGTGGAGCACAGTCCACAAGGGAATGAGGAGACATCCACCAGTTTTGCTGGGTTGCATTGCAGAGTTGTTCCATTTAAATGTTGTGCTGGTCTACATATTGAAAATCGCATTACAGTTCAAATTAATTGGGTTTTTAGTATAAACAAACAGAATAAGGAAGGTCCTTTTTTACAGAAAGGGCAATGAGAGGAGGGAGAAGGAGAGATGCTGTTTTCTTTCTGACGTTCCAGCTGAATTTCCTGGCTGTGGTAAAAGGGGCAGGGAAATGGTGGAGGGAGCTGCTGCCCTGGGGGGTGTCCCAGTGGCAGCAGGACACACCCTCTGCCTCACTGTGTCCTCAGTGGGATTTGGGAGCTGTGCTCTGCTTCCAGGCACCCAGCACAGACACCTTGAACTTACAGAGGGAAGTGAGAGTGGCTGGATGTCCACAAGTGCCTGCGGGAAGCTTGGGGAGCACCCTCAGGTGTTTAAAAGAAGTTAAATTTAAAAGAATAAGAAAAGTTGTGTTAATGTGAAGAATAAGGGTGGTAATGACAAATCTGCCCAAGTCTCTCCAGAAGTGAATTGTTTGGGTAACTAAGTTGTCTCTGTGTGAAGTGAGAGAGAAACTGAAGCCTTGTTCCAGGAAAAACCCAAACCAGAGCTCTTAAAGATGGGCAAAGATCATCAGTGACTGGAAAGAGAAGCTGTTGAATTCCCAGAATGATTTAGCTGTTAAATTCCCAGAATGTTTTAGCCAAAGCTCAGGTTTCAGGTTTATATGAAACAGAACAAGCAGCAAATCTCCCTCATTAAAGGAAACCTCCAGGTGCTCTGGGAGTCTCAGGGAGCCCAAACCGTGTCAGGAGCTCCATTTCTTGGAGGGGTTGGAGGGACAACGCCCAGGCTGCATTAAAGCCTCTCCACACGGATGTTTGTGTCCAGCCACTGCCATTGAAGTGGTGATGAGGAGGAAATTGTGTGGGTTTAGTGCTGTCTCATCAGGGAGCTGTGGCTGAGCCAGCATCACCACTCTCCCCAAGTGTTTGGGGTGAGGTAACTGCCCAAGTTTCAAGATAACAGGGCAGGCTCTTGATTTCCAGAGGGAATCACCAGGAGGAAGCAGTGAAGTGATTGCCTGACACTTCCTCAGCTGCTGTGAAATTCCCTTTCTGCGGATAGCACAGAGTAATTCCTTAGGACACATCTGGGATGTGGGGCTGGGCTGCCTGGCCAAGCTTCAGCCAGGGCTTTTCTCCTCAAGATGAGTTTTGGTGCCTTGATTCAAGTCCAGACCAGAGCACAAGAGGAGCAAGATGATGTCTGAGCTCTTAGTTCTTATTAAAAACATTTGTCTGCTCTTTAAGGAAAGCTCTTCCCAGGGAAGAGGGGTGTTTTTATTAATAGAATTAATCAGAGTAGGCAGCCAGGCACAGGCAGGGCAGTGGGGACAGGGGGAGCTCTGTGTGTGGGGTGGGTTTGCTACTGATTCCTGCACATAAAACAGACTAAATTACTTCAGGGGAGGCAATAAACAATATGGAGCATTCCTGTACTAATTCACAGAAGCCAGGGAGGGGAGCCATGGAGTGGAGGGTGTCCTGGAGTCCTGGAGTGCTCAGCGCCTCCCAGGGAGCAGCAGCAGGGCACAGCCCTGGCTCTGGCAGTTCCCTGAGTGTCTTGGCTTGGGAATTCTCCCTGCCTGGGGCTGAGGTTTCTGGCCATGAACTGTCCCCACCAGCTGTGGGTGAGCTTGAACAGAACCAAACCTGTGCTTTCCGATCACACAAGGGAGAGAACTGATTTCCCTGTTAATTCTGCAAAGCAGCTTTGAAAGGCCAAGGAGAGGAGTTTTCTGCAGGAAAACTGGTGTGTTATCCCATCCCAGGGAATTATAGGTAACTTTGGAGTTAGACTGGGTGGTGTGTGTGCGAGGGACAGGGAGAAATCCCTCTCTCAGAACTTCCTGAGGTTTCTTGGTTGGAAGTCAGGACTGACAGCTCGGGTGCTGCTGAGTTTCCATGGAGTCTCTGTTCCTGCAGCCACAGGGAACAGCCCTGGCTGGTGCTGTCTTTTGGGAAATTCAGCCTCATGAAAAAGGCAAAGAGTAAAGTCTCCCAAGTACTGCTGGAAAAAGATGACATTGATGCTTAATTCCAGCCGTTCATTTGGAGCTGCTGCCTGCCTTCATAAACAGGGAAAGACAAGACAACTGTTCCTGTAATGAATAAACATAAAATGACTGTGAGTGCATCTTAGTCATATTTAATTTATGAATTTAGTTTTGCTTCATAGACCTTGCCCTGAGAATGCTTTCACTGGAAAGACTGAGGGATGAATTTCCAGTGTAAATCAGGGGCTCCGTTCCAAGCCATCATTCCGGGTTTGATTTATTGATTATCTCATCAAGTAAACGGGAGGAAGAGAGCGCTGCACTGTAACTGCTCCCTGTGCCAGGAAAAGCAGGTCCCTTCCCCAGCTCTGATCCCTGCAAAAGCTCTTCCTGCAGTCCCTGGTGGCACGGGGCTGTTCTGGGAGCCGCGGGGCGCAGGAAAGCCTCGGTGCCAGCTGTCAGGAAGTCCTGAGTCCAGGAGAGCGGGAGCCAGCATCTGTTATTTCCAGGGCTGGCAGAACATGCAGGCAGGAGCTGGGCAGGATCCTGGAAGGTGAGAATTACATAAGCAGTCCTTCCTGATCCATCCCTGCCTGAGCTGCAGCGCTGTGCCTTGGCCCTTGGTCGAAGTCTGGGAGAGGAGTGAGATCCCTGCAACTGCTGCAGGGGTGGAACCAGGGAACACTGGATATCCCACCGGAGCCGTGCCACGTCCTCCCTGCTCCCTCCTGGCACCCACTGCCGGGAGGGAGGGGCTGGAGAAGGAAAACTTCTCTGGGGGGGTTCGGGTGGTCCCTGCTTTGTGTCTGGTGGGAGCTGGAGCCTTGGGAAGGGCTGGCATGGCAGGGTCCCCATCCTGCAGCTGGAGAATGTCCAGGGAAGGGAACAGGGCTGGGGAAGGGGCTGGAGCAGCAGGAGCAGCTGAGGGAGGGGCAGGTGACAAGGTGGGAATTGGGCACAGGTTGGACTTGATGACTTCAGAGGTCTTTTCCAACCTCAGTGATCCTGGGATTCTCAGTGCTCCTGTGCTTGTTTGTCACCTCGTGCCGTGGTCTGTGGACTCCATATTTTCACAGATCCTCCCTCCCTCCTGGCAGGATGATCCCCAGAGCCCCCAGGAGGGTGGGTGTGGGGGGCCAGCACAGCCTTTACCTGCGTGCCCTGACCCTGCACTGGTGGCCCAAGGGCTCTTCCCTGGGCTTTAGGGCTGACTTTAATTTATTCCCAGAGGAGCTGGATTTTCATTAAGGTGTAGGTGTCATCTCTGCACTCTCAAATTCCTTTGATGTATTTTAGCTCAGGTTTGTTTATTGCTTTACATTATGGGTCGTTTGTCACTGCCTTTCTAATAGGTGTTGTGCTGAAATAAAGTGGGGTTTTTTGCCAGGAGGAAAGGTGGAGAGTGGGCTTCTTATTTTTTATTTCTTTTAAAGAAGCAGAAGTTCAGCTCAGTAACAGCTGTTTTCCAAAGGATAACATGTTTTGAAGGCAGTGTTTGTAATAGTGACAGATTATTTCAGTACTTTCTTATTCAGGGAAAAAATGGTGTTTTTGTGGGGCACAGGGAAGGAGTGGAAGGACTTTGTCTCCCTTCTCCAAGAGTTACTCCTTTGGAACAAAAGAGGCTGGATCACAGTCCTGTAGCTCAGCTCCTTAATTGATCCAGGGATGGTCCTGGAGCAGGGGAGTCCTGGGTAGTTTTTTAAATATTAACAACACCTCATATGTAGCTCCTGCCATGGTTTGGGGTGAGATCACGTGAGCTGATTCCTTTTGATCCTGTGCTCTGGCTGAGGGTGGGAACAGCCATGGTGGGAGCAGCACGGGGGCTTCTCCCATCCCGGGCTGGAGCTGCCGAGCCCCGGCCTGGCCTCGTGCCTGGAGCACAGGTTTTGCAGGGAAGCCATGGAGAGCTGAAACCTGGAGCTGTGGGTTGTGGATAAATATCATCAAATGGCTCAGAGTGGCTGTGAATCCAGGGCCACTCTCCAGTTTCTGGGGGAGTTCTGTGTGTAATCAAACCCGGGTGACACAGGGGCACCAGAACAGGGAACTGAAATGGGCTGTTCCCGGTGAATGGTGCTGGGAACCTGAGCATCCTGGGGATTTGGGAATGCAGCCGTGCCCTTCTCAGACAGCAGTCCTTGATTAGCAGGGAAGGAAGGATTTCAGTGTGTTCTGAGCTGGCTGTGCCAGGGCTGTGCTCCCTCTCTGATCTCGGGGTCGCTACGTGATGCTTTTCAGCTGCCGAGAGTTAGGAGAGAAATCTGCGTTGTCAGGGGTCAGACCTGCAGTGTTTAGAGGGGACAGGAGCCCCAGAGGCTGGGGGATCACCCAGCCAATCCAGGGAGCTCTGGTGGTCACTGCTGTTGTGGTTTGTGTTCGTTCCTCTCCTGGCAGATCCCCGAGGAGCACGACCTGGAGAGCCAGATCCGCAAGGAGCGCGAGTGGCGGTTCCTGCGCAACGCCCGCGTCAGGAAACAGGCCCAGAAGATCATCCAGAAGGGTGGGTGGCTCCCCTTGTCCAGGACACTGGGCTGTGAGTCCCCGGTCAGCAATGCCCCGGTCAGCAGTGCCCCCCTGCACACCCTCCCACCGGTGCCCGTTCCCTCCCGGGGCAGGGCAGGTGATGCTCTGCAGGTGTTTCACTGATGCTCCCCCACCTTCCTGTTCTCTGTCACCAGCTCAGGGCAGTGACAGTGAAAATGCCTCATGTCCCCTTTGGAAACACAGCTCCAGCACGGGGTGTCTGGCTGGAGCAGCACTGGGCTGACCAGTGTGGGATCCCCAGAGCAGTGACTCCTCCAGAGGAGGAGAGACCTGGCCAGGAGAGCAGGGGCAGGGCAGGACCTTTCCCACCTCTGAGCATGACAAACATCCCAATTTCACTGCTGGAGTGGGCTGTGGGGCCATAGCTGGGCTCCTCCAGCAGAGCCAGCTCTTGATTTACCATTTGGGCTCTTTCTCCTGGTCCTGTAAAGGCCAGATGGATGCCATAGGTCTGTTTTTAAAGGGATGGAAGGTGGAATGCTGTAGGATACACTCCAGAGCTGCAAGCTCGGTGTTGGCTGTGGGTCCTGGCAGGCCAGCCTTGGAGCTGCTGGACGTGTCCCCCACGCTCAGGAGACACCTCAGGGATGTCTCTGTCACTCCCTGCTCTGCTGAGCTCTGGAAAGGATCGTTTTCTCCTTCCATCCCATAACAGTTTGAACACTGGTGTGTGTGGTTTGTGAGCGCTGCCTCGGTGGGAGCTGCCCAGGAACCCGGAGCTGCAGGTATTCAGGCAGCTCCTGGGCTGGGGTTCTCTCAGCACAGGAATCCAGCCGAATAAAGTGGGACCCAATGAAGCTTCCTGAGGAATTTGCATTCCTCAGTGATCCCTGCTCGTGTGCCCTGAGCAGCAGAGGCTGGGGAGCCACGATTCCAGGAGCTCCCAGCAGCATTCCCGGGACTGGGACTGGGGGTGGGGGCTGCTCGTCCCCAGGGATGCCTGGTGAGGCACACAGAGCTGGAAATCCCAAGTGTTCTGAAGGAAAAGTGCCCAGGGCTCTGAGCCCTGTCCTTGGGAGGCTGCTCCAGTCAGGGCAATGTGGAGAAATCATTTTGGGAAACTGCAGAATATCAGTCACAGAAATAGAGAAATGATCCTGGAGCCCAGGAGATGGCCCGGGAGATCTGCTGGAATACAAAGAAGGGGATTTTTCATGCTTGCCTGGAGAAGTTAAATCTCTTTCTAGACAGTGTTCATGTTTGGTTCCTTGACCTGAGTGACTAAAATGCCACTATTCATTAAAAAAATAATGAAAATGTGAAATACTAAAAAGAATTAAAATAGAGTTACAAGCTTTTAATGAAAATTAGATTAAATGGATGCATTCTAAAACAAACTCGAGCTGAATAGATGTCTCCTGGGCTTAGGGGTTTGTGTGATGAATTCAAAGTGTGCCAAAACCCAGCAGTGTCAGGGGTCCCAACACTGTTTGTGAATGTGAAACTGCTCTGAAGACAAGATGGGAAAAGTCTTTACCCATCATTTTAAGGTCTCCATGGAAAATACATTTTTCATTTGCAAATTAACCTAAAATTTCAGGGAACTGAAATGGAAGGTTAAATAAATAATCCACAAGCTACAGCGAAATGCCTGGTTTTAAATTGAAAAGAAAAAAAAAGGCGTTTTTCATAATTTATATTTTGAGGAAACGCTGTTGGTTCTTGTCTCAGCACAAACCTGCATCTCCCTGCGCTGGGCTGTGCCTGCTCTCCTTGGCTGCCAGCGTGAGGGATGACGGAGCCCTGGGTGTCAGCACAGCTCTGTTTGTGCCGCGAGACCTGAGACACGCCGGGGGCTGGGAGGAGGGGAGTGCTGGGGTGCCCTGGTGGGGCCTGGGGCAGGCTGAGGAGGGGGTGACTCGTGGCCCTGGGGACATTCCCAGGTGAGCTGGGCTCCCTGCTGTCCCCGCAGGCATCTCCCGGCTGGACGATCAGATCTTCCTCAACAGGAACCCCGGGGTGCCCTCCGTGGTGAAGTTCCACCCCTTCACCCCCTGCATCGCCGTGGCCGACAAGGACAGCATCTGGTGAGGGCTGGGGGTGTCCCTGGGACCCACTGCCTTGGATTCCTCCTTCTCCCCTCTCCCTCGGGGCCGGGACACGGGGCAGGCGCTCCCGGAGCTCGGGGTCACAGCTGCCCCCTGTGTCCCCAGCGGGGGCCTCGCGTGGGTCCCGACAGGGTCACAGCAGGGACAGCTGGGCTTTTGTCCTGGTTCTTCCTCACACGGTGGAGGTGTTGAAATCCTTCCCTGGGAGGGTGGGCAGGCCCTGGCACAGGGTGTCCAGAGAAGCTGTGGCTGCCCCATCCCTGAAAGTGTCCGAGGCTGGGCTGGAATATCTGGGATGGTGGAAGGTGTCCCCATGGCAGGGGTGGGACTGGATGGGGCTTTAAGGTTCCTTCCCATCCGAACATTCCATGATTCCAAAGGAGAATTCCAAATTGAGCTGATATCCATGAGATACAATCGGACAACGAGTACCTCTCCTTACAGCTTGCACAGAGAACTGAAACTTGGTCTTTTTTCCCCTCCCACAGTTTCTGGGACTGGGAGAAGGGGGAAAAGCTGGACTATTTTCACAACGGGAACCCTCGGTACACCCGGATCACAGCCATGGAGTACCTGAATGGCCAGGACTGCTCCCTGCTGCTCACTGCCACAGGTAAAGCACACACTTCCACACAAATGAGGCCAGGACTGGGGGCCTGTGCAGAGTTCCAGTCCAGGTGAGCTGCTCTGGGCCCTGTCCTCTCCCTTCCACTGAAAGTTCTTTCTGGCAGTACTGAAATCTCAAGTGGGTGCTGCAAAGACTTTCCAAGCCCTGACAGGTCAAAGCCCTGCTGAAGCCATTCCCAGCTGAGTTCTGTCATTGCAAGGTCCTGGTCACCTCCTGCAGAACACCTGGGGAAAGGTTTTAGTTGGGTAAAGCTGCTGTCCAGAGCTGAAATCAGGCAGCAACCAAAACACAAGAACTGAAATTCTGTTCCTTGTGCTGCTTTCTGTGTAGAGCAGGCAGGGCCCAGCTTAAGCACTGCCCTTCTCAGGTAGCTGTGAGTTTCTCTCCAGTCCATGCCTCACCTGAGCAGTTCTCCAGCTGCATCAGGGGGGTGGCACGAGGAGTTCTTGCCCGGTCTTTGGTCTGTAAAGCTGTGAGTCAGATCTGCTCCTCTCCAAAGCACCATTCCAAACCCTGCAGTCGAGGTTTTCAACAGCTTCTCCAACTGTACAGGTGTAATTAAGGCAGGGGGAAGAGGAGCTGAGAGGGCCTTCAGGACGTTTTCCTTTCAATTTATTGATTCTTAGCACAAAAGTTTCACAGATGGGGAGCAAATTGAAAAAATACACAACGTCCTTGAAAGATTTGCTGCTGCTGGGCTGGGCTTTGATTCTGCTGCTTCCGTGGGGCTGTGTTGTGTTGAGTGGGTACTTGTGGGCTCTCAGCACCAGCAGTGAGGGGAACAGAGATGAATCCTGGAGAAAATGAATGAGTCAAGGAAATGGAGAGACTTCTAATGTCAGGTGTTGTTCAGGGGAAGGAGAAAAACTCTTCCAGAACAGATCCAGCAGAACAAAGCTTTAGGTTTCTTGGATGTAAATTAGAGAGGGAAAACAACTCTTTAACAAGAAGTGTTCAAGTGACACTCTTGAGTTTTGGGGGCTGTGTGACTTCAGTTCTGCTTCTCCTCTTCGTCCTCGTGCACGAGGAACTGTGAGGGCTGCACCAGCAGTGACTTTGTTTTGTGCTCTCCCCCTGTGCTCCCCCAGACGATGGGGCCATCAGGGTGTGGAAGAACTTTGCAGACCTGGAGAAGAACCCAGAGATGGTGACAGCCTGGCAGGGGCTCTCGGACATGCTGCCAACCACACGAGGTGGGTCCCACTGAGGTTTTTTGGGGGGGGGGAAGGTGAAAATCAGCCTCTGCACAGCTTTGCACATTGCACCCGTGACCTCCTTTAGCCCCAGCTCCAGTTCTGGCACTGGTTCCTCCCTGTTCATTGTGGGTCAGGAGGTGGCAAAGGAACGTGTGGTCTAAATCTGGCACATGCAGAAGGACAGCACAGTGAGACATTGGCCTGCTTGGAATGTTAGGAAAGCTGGGTGGAAAAGGGTGTAAAAAGGAGCATTGGCTTCCAGCCACACGTGGGATGAAGCCAAAAAATCAGTTTGTGTAACCCTGAAATCTGTTTTAGGGCATTACCGGAGGCTTTAGGATATTAAGGGAGGTTTTACAGCATTCCAGGAGGTGGATGTTCTGTCCCTCCCAGATCTCCTCAGGCACTGAGGCTCTGATGGCAATTCCCTGTCACTTGCATACTTTTAATCAAGGCTCCAGGTTTTTCTGTGTGTGCTGTGGTTCAATCAGCAGTTTGTGGGATTGATGGAGGAAGTGCTGGATGAGGCTCCCTGGCCTCTGCTGTGCAGGAGGTCAGATGAGATGACCATCATCATTCATCCTGACCTTAAAAGCTGACAGTTCTCATTTCTGAGCTGCTGTGTCTCATCCCAGGAGCCTGACACAGCTCTTTCAGCTATTCATTGGATTTTCCTGGGGCTGCCTTGTGTGTGTTGTTTTTCCCTGAACACCCCACAGTTTGTCTCAGGGAAGGGGAGCTGTGTTTGAGGGGCTCGAGGCTCTGGGGTGTGCCCAGAACTGATGAGGAGCTGCTGGAGCTCAGAGCCTGCTGTGCAAGTGGCAGGACCTGCCCTTTCAGGGGTGGCAGCAGCAGCAGGAGGGGCTGCTCTGAGCGGGCAGGGCTGGCTGAGCTCGGGCACGGCGTGCCCAGGAGCTGTGACAGGTTGTCCTTTGTGGTGCCGTTCTGTGTCTCTGTGCCAGCAAACACCAGCTCTCCTGGATGCTGGCTGATGTTCCCCATCCCTGGGTTCAGGATCCTGCTTCTTGGTGCTGGGAACCCCCCGGGCTGCCCTGGCCGTGGCTCTGAGATCCTGGCCAGGCAGGATGCTGACACTGCAGCCCCCCAGCCCAGTCCCACTGTCCTGCCTTCCTTTGCACGTGCACTCTGCCCAGGCAGAGCCTGTGCTGGCTGTGCCTCGCTCTGGACAGGATTTAACTCCCAGAAAGGACAGGATTTAACACCCAGCATTCACTGTCAGTGTCTCTCTGGGCAGGATTTAACTCCCAAGGGATTGATTGTCAGTGTCTGGCACTGCAGGACAGGCTCAGAGCAGAAGCTGGGAGAACTCTGAGAGTTTGGGTGTTGCACTTGCCAGAACAGGACAGGGGAAACTTTTAAATCTCTTCTCTTTAAGATTGGTTTGGCGTTTTTTTTTTGCTTTTTCTTTCCCTAATGGACTGAGGCAGTCTGGGGCTGTTTTCTTTGCCTTCCCCCTTCACAGCAGGTTGGGCAGAAGAGAAGGACAGGTCTGTTTGTGGAGAGAGAAATAAATGTAGCCACTTCAGAAGAGCTAAGTGGAGCAAGTCCCTGTGGAAATGAGAGTCTTCAGAGTCATCTGCTGCCAAGACCACACTTGTGGTCCAGCACTGGCTCAGAAAACTGAAGATGCATCTTTGAAGCTGCAGAGCTCAGGAGTTTTACCGGAGTTTGTTCACTCCCACTATTGATTTCCTTCCCTCCTCTCCCAGCTTTTCCCCTGTGTCATAATGTCACACTCACCCCTGAATTGCTCTTGAGAACAACCAGAACAGGCTTTCCTGGGCCATTCTCCCACTTACAAAAGGAGAGAGGAAAGTGTAGTACCTAAGCACATCCTTTGGAAGCTTGGAAAGCATCCGTGGCTTGTCTGAGCAATGGGAGATGGACAGGGACACACTCGGGGGCTGCCTGAGAGGGGGGAGCAGCCCAGGTGAGGCACAGAACTTCAGCATTGCCACTGGGAGGTCAGAGAGGAGCTGGCCCAGCCGGGCTGGGGTTAAACTTGGCCCCAGCTCGTGGCTCTGGCTCGGGGAAGGTGGGTCTGGGTGTCAGCACTGGGCCCCCTCTTGGTTCTGTGTGAGGTGTTTTGGTTCTGACCTTGTTTAGAACTGATGCACCAAGAAAAACAGTCTGTCTCAGTGGAAATCCGAGTGTTGAAAGCAGGATTGGTCCCTGTGTGAGGCAGGACTGGGAATGTCCAGCTTGAGAGGTGGAGGGAGCTGAGGGAAAGGCACAGCTCCTGGAGTGAGTCTCCTGGGGTTTCAAGGAACGGGGAAAAACAGCATTTTCTCTTGAGCAGCACAGGAGGAACATTGTCCTGACGTGCTCTGAAGCGGTGCTTTCGCAGCAGAAGCCTGGGAATTCTGGCAATTTCCATAGAAAAGGGTGTTTGCAGGCACAGGGAGCCCTGGCCTGGTGGGAGCTCTGACACAGCAGCAGGACCAGATGTGCCACGGGTTGTGTGGTGTCTCTGACAAGGGAACAACTCCAACAGCTCCACAGGCAGAGTGGCTTTGTCCTTGCTAGCAGCACAGCTCTGGAATTTGGAAAAATGCCCAAGTGTGAGCAGCTGGTTCAGGATCACCAACCACTGGCTGCTCCCCCCAGCTCCTGGAGTGCTCCCAGCAGATTCCTGCAGGGTTTTGCCTCTCCAGCCCCGTGAAAGGACCCAGTAGATCACTTCTGATGGGCTTGGCCAGGTCCCTTCCTGAGCTTCTGGAGCTCCCTGTGCAGGAGAGGGGGTGAGGCCCTGGCCCAGAGGAGCTGTGGCTGCCCCTGGATCCCTGGAAGTGCCCAAGGCCAGGTTGGACGGGGCTTGGAGCAACCTGGGACAGTGGGAGGTGTCCCTGCCCATGGCAGGGGTGGCACTGGATGGGCTTTAAGGTCCCTTCCCACCCAAACCATCCTGGGCTTCTGTTTCAAGGTTCTGTGATCTCCAGGGTGGCCCCTGGTGCCTCTCCCCCCGTTTGCCTGGGAGTTTCATGGCTGGAACCAGTCCCTGTCTGAGGGGACCTTCCCATTCAGGAGCCCTTCAGACAGAGCCCCAGTGCTGTCTGCACTCTGGGGGTGCTGGTGCCCTGTCTGCCCTCCCAGCTGTGGGCACAGGAGCTCTGTGCTGCCCTGGTTTGTACAGGTCCCAGGAGCTGCTTGGGTTTCCGTCTGGCTCTCGTGGATGCACTGAGAACAGGGACCAGCTGAGGCAGAGGATGGTCTCCTGTTCCTGCAGAACTGTCAGCTCTGTGCTGCTGTCAGCCAGCCAGAGCCCTCGCTCCTGCTGGCTTCCCAGGAATGCTGTGCTTGGATGGTGGCCTGTGCTGCTCTGGGTGCTGCTGCTTCTCTTTTATGTTCTTTAGCTTGAGTTGCTGTTTCTAACCCTTTTCTTAAGCTGGTTTTTGCTCTGGCTGCCCCTGAGCACCAGCCCCTGATGCCTGTCTCCTCACAGGTCTGGCCCGAAGGGTTTCCATCTATCTTGACAGAAGTAAGCAGGGAGGTGAGTGCTGTTCCTGTTCCCTGTGCTCGGGCGGGCGGGCAGGAGCTCCCCGGCTGCCTGGGGGGGTTGGTTGGGGTTCTGGCATGGTCTGAGTGACTGCTGGGTCCCTGTGGCTCCTGGGAAGCCTTGCTCCACCTCTGCCACCCCGTGCCTCGTGTGTGTGTCGGGACAGCCGTCAGGAAACAGGGAAGGGTCTGTGCTCCTGGGCAGGCGCAGGCCCTGCTGGGGCACTGGGATCCTCCTGGCAGTGCCCCTGAGCTCCCTGCAGCCCCAGGAGGTGTGGGGGGAGCTGGGAGTCTCTCTTTTCCCCGGACAGAAGGGTTTGAGTGGCAGGTTCCAAACGGGAGCCACCGTGAGGGCTCTGTGGGTGTCACTGGGGGTTGTTCATGACACAGCCTGGCTGTGAAGATCCTGGGAAAAGGAGACAATGGGGAGTCTTTCCCAGGAGCCTCAGAATAGTGGACCTTTGGCAAAGATACGCCAAAAAGAGGGGAAACTTAGGTTGGATCTACAGGAGAAATGGTTTCCTGGGAGGGTGGGGAGGCCCTGGCACAGGGTGCCCAGAGAAGCTGTGGCTGCCCCATCCCTGGAAGTGTCACAGGCCAGGTTGGACGGGGCTTGGAGCAGGGAGATGGCTCCAACCTGCACAAGGGATCAAACCCAGGCTCATCCTGGAGGTTGAGGGGCACAGGGAACAGCAGGGAGGCTTCCCACATCCCCCAGGGCTCTTGCCCTTCAGGAGTAAGAACTCTGGGAGTAGTGCTGTATTTCAGATTATTTTATGGCAATGAAATCACTGGAGAAATGGCAGCTCCAGGGGTTTGTGTTCTTTTAATTGAATTCCCAGCATCCCAGCCCCTGCTGGCCTGCACTGCAGAGTCCTTGGCAGGAGGAGGGTGACACTTTTTGAGAGGATGTTGTAGAAATTAATGGTGAGTGAGGTCATCCAGCCCTCCCACTGCTTCCTGGAAATTAAAGCAGGGATGTGCTTCACTGCTCAACCAGGAGGGCCCGTGATTAAAAAATCATCAGTCAGAATCCAAGATGCTCTTACACTGTGTTCCATGTGGGTATTCCTGATTCCATTGGAATGCCAGGGACAGATTGGCAACGTTCCTGTGACGTTACAAGGGAACACAGACGTTGGGAATGCAGCTGCTGGAATGTTTACATGGAACTATCCCATCCAGGCAAATACCTCTGGCTCAGGGAGAATCCTGAGGGAACAGCCATGGGAAGTTTCACCTTCAGGAACAGCTGTTGGTGTGGATGAACTCAGCCATACAGAACTGCCAGTGCTGGCTTTAAAAGACTCACAAACAAACCGAAAAACCCCCAACCCAAAAAACAACAACAACTCACCGCAGACATTTAAAAATTCCTTTCGCTGAGCTGTGGAAGATTTGTTGCTCATTATCTAGGAACATGATATTCCTTAGGGGAAAACTGTGCTCTGAGCTCCTGATGCATTGCAGCAGTGCAGGGCTGGGACGCCAGTGCTGCAGCTCTTGGATTCTGGGAGCACCAGGAACCCACCAGGGGCCTGTGACTGGGGTGTGACAGCACCGTCCCTGCGTGATCCTGCAAGCAGTGGGGGTGAGGGTGGCAGGTGAAGCAGGTGCAGTGCTCAGAGCATCACCTGTGGGCAGGAGGAGGCTCAGGAGCAGCTCAGGTGCCAAGCCAGGAGCCAACACCCGGCGGGTGGGCTGCAGGCTCAGTTGTAACATCCTGGAGTAGGACCTCTGTTAATTAAAAAGGAAATGATCATTAGTATTCAGTCCCACGTTTGCTCCTCATCCCAAAATACTATGCATTTAGCATGGAAACATGAGCCAATCCTGTACCAGTTCTCCCATGCAAACCTTTGCTTGTACATAGAAATAGTTCAGCTATTTCTGTCTCGCTGCACGCTGTGAGTGCCAGCTCTGGATGGAACGTTCGCAGTCGCAGGAAGCTTTCCTTCCCCCTTACACACTTCCAAGTGACTTACATGGATGTACAAAGGCTTTTCTCCTCTTCAGACAGGTTGGAATTCTGGTTCAGCATTCCCAGTCACATCCCTGGCTCCCTGTTTTGCTCAGGGCACGGCTGGGGTGCAGCAGGAGCAGAGCCCCCAGCACAGGGCTCAGCACAGGCACCTCTGCAGGCAGGACCCACCATCTCTGGGTATGGGATGATCCACATCCTGCTCTTCCTCTTCCAGAGATCAGTGGTTATCACTGGCCTGGACTATTTGAGTTTTAATAAGAAAGGCAGGAACTGCAAGATCACGAGCCACGCCACACGCAGCATCATCCCTGGAAGTGTCCCAGGCCAGGTTGGACAGGGCTTGGAGCAACCTGGGCTGGTGGAAGGTGTCCCTGCCCATGGCAGGGCTGGAACAGGATGGTTGTTAAAGTCCCTTCCAACCCAGAGCATCCCAGGATTCCATGATCATCTCCCTCCTTCCTTTCCAACCTTCTTCAGGGTGAACCCTTGTCCTTCCCATCTGGTTGTCTCTCCTGGGAATCTTTGTGCAATCCCTCTGGAGCCTCTTCCCTCAGTGAGACTTTCCCTGCCCTTCTAGATGGCATCCCTGAATACCCTCAGTGATAAATAAACTCCTGACAGACGCAGCCAGAGAGGCACCAAAACTGCCAGCTCCTGTCCCCAAACTCCCCATCACTGTCCCCTGCATGGCACAGCCCCTGGAACCACAGCCAGGACTTGGTGCTGCTCAGAGGAAAGCGCCTTGTCCTCACACTGGGGGATGTAACTGGGAAATGGGGAGCTTCAGAGCTGCCTGGGAGCTCTCTGCCTGCTGAACTCCGTCAGGGATGGTAACGGCCAGATCCATCTCAGCTGCCAGGTTTGTCCTGTCACATGGGCCATAAACAGATGACAAATGCAAACACTTCAGGGGTGTTTATCATCTCCATCACTGCCTGCTTGCCTGGCTCTCCAGCCCTGCAGCTGCCAGGCAGTCTGAAGGAACAATCCATTTGACTAAAGATAAAGATCCAAGCTCCCAGATCGGCCCGGAGTCCCGAATTTCCTGGGGGGAGGTGACAGACTGTCAGTAAACCTCAGCCATCTCCTTCATGGATGTGGCAAGATCAGGAATCAGCTCGGGTGTGATGCTTAGGAAGGGGAGGTGAGCAAAAAAAAGGTGAAGCTGTGCAAAACAAGGTCATTCCATGACCTTGGAGGAGAGCTCGGTGTTTAAAGGACGTGTCTGTTGTTCCCTCTGGGCTCTGCAAAGGTGGGACTGTACAAGGTACTTGTGGCCTTTGGTGACCACCAGCACGTTGAGGCTGGCTTGAACTTCCTGCTGGGGATAACTCCTGGCAGTAAATCCAGATAAATGCACGTTTTTACCTGCTGGACAAGCAAGTGGTGGCTGTGGAGGCACAGGAATGGTGCTGGAGGCACTGTGAGTGGCTCGGGGCAGGAGCTGCAGTCCTGATGCATTGCAGAGGGTTCTGACTCCGGGTTCTGGGTGGTTATGAAACACTGGGTTTGGCACAGAGCAGAGGGTGGACAACTGCTCTGAGAGGCTGGGATGCTGCTCTGAGAGGCTGGAATGCTGTGTGTGAGGCAGGAATGCTGCTGCTGCTGCCTCGTCCCTGCCCGAGGGGCTGGAAAAAAATACCAAGCCTGGAGTTCTTCTCTGGTTCCCTCCTGTGGTGCTCCCGAGGTTTTTGTTCGTGTTTTTAATGCAGCGTGGATGGGACATTGTCCCGAGCTGCCCCTGGAGATTGTTCTGTGCCCTCAGGGATGAGGAGCAAAAGCTCTGGCGAAGGTGTTTCAGCGTTGTCATCACAGTTGTTCCCCTCCTGCCCAGTCTGGGCAGCAAACTGGTTTGTGCTCCCCCCAGCTGTTAAATTCACTTCCCTGCAGCCCTGACTTTGCTGTTCCTCCTTCAGGAGCATCTCTCACATCCCTCTGACACAACGAGGAATTGTGGTGCTCCAGGGGCTCTCAGGTCTTGCTGTGAGGTGTCCCCAGTTGGGTTTCCTTCAGTCAGCATTTTCAATGTTCTCCTGGAGTGCTGGCCCCTGCGCTGACCCCTGGCAGCTCCCGCACTCCCTGGAAGTTGGGCTCCCCTCCCACGGGGACCAGCTGTGCTCGGCCTCTCTCAGCACTCGGACAGGGGGGCACTTTGGACTCAAATCCAGGAGCAAATGGTTTGCTCCTGTCTGGAGGGTGCGTGGGGGCGTCTGGGTGTGATTCTGCATTTGCTGTGCCAGTGGCAGTGTCTGCAGCACGAGGCCAGGAGAGCTGATGCTCCCGTTACTGCAGCTCTGCCCGTGCTGGCACTGATTGTCACCCCTGCCTTGCTGTGTCCTAGGAGCAGGGATGGTGGTGGACTGGGAACAAGAAACTGGGCTCCTGATGACCTCGGGAGACGTGAGGATAATCCGGATCTGGGACACGGATCGGGAAATGAAAGTACAGGTAACAACACCTGCGTGCTCGTCCCCAGCACCTCTTCCCTCCCGGAGCATGTCCCATGGGACAAGTGCCCCAAAGCACCTGAGAGTCCTCTGGGAGGAGCTGACAGGTCCTGGAGCTCCTGCTTCCCTGCTTCCCTGCTTCCCTGCCCCAGGGACGTGTTCCAAGATCAGTAAAACCACACAGACGCTCAGGGGATGTGTCGGGGCTTTCCTGGAAGCTGCTGCTGCTCTTCTGGGTGGGCAGCAGTGTCTGGGGCAGGTGAGGCTGTGGGATCCAGAGGCAGGCACTGGGATGGGGAGGCAGGAACTGGGATGCAGGTTGGATTTCAGATGAACGTGGGATTGAAATGGTGTGAAAGTCTCTGAAAGCACACAGAACTGTCTGTGCCGTGTGATGGGGAACAGGCACTGCCAGAGTTCCTGTCAGCCATAATCACATGGAAGTTTCTCAGAAATTCCAAGGAGGAGCAGCTGGTCGGTGAGAACGGAGGCACCATGCTGGAATAAAAAGGAAGTGGAGTTTTCAAAGCTTCTCGAAATTAATTACCCTGGGATGAACATTAATTGCGACACTTTGACCCTGCGATGCAGGATAATTAAGCCTCTGTTCATCTTAATTACTTTCACATATTATTTTTTCTATGCAAATTAGGGAGCAGCAAAATTCAGGAGGCGAAAATCTTTTAAATGATGATGATTAATGATTGCACCTAAAGTATCTAAAAACACGTTGTTTCTTTTTTTAATTGCAAAAATTGGGTGTGTTGAAATTCAAGTGATTGGAACTTCCTGACTCAGTAACTGGGAAAGTGAGAATCAGCACAAAGAGCAGGAATAATCCAGGCGGATAAAGGTGCCTTCCCTCTTTGAACTACAAAAGCCCACACCTCTGGAAGCACTTGGGCTGGAGCTGAAGGAACAAGTGCTTCATTTGCACTTCTGCTGAGTGTTGCTGCTTCAAAGGAGGAGCTGGCGGTGGGCAGAGGCTGGAGCAGCCCCAGGGCTGGTGCCTCTCCCAGGCTGGAACAGCAGCTCCAGAGGTGAATCTGCACGGAGGCAAAACCCGGATTGAGGTGTGGGATGAGCTCCTGCAGCTCCAACTGGAGCACCTTGGGCCATGGAAAGTGTCTCTGCCCACGGCAGGGGGTGGAACAGGAGGAGCTTTAAGGTCCCTCCCAACCCGAACCATTCCACGATTCCAGGACTGTCACCCCTGCTCTTGCAGCGCTGCTCAGCACTTTTGACTCGCTTTAATTGAAAATGTTTTTCCTCCCAACAGGCACAGGGATTATTCCGAGCAATTCTTTTGCCTCCAGAAGTAAAAGGGGGGAAGTGGCAGCGCGAGTGCACTCCGTGTTCCCAGCACAGCTGTCCCTGCAGCTCCAGCTGCCTCTTTTCCGCGCCGTGTTTGCAGCACAGCGTGTCTGGCGTCTCTGATGAGACAGCCGGGCTGTCCCTGTCACGGCAGGGACGGGAGTGGCACAGAGTGCTGTCTCCAGCACTGCCTGGCTGTCTCCAGAGCTGTGCCCGAGGCTGACGTGGCACCGACGGGGCTGGGGGCACCGGAGCTGCCTGACGCGCTGGCTGTGAGGATGATGGGGATGAACGGGCAGGACCTCGCTCCGGGGCCCTGCGTGCAGCGCCTGGCAGCCAGGCCGAGTCCCCAGCGGGTCCCCGTGTGCTCTCCCGCAGGACATTCCCACGGGAGCCGACAGCTGTGTCACCAGCCTGTCGTGTGACTCGCACCGCTCGCTGATCGTGGCCGGGCTGGGCGACGGCTCCATCCGCGTCTTCGACAGGAGGATGGCCCTCAGTGAATGGTAACTGCCGCCCTCCCTGGCCTCAGGGCTGCCCACGTGGCCGCCTCAGCTCACGGTGTCCCTCTTGTCCCCAGCCGAGTGATGACCTACCGGGAGCACACGGCCTGGGTGGTGAAGGCCTACCTGCAGAAACACCCCGAGGGCAACATCATGAGCGTCAGGTACCCGGGGCTGCCCTCCTGGAGCTGATCCCCTTAAACTCGCTCGGGTTTTCCCCTGCAGTTCTGTCCCTGGCGTTCGGCAGCTGACAGGGTGCAGCTCTCGAGTTGGACGTTTGCTTCAGTAACTCACTCCTGCTCCAGGCTCGGTGGAGAGGAGGCAAAAGGAGACGAGCTTTCCTTGGAAGGCTCTTGGTGTGGTTCGGGAGTCAAGAAGGTGCTGGAATCACAAAGTGTGTGAGGAGGAAGGGAGGGAAGGAGGAGCTGGATATAGAAAACTCTGTGGTGGTGGGTCTATTGCTAATGTCTCCGTGGGGCCATTTGGGAGAGAACAAGAGGAGGAAGGTTGATGGTGCATCTGTCGGGCACATTGCTGGGCAGGATTCCTGTGCAATTCCCTAAATCCATTCCTGCTGCCCGGTAAATACTGCAGCGAGAGCAGCATGTACTGATTTGGCCATTAAGGAACAGCAGAATATAATTTATTGTCACAAAGCCACCGTTTGCACACAAAGAGGCTCTTTTTCTTGATTATAAAATGGAAACAAAACGTAATTTTCTGGGATTCAGAACATTCCTGAGGTGGAGGATGGGCCAGCAAAAATGTATTAAGATTTTCAGAAAGGGGATTATGTGATGCAGCTGCCAGATTTGTCGAGCTGCCACACTGGAGTTTTTAATCTTGCTCTCCATAAGCTCCTCCAGCAGCTCTGGGGGTCAGGTCCCTGTGCCCGGGGCTTGGGGCTGCTCGTCCCCTCTCCTCAGAGCCCTTCCAGCCTGGGAGCTGCTCCCGGGGCTGCAGGGGGGTGAGGGAATGTTGTGCTTCAAAAGGCAGGTCTGGGCTCTTCCCAGAGCTTGTGGAGCTGAG
Organism: Atrichornis clamosus; assembly: GCA_013400975.1. Taxonomy (NCBI): domain Eukaryota; kingdom Metazoa; phylum Chordata; class Aves; order Passeriformes; family Menuridae; genus Atrichornis; species Atrichornis clamosus. The sequence continues at coordinate 94,004 of WBMZ01011323.1, forward strand.
CCACCTCACTTCCAGTTCCTCCCAGTTCCCCCTGCTTCAGCTGACAGCAAAATCCAAGGAAAATAAATGTTAGGACGTAGTGAGATCCTGGTGTGCAGACACTGGGGGTAGTGGATGGCACCAGCACATCCCATCTGCTCCAAGGCTCCCAATGCAACTTCCTGCTGTGCAAAGCAGCAGGAGCTGGGGAGCTGGGTGGGTTGGGTGTGACAGGACGGGGAGGAGCAGTGAGAGATCAG
>WBMZ01011324.1:0-100696 GCA_013400975.1 Atrichornis clamosus
CCCCGGGCGCCCCGCCCGCCCGAGCCGAGGGCAGGGCGCCGCTGCTGCGGCGGAGGGGGCCGCGCAGGGGCGGGGGCCGCACGCACACACGCGGAGGCACAGGGCGAACGGGGAGAGGCACAGCACGCACACGGACTGCATGGTGCCCGCGGCCGGCACACGCACGCACACGCCGTGCGACACGGGGAGTGACCCCAAAGGACACGGTGCCCGGGTGTGAGGCGGGCGTGCAGACCCACGCGTGTGGCGGGGGCAGAGCACACACCGACACCGCCTCCGGGCCCGGCGGCCGCACCGCGCCCCCCGTGACGCGCCCGCCACATGACAGCACTCAGCCGAGGAGTGGCGGGATGTGCGCTGGGACACCGGCGGACAGCGGGCTGCCCGCGCCGTAAAGCGTGTGACTGGCGCTCGCAAGAGTGTGCCCCACCACCACCGACCGCGACACCAAGGAGGTGACTGTCCGTGGTACAGTACACCAGCAGCACAACTGTGCCTGCACGTATGAGGTGCGTGGTGTGGCCAGCGCGTAGGAACACAGTATTCGTGCTCAACCCACAGCAGGTAATGTATGTCAACATTCCATATCAGTCATGACGTTCCTCCAGGCTTTGCAAAAAAAATATAAGACCACATCTCCTGAAAACAGAGGATGTAACCTCAAGATCACCATAACAAGCTAAGCAGATCCTAGTATAGTCAGTTCAGATCCACGAATCACTTCTATAGCCATCCTTTCTGCGTTAAAGTGCCTCAGTTATGTTACAATTTGTATCTTCTCAGCATACCAGAAATGTAACTATTCTCCTTGTCATTTTATAATTGGAGACCTGAAACCTGGAGAAGACTCAGAAAGTCTTTGAAATGCATTAACTGAGCTTATCTCCCATGCTTTAACCCTGCAGAAGGTTTTAACACTAAGTTGTACCAGAGATTTTTTGCCCTGTGTTCTGCACCTCTAGATACTCAAACTATCCGAAACACACACAGTTAGATATGTACTTTCCCTATATAAATCAGCACAGAGAAGAGGGATCCTAACTTAGATTCTCCCAGCTTTCTCTCTGGAAAATCCTACCATATGTGTTGTGGTTGGGTAGCTGAAATGTTGGGCAACCTGATCCTGAATTTTGGGTGGTTAAACTTCTCATGTTGTAGTTAAATACTAAGGCACTGCTGTCTGGAAACTTGAATTTTAGTATTTCATTGGTGGGACATATAACGCACAACTCTTGCAGTACAAAGATTAAGAACTCAGTTATTTTTAAAAACAAAATATTTTAGAGTAACTATTTTCCCAGGTCTGTTACTTGAGATGTTCATGTAAAATTCCCCAATTATTGTTTACTATGGAAAGAAACTCCATTACTACAATCTGAAAAATCCTCATTCTTAGGCATAATTCTACTTCTGATGACCACAGTTTTCAGGAGACATTGGAATGAACAAGAAATGCTCCTTCCGGAAGCCCAGATCCTGCTTGCTGGAGATAAGGATGAGACCCTTTCATTTGTCTTCATAATGTTACACTGACAGGCCAAAATGGTGGAGCAATGTGCTTTAATGAAGTAACTGTGCCACCACTGCAACACATTACAAATGTATGTCCTACGTTACAGGTAATGAATGTAATATTATAGGTAATTAATGTAATATTTTCTGCCTTCCACAGAATTTGTTGGAAGATAGTTCTGTCAGGATAAGAAGCCACCTTACACAGGAATAGAGAAGCCTTTCCATACCTTTCTGTACAATAAAACTCAAATAACAATGGTGCTGTCATTGGGAAGCTTCTGAAATAAAAGGGATAACAGACTGCAAGTATATTATGCCCTAGGAGAATTTGCCAAATCATAAAACATGCTTTACTACTGCTAGAAGGATTGCTGTGATGTGGTAACATAAGTCCTCTTACATGTTACAAACTAGTTAATAAATGGGAAATGAAACATGGGAATAAATGGCCACCTCTTAAATACAGGGAAACCACTAGGAGTTGGGATCTGTGTTGTTCAGTATCTTCTTAATTCAGAATCCCTTCCTTTGCTTATAGTTAAAACTAGAATCAAATTCAAAAAATAGCAGAAGGATCTCAAGTAGTGACTAAATCACTTATGAAATGGCAACTGTAAAAACCAAAGTAAAGCACATAGGGAGGAAATAGCTTTTACTGTGCATGCATGATGATCTATAAATTGGCTGTAGCCTCTCAGGCAAGAGATCTTGGAGACATTTTAAATAGTCCTTTGAAAACTTCATCTAAGTGTTCAAGGGTAATCAAACAAACAGCTGTGATAAGCTCATTAGGAAAAACAGAAATAACAGCTTGCTGCTATATAAATCCATAGTACAGCCAGTATCTATACACCCTGCATTTATAATGTTCCTTCAATAAGGACAGTGTAAAAACAGAAAAGTGCAAATCCCAGCTTTTATATGAAGAGAGAGCTCACTGAGCAGGGTTTTCAGTTGAAAAAGAGTCAACCAGTGAATAAAACAATATTCAGGTTAATAGGAGTGATTCTTCACTGTTTCTCATGAAACAAGAACTGTGGGGAAGCTGGTTTAAAACAAGCACAAGAAATTACTTTCTCACATGATTTACACTCGTAAAACTCATTGTTATGAGATGGTTTTGGATGCCAAATATCTAGAAGGATTAAAAAAGCAGTTGTTCTTGAAGAACCTTTAAATGAGGTTGAGCAAAGTATTTTGGATGTATTCGAAGTTCAGAAAGGCTCTAAAATTCTGACTCCTCAAAGACTCTTTATACTTTATTGATGAAGTAGTTCCTGTTCTTGGTCTTTCTCTAAACACCTACTCATGAGGACTAAAGAACTGGACTAGAGAGACCTTGGTTTAACCTATAGTACAGCTTTTAATATACCAAGGATTCCTTCTTGATTAACCAAAGGTGCTTTTGTGTCAAATATTGGCACTGTATGCAACTTCTTTATATTGAAGCAAAAGAATGTATCATGCTTCTTGTCCCTTTTCCCTTCCCAGTTTGGACATATAGCAACCTAGCAGAGCTGGACAACCTTTCATAACAATCTTGATATCAGTGAGCTCCTAACCTCATTTAAGTTATTAATGTTCTTCAAAATGACTGGATCTGTATTTATTTTACTATCTAATGGTCTGTCCCAGTAGAGCTAGAGTGCAGGATAAAACACACTGACTTAGGCTGATGCAATACGGCGTGATGTATGCTTTGTTACAAGCATTCTTAATCAGGTATTTATTAATGCAACCTGCCTAATGAAGGTTCACAGTTTCCAAGGTAACACAGCTGCTGTGTTACAGTCCTCCTTTAGAATGTTACTTTCACTGTCTGACCAAATCAAATTTTGCTTCTTTTATTAAGAACCCAAAAGAATCAAAATAACTCATCATTTATCCCAGCTTTTAGAAAGCAAAACATCTGGTAGGATAACAAATTCAGTACTCTTTACCCTTATCAGGAAACAGAGACCTTTCTTCATCCTTTGCTAAGCTACACAGTTTCAGCTTCTAGAACAAGGTCAGCTCATAATCCATTTGCTAATTTATGTTTCCCGGACATCTTGTTTTGGGTTTCTCTACCTTTTTAACACTCTCCTAGCAGTTTTCTCAAATTACTTTCCAGTATCTTTTTACCTCCTCCCACCACCAGATTTCCACACAACTTCTCACCATCATAATCATATGGAGGAATTAACTATATGGTCTACGGAAACTCCTTCTGCCCAGTCTGCATTCAAGTATTGAATGTATTCCATGGAAATGCCCCAAGGCTTGCTCAGTTTTGCCATCTCTTCCTCTTGCCCTAGAGAGCCCTTCTGAGACAGTTTCATGTCGCATGAGGTTCGGAGACTAAATCCATCTGTCACTGAACTGTAGGCAATACTTACAGCAAAAACATACCACTGTGCACTTCTTTCCCCACTGTCTATAGATGTCAGCACTGGAACGGCTTGGACATGATCCCTAAAGTTAATCTCACGCCATGCTCACACCTGGACCAGTCCTGCTCTCACTAATGCTTTCCACTTGTCCACAGCAGCTGGAAGAGGGTGAATGCAGCAGGTGGAACAGTGTGCAGCAGCATGTCCTCCAGTCCTTCCTTAGATTCAGTGTCACAGGTTCCTGAACTTGAATGTTTAAAAGAAGCAGTGACTCCTTTAATCTGGCCTTTTTAATAACACAGTACAAGAATTGTAATATTCTATCTTATAAAATTATTTCACTCAGAATTAACCAGCACATCATCCATGAGTAGCACACTTCTGACCTGAGAATTTTGATAACAGAGAGAAACTGCCACTAACTCTGCAGTCTGCCAGTTTTAGCATTAGCTTTGCAGAGCCAGTATCCATCTTATCCTCCCTCCATGGTGCCTGTAAGCCTGCAATGTATGCCAAACATGCTGCTTTGCCACACTTCATCCTGTTGTCAGCAGCTTTACATCCACCAGCATAACAATCCATCTAAACCTCCCTTAAATCAAAGCTGGTGTCAGGGAAACAACCAAGAGAGACACGGCATATGGCAAAGAGTATACAAACTACCTTTGCTGCCAGAAACAATTGAGCCCAGGAAATAGACACTTGCCTGCAGGTCAATTTGCTCTTCTACAAGGCATTGCATGTGGACTGAGGTTTGTGCTGTCACAGCCAGACTCTCATTCCTTGTTTACTCAGCTACACTGCACTGCTCTGTAATTTGCAGGTTAGACCAGTTGAAACAAAACTTGATCAAAATGGCTGATCCTCTGGAATACAAACTTTGAGATGGTTAGTTGGAGAAAATACTAGTTTATATTATGCATATTATATATATATTTGCACTGGATGTCATTAAATGTGCATGAGGAAGTGATGTGTATGATGAAAGGTATTTTCTGCATGGCTAGAATCAACCCTTTGAACTGCAACTGGAAACAAATAGGAAGCCAGTGCATAAAGAAACTAAATGAGCATAAAGAGCTAAGTGGGCACAAATATCACTGACACTATATATTGTGTATTTTAGCTAGTGAGAACAGCTTTATTCCATGCCAACTAATCTTTGAACAGTTTTTATAAGTAGTCACAAGTACAGTTCTTTAAAATAAATTCATTCATCCCATGAGGCCAGAAGAAAACACTGCGATTATCCAGCATAACCAGCTGGATAACAGAAAACACTTTTGGTTTGATGTGGAATTACGGTTAAATGTCAATATAGCATATCTTAACAGTCTGCAGGCATTTTTACTGCCTGTTTTTCTAGCTCTGTAGTTAAACATTGAGGGAACTGAAAAGTATACTAGCCCACTAAAGGTCAAATTTAGATTCAAGACCAAACTGAGTTTACTCAATGCCTCTCTCATATCTCAAACCAGTGCTCAAGCTCTCTTTTATCCTGCTCTTTTGGAGAGCTGAGTGGTTCCAGTGGAATCTGTCATATTTCAGCATTTATTTTTCATAAGACATGAGGCTGTATATCACTGTAATAATATCCAGCTTGGTGTCCGTCCACTTTCTAAATGAAACATCTATGCACCTGTAGTCTTATGCCTAATCTGCAAAACCATTTGCACATCCAAAAAGTAATGCTATAGAGCCCTTATGCTGCAGAGTGTGTATATATTGATAAAATAATGCCAGTTTATGCTGCTTGAGCTCTGGTCTCATACTCTACCAACAGCGATTTGTGTAGTTGTTTGATAGATTAAAAACCAGTCTCATTCAAATTGGACCAGTCTCTAAACCCCTCACTCACCTAGAGCAGAGCTTTATTTTATTCACATAATTTAAAAATACTATTTAGGTAATGTTCATTGTCCCACACAATGGGACAGTCAAAAAAAACCCCAAAAAACTAAGCACTAGAAATCAAAACCAAAACACAAATATTTAAGATTTTTTGGCACTGAGAAAAGGAGGAAAAGTTCAGTTAATAAAACTGTCTAGCAACTACTTATGCAGAAATTATTTTTGATTACTATTTTCAGTCTCTGTTCTGCATGCAGATTCATCTACAGAAACCTAATTAAAACAAAAACAAGTTTCTGACACAACACAAGTGCCTCTTTTCTTACCTACAAATCTGCATTAAGAACACTCATATGTATTTCAGTATGTGTAACTGAAGTATATAGACATGACAAATGACAGAGTATGTTTAAAACACTTTCTGAAGCTGCAGAACCTTGTATTAAAACATGCATAATATTCATTCAATTTTTCATGACAATGTTTTGGAAGCTGTGCAGATCATACAGATTTCCTAGTTTTTTATGACTACTATAAACATACAAAAAAGTAAGAACTTTAGAGCAAGTCATGACACCTATATTTTAACTGCTTTTTACTATCAAAATGAATCTCTTGTAAACTCAATAAACTACTGAAATATATTTTACCACTCCGTTCTAAATTTTCTCTCCTACCTATAAAAACCAGTCAATAAGCATGTAAAAGAGAGTAAAAGGCAGTAAAGCTTGGGGGTTTTTTGCAGTTTGGGGGTTTATAGTCTGGGGGGTCATATTTTAATTAACTCTAGAATATGTGATGTGTGTAATTATCCCAAGCAGGGGATGACATCTTTTTTTCCCAGGGTTCACTACTGAGTGATTTTAAATTTGGCTGATAACAAATTATAATAGCTTGTGAAAAACATATGAACCAAAATTTTCTTATATATTACAATAACTAAGACTAGCATTTAAAAAAAAACAAAACATAAAAGGAATGTGCTGCAAATTGCCCAGCCCAGCCTGGCTACTACTTTTGTGGTCTGTAAGTTTAAAGCTGGCATAACAGATAGGCAACATTATGTTCAACAGGAGACCACAGCACAGACTGTTATCTTCACTAATTCTGAAGAACAGCATAAACTGGGGTTTATAAAAACCTAACAAGATAATTATTCTAATCCTCTTCTGGTTGCTGGACAGAAAAAGACAGGCATGTTTTTTTCTCCCTCTTCTCTGGTGAATTTGCTTGTAATGCTTGCTTTCTCATATCATGCTCAGTCTTGACAGGAGTATCCAGTGGAGATAACCTCAAATATGCAAAGAGACGAGTTATGATTCTGTCTCTCTGGTTTCTAAAACTCAGCTGTCAGCTTTGATCTTTGACTTTTGAGAGCTTCTTCTCCACAATAGAGTGTTCATTCATGTATGGCTTGATATAAGAGTATTTGCCATGATTTCAAAGGTAGAAACAAATGCTAATTTTTTAGAATAAGCATAGTATAAATTCAGGAAGCTGCCATTTTTCAGTTTAACTTTTCCTGACCTTGGTCTTTTCCATAGAGGATGCCTGGAACAGGCACTCCTTAACTGCAGTTTCATAAATCCAGACATTCTAAACTCTGAGCTCTGCCAGCTTCAATCAATCATAAACTTCCCCCTATCACGCTGTGTTACAGCCTAAAAATAGGGCTATACTTCCAGAAAATGAGATGGCATTAAAGTTATGAAAGTTGGTGAGCCAGATTCCAGATGTTAGCAACCTGAAATGACAATAAGAGGAAGAATCCAAGGGTTTGCACATGGAGACAATTTTCTTCCTATTTTATAAGCTACACAGGAGGCTGGAGAAATTTTATTTTTTGACATCCCGTTTGTACAAAATGAAGAGCAAATATTTAATCTTACTATCCTATTGGGGAAAAATAGGAAACAATTCCAGGGGACCTTGAAATCCTGATCAGGAGAGGTCAACTCCTAACTGACAAGACAGGCATTGGATCTCTAAAATAAAATCGTCTCACAAATATTTCAAAATGTCATCAGAAATAAACATTTAAGCAAACAGTATAACAAAGCTTTGAATGGTCTCAATAAAAACCTTTTCTGTCCAAATATGTTCTCTACACACTTTTTAAAACACTTAATGATAAACAAGTAGAAAGGATCTGAGGTTTTAGTATAAATATCAAATGGAACAGGAAAGGTTTTCAAAAGATCATGCATGTCTTTTTTTTTTTTTTTAGAAAGCTACTAGAACAAAATCATCATCTAAAAGCTATAAATAAACTCATACACAGCATGTGCTTCATAAACTAGAATAGGGTCTTATTATGGGAAAACACAGCCCATACTAATTTAATCTGTTCCCAGATTCCTTCATGTCAGAAATAAAATTCATATTGCTTCTAGTAGAGAAGGGCATTGAATTCTATTGCTGACTGGGAAAAATGGGGTTTGTAGGCAGAAACAAAGACAAGAATGAGTCAGTTTGAAAGAGGTTTAGATATTTATGGTTTTTTGCTAACAACAATGAGGTCTGCCACACCACATTCAGAACACCAGAATGGTCTTTGTCAGTTGCTACCACCTTATTTTTGCCAGCAAGTTCTGTTCTAACCAAGTTTAGACAACGCTTTGATAGCAACAAAAGTGGCTGGTCTTACTTTAGAAATCCCAGTGGAGATGGAGCAGCTCCAGTGTCAGCCTAAGAGTGTAATGGGGAGTTTGCCAAAAAAGGCTTGGTTAGATGAAGTCTTCAGAGGCTACACATAAACAAAATGTGTCAAAATCCTGGCAGTTAACTGCCAGGAAGTTTATAACCCAGGGAGAAAGAGAAGACGGGTCTCCTGACATAACCACAGCATTTTCTCACTCTCATAGAGTTTCAGAAGGAAAACTGATGGTTTTTTATGATGCAGTGTACCAGAAATAAATCAGAGGCCATCACCCACAGACAAGCATTTCAGGGTAATTTGAATCTTAGGAAAATATTATAAAGGAAAACATATGTAAGCAAGCCAACCCAAGCCATCACACAAGAACAGAAGGTTTTAAGGGATAAAAGAGTATTCTCTGCATGAGAGTAAACTGATGTGCTAATGCCTTAGGTTTTAAGATTATTTTTCTTTAGTAGTTTCGAGGAAAAATACCACTCCTATCTACACAAATTTAATGCATAACACTTCTGACACATTCCTTGCTCTCAAGTAAATTTTCTTCACAGAGGACAGGAACTATGTTTGTGCATTCAGAGGTACTAATGGCATTATTAACTACTAAATATAGGAAAAAAATATGAAACCATTTCCTTCCACTTTGTTTTTTCCTAATATTTCCCTAATGTAAAACAGGCAGAATTCTATGAAGTTATTTAAATGCAGGATGTGTCCTTCAGGCTTGAGTATTGCTAAAAGAAAAAAATTAAAAGTAAAGGAAAGGTAGAAAAATACTCTTGTATCAGTCTCTTTCTCAGGAAAATTCTCTACTTTAGTTCAAGTCAAAGGTTACCAACTTCTTATTTGGCCAAGAGCAGTTTGGTTCAACCAAGACTGGGGAGACAGAAATTAACAGCAAAGCAATATACAGTGTAAGTTAACAGAAAAGGGATGGATACCCATTTGTAACGCAGAACTAAGGCAGTACCTTTTTCATTTACAATCTGTAACACAATGCAATTAATGTTTCTCCCTTGGAGAATAAAGTTCTTTTTCTCTCACTAATGCTGCTCTTAGCTACCCAGGAATGCACTCATGGAAGGACTGACCAGGAAGTGTATAGCTTCCTGTTTCACTACCTACTGAACTTCCTTTACATTCCCAGTGCTGTTAGTGGCACCCTTTGGGAAGAGCTGTGCCTCTGAAAAATTTGTGCTATATAATGTAGAATATAAAGAAATTCATACCCAACTGGAATCAAGGCACTTAATGCACTGCTATGCATCCTGTTTCCCAGAGCCTACTTAATGTCATATAACATCAGAAATAAAATTAAAATACATATTCTAAAGGTTTACTCACAGCTCTTACACTCTAGAAATACAGCAGGCAACAGAAGGAAGTTCAAACACTGTTATACAGTTTACACAAAAGCAATAGGTCTCATTAAAATAAAAATGAAGTTGAGAAGGTCACCTTTTTATGCTGGCTGAAATACATGTACACGTAGGCATCTCTTGTTAATGCAGATCAAAAGAGGCAGTGAAACTGAAGCACAGAAATGTCAGAAGTAAAAAGTGTGGTTTTATCAAGGGTACAAGAGTGCATTAGAGTATCTGTGACTGAAGAAAACTGGAGAATCAAATTGATTTTCTCATGAAGGAAAAGAATATTGAAATATAGGACAATTAAAAAGCTTCAGAAAACACTTAAAAGACTGACAGGCTTAGAATTAAATCTGGGCAACATTGTTTAGACCTAGCTCAAGACCTACTCAACCCAGAGCAAGCCTTCTAGCAGATGGATGGCAATCTAATTCAGCAGAAATGATTGAAAATTCAAAATGTCAGTGAAAAGTATGACTCGGGTATGAAGCTCAACTCCGCAGGGTAGTAAGGAATTCAAAGCTCAAAATCAAAGTCAAGCAAAATACCACATGAAGCCTTACATTCTGTGATAGCCAGCACAATCTAGGAAAACATGTCACAAAATGCATGTAAGAAGAAGCAAAACATCTAATATATTATGTCATTTTGATGGGTGCACCAGCAGAGTGCATAACATCAAAAAGGAGACAATGAGGGCCTCATTAAATCTGATTAATTCCTCACAGGAGTTCTACCAGGAAATTAATGGACTACCAGCTAGACAGCAAATAGGAAATGTATTGCTTTGTGCATCAGTGTCCAGCTTAAAACTAATGTATTGCCAGAACTGCAGAGTTTCTAATAAAAAGCCACTAATCATAGAAGATAAGCAACAGGACCTAGATTTCACAGTGGTTGGCTTTCCCCACAGACATGATACATTAATTAGGTTATATTTCTATAAATTATAACAGTGTCAAAGGGAAAAAAAGCCCAAACTTTTGGATTTAAAGTAATTAATATCCTTGGTTTTACTAAGGAGGCCACACTCAGATGCATAAGAAAAGCAAAATAATTCAGGTTATTATGAAGACATCTTCCTAGATAAGTATAAAAGTCCTCACAGAGTATTGAAAAAGCTGGAAAAGTTAAAAAACTTCACATTTCATGCCTCCATGGAAGTTCCCCTTGACCTACCATAGCATTAGAAGAGAACCTGAATGCATTATTTTGGGAGTCACAGAGCAAACAGAAGAACCAAAAGAGCAAATGCATTTCAACATCACAGAAAAAATATTCTGCTTAGGCATGGATTCCAAAGAATTCAGCAAATATTTTAAAAAGAAACATGTTACATTTCCTCAAAAGGGAAGAACACGCAGGGAACATGGATAATGCCAAGGATTTTTCTTCACTGAATGTGTTCTCAAGGTTTTCTAGATACATCTGCAATAGCATATCCTACAAAGCTTATGTATTTCATTTTTCCCTTTGAGTAAAGGCTAAATCGTATTTTTCTTTAATCCAATATTCTAATTAAATCTCCAAGGTTTAAAGGTGCTAGAAAGTGCCCAGTTAATGTGGTAATTAATGACTATAAAGCCAATTTTCCGTTACATTATAATTTGGACAGCTCACACACTTCAGATGACTTCTAACTGTGTTACTGATGATGAATATTCAGTGGTCAGAGCTTGTGTGTGTTGTGCACATTTTAGTGCCCTCAAGGCCAACACACTAAACAACTTAAAACTTTCAAATAAATACTCTTGCAAACTTGAAAGCTAAGCCATAAACTACTAAGTTCACTGTTATTACAGCAGATTAATTAGTCATGCCATGGAGTTTATGGGTGCACAGACAAAAAAATGACAATGCATTATCTCTACCAGCAGCAAATAAGAGGATCTTAACGTCCAAGAGAGCTGACAACATTTCTTCTGAAAGATGCACTAAGTTATATAGCAAGTAAGAAAATAAATACAAATAACAAGAGGCTTCATTATCAACTGTGTTAATTTATTCTTCAATCCAAATATTTTCTACACCATCTTGGTATCCATTCTTATGTATTAGGTATAAACTAGAATATCAGAGCAGGGGAGACAAGCTTGCAGAGATGAGGATAACTATAGAGGGGATAATTTCTTTGTGCTAATAATTGTAAAGAATTTTCCTTTTTAAAAAAATGGATACAAGTTAGGCTATCAAACAGTGCTCGAGCCTCTCCTCTACATAAAAACATAGGTATTTTCTTTTGAGACAGTACTTTGTGTCATGCTGTTGATTTGCAAAGTGGATTTCTGTAAATAAAAGTGGATTTATCCCTTATCTTCTACTGAAGACATGCAATGATATTTACTGGTATCTGGCGTTATCTATTAATATCTATCTACTCATATTTACTGGGTTTATGTCCTATCAGTAGTGACCAAAATTCAACCCTTCTTCACCCTATTTATTAATCAACATAAGTGCATCTTATACACCCATCATTTATGCCTGCACAACTCTATCTACAACAAATAAGTGGCATGAGCTTTGGAGATCAATACTTCAAGTTCTAGAACATTCTTTTGGGTCTGAAAATCACATTAGTACACATAAACATTAAAAACAATGAGGTTTTTCTATCCAAAATTAAAGAGCAGGCTGCCCAGGCAGGTGTCTGAGTCACCATCCCTGGACTGAGGTAAAAGGTGTGTAGATGTGATGCTTAGGGACATGGTTTCGTGATGGTCTTGGCAGTACTGGGTTAGTGATTGGACTTGGTCATCTTAGAGGTCTTTTCCAACACAAAATATTCTATGATTCTATGAAAATCAAAATTAGTGATGAGGTTGTTAACATCACCATAGCTCATTGTTATTTTTCTAAACACTTGCAGGTATTTTTTTTTCTGTTGCTACTCCCACACCCAGGTAGTAACCCACCGAGGTATCATTCAGGAATTTGGAATTCAGAGCTCTTTTGGAAATACCTCTCTTGATCAGGGACTTAAGTTAGCTGCTAAAACCTATAAGCTATGAATAAACTACAGATTTTTAGATTTTAGATTTTGTGAATGAAGAACATCCCAGTCTTTCTTACACATAAAGGTTGGAGACTCAAATTAAGTCCAAAGTGAGATATTAAGTCTATTCATTTACTAACTTTCAGAATTGCAATTGAAAGTGACATGTTTACTGGTTGTAAACTTCACTTTGTGCCACATCTTGTTCAGAAACATTCGGTCTAATGCTTCCTTTATCTTGTCTTTTGCTCAGTCAGTTTGCATGCAAACTCTGTAAACCAATGAATTCCCCATATGTTTTAACTTGAGCTGCATGGGACAGGTTTATTGCCAGGAAACAGCAACTCCCCCTAGTGCCAATGGAGCTTCCTCCTTTACAGACTAAATTAATCTGTGAAAGTCATTCTGTGCTAATTAATGTTCTTGTTATAAAGTAGCATTCAAAAGTCTTTTCTACTGTCACTGTGTTTTGTTGTATCTGCTGACACAAGTGTTAACAGGAACTAAAATTTAATAGAAACAAAAATAATTTCTGTGTTTGCAAATTAGGACACTTGGACATCACTGATTTTTTTCTTTGAAACACATGATGTTAAGCACACTGAAAAGCTTTGGTTTACATACTCAACCCTATCAGACTGGCACTAAAGTTGGCTCACTGCCATCCTTGAAAACTGTTTCAGAACCCCGTGGCTTTTACGATTGTAAAGTATGATTTCCAAACAATAAAAACATTGAAATCAGTCATAGTTACTCTGGATGCTAAATTTGTCCTAGGTGTTGATACTCAGCAGGTTAGTATGCATAGACTCTACCATGGAATAACAAAGCAGAAAGCTGCAACACCCTCGTGGGAGTTTTTATCCTCCAGAGATAAGATAAATAAAAGCACTACGCCCTTGAGTTACAAACTAGCTGTGGCAGATCAGTTCCACACAGGGCATTCCGTGCTAGCTTGGTATGCTGATAAGAGGGTTTGGATGCTGCTGGTACTGAATACAAAGGTTACTGAGGTTGTCACACTCAGTGCAGAGAGGCTTTGCATACATTAGGATTGCACAGCTTGCATTGTTTTCTGATGCACAACAATGAAACAGCACGAAACTAAGTGGTAAAGACAAAAAACCAGCCCAGTGCTGGGAAGAAATACGATTACATCTCATTAAAGGTGACCAGAGGCAGCAGGGAAGCTGTCCTGCCTCCATCAGAGTGGGGACTAACCTGCAATGCTAGATCTGCCCTCCATCCTTTGCTAAGCTCTATGGGTGGAAAAGAGTAGGAAATGGGGTTTATAGAAAAGATCTTATTAGAAACTCCGATTACAATGCTCTAAAATAAGATAATGACCTGACGTACAAAAATACGAGTTTTAAAACCTTTATAGGATCACTTATTTTGGCCTACTATCCAGAGAAAGACGAACACAGGAAACAAGCAGCTGCCCTGCTGTCTGTAGGTCAGAAGCTGAGGTACAAGCTGCCCCTCCTGTAGTGTATGTGGTGGCCACTTAAAAAGCAGACAAACAAGGGCAATACCCATATCCTGTACAGATCGATAGCAGCAAGGTCTGTGTCTGTATCTGCAGTGTGGTAGAGTTCTGTAAAATGAACCAGCTAAAACAGCACAAAGTCAACATTCACAGCATTAGGGTTTCTACAGTGCAAATAGAAGGGGTGAAGACAGTGGGGCCAAGAAATATGTCTATCCCAGTGCAACTGCCAAGTACAATTTGGCTTTCTTACTTCTGCAGCTGGTTTTTGTTTGTTTGTTTGTTTGTTTTACTGGGGTCACTGACACCCTGTGAGTCCCGCATAGTAGAACTATTGCAGATTGGTTGGCTGAACCAGATTGTTCACCAACAACATCTTGGCTTGGTAGTCAGCTCAAAGACTCACAAATTTCTTTCTGCCATAAAAACCCACCCATTATGAGAATGTTACCTGAGATTTAACTAAGTAACCAGCCAGACTGCCTAGGTGGAGCCGTGGAATGAGGTGATTCTCTTAAGTCTCCCAAGAATCTCTTAAGGCAGTGTTTGTATCTTTATTAAGTATTTTGTGGCTAATGAAATATTGGCTGGCATACTCGCTGGAGGTTTTACATTTTACAAGAAAAGTTAGTAAACTGCTTTTTACTAAATACTATATACAACACTATAGATATGGATTTTGTTTATCCTACCTGATTTACTTTCAATTTGATCTCACATAATCATAGTACAACAAGGGAATAAGAAGATGTTTTCCCGTCATAAATGGTTTTGTAATCTGGAATAATTTCCCCTTTGTACATACCTTCCTTGCATGAATGACTTATATATTCATCATTACTTCATCTGGCCCTAGTCTCTAATACTGTATAACTTTACTCAAATAAATTGGCTCTGTGGTTGCTTAAATGAGCAAAGTCAGTTAGAAATACAAATAAATTGCCTTTCTGTGCAGCTGATCTTTGTCCTGTTGTCAGTCTCACTCCTCCTCTCAGTGATGCAGGATCAGCACAGCTGAATCCAGATAACAGCAAGGCCTGAGCTGAAATGCAGCTCTTGAGACAATGGGTGAAGTGTGCATGGATGGAAATGTGCATCCTAGTCCCATCTGAGGTTTCTCACAGCTTTCTCCTGACCTAGCTGTTTACAGAGCAGTCTGATCCAACATTACACAGCTCTGCCATGCCATAGTTACCTGTGAACAGAGGCAGCCAAAGCCTGGGAAATGGGGAAGAGGTTCCAGAGAACGTTTATGAAAAATGATGGTTACAGGTTGGTCAAGACAACTAGAGTCTGTGGGCCCACTGAGGGCCCTGACAGCAGCTTAGTTAAAATTTTTTTAAAGACCTTTCTAGCTATTCATTTCCATTTTAAAATGGAGTACCCTTCTCATATTTCTTTCTCCTTGCTACATCAAGTATTCTCAAGTCACGCACACTGAGGCTGTCATCTTGCTTAAAATGCATAAACAGTTACTTTCTGATTTTAGTACTTTACATTGCCTGTTTCAAAGCAAATTCATATCACTTATTGTTGCACAATGTTTACATGACAAAAAACATGTTCCATGGGTCTCAGATCAGTTTCTCTTGATAGACATGACAGTTCACTAATTTGCTCAAAAAAATGACAATGGCATATAATCAAATTTGAATGCAACAAAAAAAATCAATTATGGAACTGCATACAATTTCACATAGTCTATGTCAATAAAAGCTATTAAGCAGTAACAAACCAACTTTCAGAGACAGCTATTGAGAGCATCAGCTAAGCATATTATTGATCTAGCAGAAATTGCTGGGCACAATTATTTCTAAAAAAATCAGTCAATACATCTTTCTACAATAACTTTATCTGAATGTTTACTTCAGACTGTATAAGGCTGCATATCTGATATATGGAGAGAAATGAAGACACACATACATACCTAAGTCAACATTCACTATGTTACTCGAAGTGCCTTCATTGTCTCAATCCTTATTTTGGAAGTCCCAAACTTCACATCTTGTGTTACTAAAAAAATCTTGTAGTGAAAGAGCTGGGATTGTCTTTCCAGAAACCTGGAAGTCTAGCTGCATGCCAGTTAAAATTCATTCTAGGTGTACTAAGAGTCACTGGAGCACAGTAGAGAGAGATTCTAAGTGATCTATCCTGATTCCAGATCATTGGACAGCACATTAGATTCCTTTACAGCTGAGAGAACTATGAGGTCACTTAGCTGTGCTTGCCATCATGTGAAAGTCACTTACAACCAGGAATTTATGATTCCATAATTCAACGGACCAATCAGCCATTTTACATCTTGGCCAGCTGGAAGTAGTTTTCACTTCAAGTTCAGACGCTTTACTCTCAGATCCTTCATTGCAACAACGTGTTGGTGCCAAGTGCCTCTCCAGAACTGCCCAGAGAGTCAGCATGATGCTAGTGCACAGCACTGTACCTAACGATCCAAGAAGCCAGTAGTAGTAAACCTGAATGTTAAGACGATCCTGATTACTGCTTGTTAAGAGCTTGCAAGCTCACTTAGAACTAACTCTTACATTAAAATGTGGAAGCAATGATGTCAATGAATGTACAGCAGGGTCTGCAGCCATCTGCAGAATCACAGTCATAAACAAAGTACAAACTTTCCACTCAAGTTAAAACAGAGTTTTCCTAATTGCAGCATTCCATGAATACTGATACACAAAGAGAGAGAGCTGGTATCTCTTTTGTTCCCAGATGAGAGTAGTTATGCTACACAGACATTAGCGAGTGCAGTTTTCCTAAAGAACCAGATTTTAATTCATTTGGCTTTATTTTCCTCCCTCAGTAATCTCTTTGCAGTCAACAGACCACAGGAAAAAAATGCCACATGATTAAAATCTTTTTTTGACTAATAAAAGGGAAAAAGAGTAAATAATTTCAATTCATTCCTCCTAAAGATAATTTTTATACTCTGTATGTGTTTAATAATAGCTCTATGCAGCTACAGGAACACAGTCCTGTAGATTGAGGCTGCACAGTATGGGAGGCTCATTTTAGAGTTTTGTAAGAGATCCTGTCACTGCACTGTCTGGAAGGCAGAGAAACTACTGAGCAGAACCCAATGATGAGAGCAGGACACAGCTGCAATAAGTACCAGAGTAGAGGCACTAGTTAATCTCTAGCAGCTCTAAGGGCCACATCAGAAATGCTGATCTATGCACTGCAAATTTAAGGCTTTAATAAAGCTGACTGTTAAAAGGAAAGGAACTAGTCCTACATTCCTACACCATCACCATTTTCCTAGCTTCCAAAGACAAAGCTTGTTATTGTGTACTTTGCTGAGGAAAGGTTAGAAAGAAAGCATTCCCTGCATGCCTTCAGTGGTTCTGTAAGAAAGGTGAGATGAAGACTACTTCAGTTTCAAACAGAATAGAAGACAGAAAAGAAAGGAATGATTTGAGGTCATCTACACTATAAAAAAAGGGGGGGAAATCCATACCTGTAGAGCAAATCTTGCATTTATTATTTTTAACGAATAGATTTTAATGCTGCTTATATATAGTACAGAGAAATAATAAGCAAATCTTCTAAAACTAGTTCTTCACTGCATAATGATTGTAGGCAAGATATACTTCCCTGGCAGACACCCGTATTTGCAAAGATCATTTTTGTGTATTGCCCTCAGCCCACATAATTCTGTCTCTGTTTTATATTTAGACTCTGTATTCCAGAAAACAAATCTAATAGCACTAAATTGCTTAGTCAGACATTTGACTTCGTACACTATGGCTGAGACAGTTGTTCAACAATTTAAGGTAGGAACAGCAGATAAACACAGCTAATTCTCCTTTTTGATTTTCTGCATGGACGGCACAAATGACAATTTTTTTACCAGCACAAGGTGCACGAAGAAAGTGCAGGAAGGAGAATGGGCAACTGAGGGAGGATGGCCTTTTTACTGACCCAAAATAATTATCATGCTATGACCTTAATGAATAAAGACATTACACAGCTGTTTAATGGAATAACTTGCAACTAATTGCCATCAGTAATAGTTTACCTGAAAGAAGTTGTGCAGGCAGAGGAAAAAACAGTAGCAGTATAATATGTAAGATACAGAGTAAAGATCTTTATGAAGTTTAAATCACATGTTTCTTTTCCAGATTTCTCCTTATTTATTGAGTTTTATAATCTGTGCTTGACCTAGGTTCTCAGCTAGATTAAAACTGTATTTATCTTGGAAGGCCTGCCAAAATGGAATATGATAAAGCTGAAAACATTCTTTTTTCTTTGAGAATAGAGGTGTGATCTGTTTGGAAGACTGACTTATTTTGAAGGTGCTTGTCAGTCTTGCACAAGGTGGGTAGTTCTCTAAATATAAAGCGAGAACATTTCCCTCAATGTAAGGAAAAGTAAAAAGGCTTTTAACCCTCAAAACACCTGCCTTTCCTCATTAAATTTTTATCCTCAAAAATGCAGATTAGTCAGTCAAAATACAACAGGACTAGAAGGAGAAACATTTGAATAAAATTGTGGAGAGCTGACAAAATAAACACAGAGAAGAGGTGGGAAGACAGGTTATGTGAAGAAAGGATGAATAGGGAGTGGAGGTGAAGGAGAGGAAGGTAAGATGCTTGTGATTCTTAGCATTTCCTGGCCTTCATGTACATTTCTTTTTGCAGGACTTCAAAGCTACCCAGCAGTCGCTGGGAACAAAATCCCAAAAACTAAAAGTCAAACCTAACAGCTTCTTATTCTGTACACCTTCAAAAGAGTCAGAGACTGGGATTTCCTTAATTCTATTATTCAGTTACATCTATGTTTGTTTAATTTAGGCAGAACCTCATCCTCATGTCTATATTTGAGATGCTTCAGAAACTGAGGTGTCTTAAGAAAGTATTAATTATTATATGTTAATCTGCTTCCCCTTGAGGTCACCTACTCAGAGAGGCTGAGCTGTGCTGCCTAATCCATATCCATAGATAGGAGTTTATGGTACTAAAGAAGTCACGGAATTTTGTAAGACCCACACTCTTACAACAGCATGTACGTAAAAGAAATTCCTAGAAAATCACCACAATTTAGAATGACTCAAAATTTTCAAGTGTTTCAAGATGTTATTGTGTTCTGGTGAAATAATTATCTAATTACATATAACTCAGATTCTTATCTTTGTTCACAACTCTAAGAATAAGCTAAAAAGAAACAGTATTTAATGTATTTAATTATATACTAAGAAAACTTTTAAAATAATATATTCAATGAGAAAATCAGCATATTAAATGGAAAATTTCCAAGTAGGTAACCAGGACTTTTTTTCAGAAACCTGTAATTGAAGCTAAGTATTTTATACTACCGTAACTCTTCTGTATTTTCTAGTTGCCAGATGTTTCTGCTTTGTACAGGACTCTTTGCAGTTGTAGATGAGCACTGACATATCTTATTATCTCTGCATACTGAATTTTGAAAGGAGCTTGTCAGGTTTCAATAAATGCTTGGATATCAGACAAATACAGAACTCCCTAGAAAAAGAGGAACAGGCATCCCAGCAATATCTAGAATAGTTAAAATAGATCAATACATTAAGCTGCAAGCGCAGTGACTCTGCCTATAGTAGAGTCACTGCTAAGTAGTATAGAACATGCAACTAGAGAATATCTGATGAGCCTTATACTGCCCTTTTATGAGTTGCTTTTTTCCTTCTTAATGTTTGCTTAATCCATGCTGTCTTTTTCATCACCATGAGTAAAGTCAAATGAAGCACTGAAGAAAAGAAATAGCTCTATGTCTATTGACATTGGACCAACAAACCACTTAGATACAGAGGAAAACTGTAAAACAAGAACAGTGATACCATTGTGTATTACTTTCTCCCCCATCCAAAATGTATTTTTATGTTAACTATCTTCCTTCTTTTTTTTTTTTTTAGTCTGTAATGGAATTATGGGTACCATACTAGCTGCTTTCTGATATGTCCTAAATAAAGTTAATATTGACTTAATCTTTTGAGGCATTGACAGATTAAATCTGTCCAATCTTAGTGGTGGTTCAATAAACCCAGTTGCCTGCTTCACCTCTCAGAGGAGCTCATACAGTTGCCATAGCAAAGCTGGCATAAGGGAACATATGCTCCTGCCTCAGCTGCTTCCTAGCAAAGTCCAGAATCTGAGGGCCTTAAACTCCATTATTCAGGCAAACAGATGTTTGACTTGATTTATTAGAACCCAGTTGTCTGTCACTTCCCTTTGGCTGGTTGCTATATAAGGCTTAGGAGAATGGAATATAAATGTGAGTATCTGTGACTTCAATTCATTGAATACACCTGGACTGTCACAGCTGCACCATGAGGACGTGTTTTTTCATGAAAGATGCTGCGAGTCTGATTTCCCTGTGATTACCCTTTGGACTGCCTTTGCTCCTGACTCTTCTCATTAGCAATTTAAGGTGAGATGTCAGACTCTCAACTCAAGCCACTGACATGTAGTTTCTTCTGCCAACCTTGAGGAAAAGATTAAAATCTCCAGCTGGGGTCTATTTGGTCCACCTTTTGGGATAAGAGGACAGTACCTTAAGTCAGTACAGCTAGATTGCCTAGGCTGCAGTTAAGTTCATGGTGTAAATGTATGTTAGAGTTCAGTGAGAAAATGACAATTCTATGTAAAACACAGAAGTACACACACAGCCTCATAAAATGCTGCAGACTAATGGACCATAGCCTTATAGACTGTTGAAGAACTGCCAACTTTACAAGAAAATCTATAGAAATTATAATTTATCTGTATTTTTATATTTCCCATTTAGCCTAGTAAATATTTTTATCTTTTCTGTCCAGACTGTCAAAATGATCCTGAAGTGCTTATATTGAGGATGTACTATTTGGATCATTTTCAGTTCCCTATTTCATTACATATTTAGGTACCAGTCAGTTATTACTCAATTTTATAGGACTACCCCCTCCCCAATTCCTCAAAACCTAGGCTAAGTTTTATCATCCCTGGTCTCTGAATGCTTAAAGTAAGCATAAGCAAAACACTCTCACAGGACTTGAACAATGGAATGAGGATTTTCTCCACATTAGCTACCAGTAGAAATAAAGCTACTAGTGCAAGCAGATTGGATTTAGGCATGTTGTGTTGGTTTTGGTTGTTGTTTTGTTTGTTTTTTTCCTTCTGGGTATAATTTAATTTGATAGGAAACTGGCAGTGGAGTAAATGAAAACCCCTCTTTTAGGGGGTTTTCTCCAGAAAGGAGAACACCATTGTAGCAGTTCACACTGCTTTAGCTATGATGACCCAAAAGGCAACACAGCTGATCCAATTTTTCCTCTCATATAGCCTCTAATTGAAGGAATATTTCAGGAATAGCCAACACCATCAGGCCCCAGCAAGCCATTTGGAAGAGGTACAAGAGAATAAATATGCTGTGATGAAAAGCTCAAAAGGGTATTGTCTTGATACATGGTTGATTTTAATAAAGAGAGGGTGGCACTATCTTTGTACAGAGACAAGAGCATTGTCATAGAATCGTAGAATATGCTGAGTTGTATGGGACCTACATCAAAGTTCAGCTTCTGGCCCTGCACACCACAGCCCCAAGAAACACACCGTGTGTGTTGTCCAAATGCTTCTTGAGCTCTGCTGAGCTTGATGCTGTGACCACTTGCCTGGGGAGCCTGTTCCAGTGCCCAACATCCTGCTGCGTCAAGCACCTTGTGCTACTATCCAACCCAACACCACGCCACTACGTCCTGCTCAGCTTCTGGCCCTGCACACCACAGCCCCAAGAAACACACCGTGTGTGTTGTCCAAATGCTTCTTGAGCTCTGCTGAGCTTGATGCTGTGACCACTTGCCTGGGGAGCCTGTTCCAGTGCCCAACAACCTTCTGGGTGAAGTACCTTTTGCTAATATCCAACCTAACCCCACACCACAACTTCCTGCTCTTCTCTTGGCTCCTATCACTGGTCATCAGAGAGATCAGTGCCTGCTCCTCCACTTCGCCTACTGAGGAAATTGTAGACTATGATGAGATCTCTCCTTCCAGGTTATTATTAAATACAGCTAAAAGTGTCAGTAGAAATACATATTTGATGTAAAAGTTAATCACAGATTACTCAAACCCGTCTTATCAAACCAACAATTCATCCACTTTTTTTTTCCTGGAGAAGCATGTGGGATGGAGAACAACATGATTTTGGCTGCAGGCTGAGGGGAAAGGAGTATTTGAAAACACTTGTATTTCTGTCATTAAAATCCCTCCAGGCCTAACCTGCTTTATTACCTAATAGATATTGCTTGCTCCACACTTGGGTGCTTCACGGACTTACTCCAAAGCTATAGAGGGCTACTTCAGCATGAAGAGAGAGCAAAAGAGTTTTGTTGTTATATTTATGACTGAAATGTATGGTATTAATTCAGCAAAAAATGGTGACAAATAAGGATTTTTCCACTGTACTTGGCACTGGTAAGGCCACACTTCTAGTGCTGTGTTCAGTTCTGTGCCCCTCAATAAGGAAGGACATGGAGTTGCTGGAACAAGTCCAGAGAAGGGCAATGGAGCTGGTGAAGGGTCTGGGGCACAAGTCCTTCGGGGAATGTCTGAGAGAGCTGGGGTTATGTAGCCTGGAGAAAAGGAGGCTCAGGGAAGACCTTAAGGCTGTCTAGAACTATCTGAAAGGAGGTTGTAGCCAAGCGGGGCTTGGCCTCTTCTCCCAAGTAACAAGTGACAGGACAAAAGACATAGCCTTAAGCTCTGCCAGGGGAGGTTCAGATTGGACATTAGAAAACATTTCTTTACAGAAAGGGTGATTAGATATTGGAATTGGATGCCCAGGGAGGTGGTGGAGTCACTGTCCCTGCAGGCGTTCAAGGAAAGGCTGGACGTGGTACTCAGTGCCACGGTCGAGTTGACAGTGTGATATTTGGTCATACGTTGGATTTGATTATTTCAGTAGTCTTTTCCAACCTAAATGATTTTGTGATTCCGTGATACGGCAAAGTGCCTGCGAGATTGCCTGTTTTGTTTGAGAGCTCCATTTAGCCTCGTCCTCCACGGGAGCCCTCGCTCCCGCCTCAGACCCGGCGCGGCGTGGGGAGTGGAACTACACTTCCCGGCACGCCGCAGTGGCGGGAGGAGAAGCGGGCGGTGCCCGGACGGCGGAGGCGGGGGCGGGGGGCGGTCGCCTCACGGAGCTCATCGCCGCGGCCGCTGGCGGGGCGCGGGCGGCGCTGCTATGGCGCTCTCCGCCGCCCCTCTCAAGGTCTGCATCGTGGGCTCGGGCAACTGGTGAGTGCGGCGGCCGCTGGGAGGGCGGGCACCTCGGCGGCCGCCGCGGCTCGGCCTTCCCTGCGGCTGTGCCCGCCCGGGCCTTGCTGTCGGTTCCCGCCCGGCGCCGTGGCCGCGCTCTCCTCAGGGGTGGCGGCCCTGAGTCCGCCCGGTGCCGGCAGGGGAACACGGAGTCGCCCGTCTGTGGCGGGCTCTGGGTCGCGCTTGTTCCGTGCCGGGGGGCTCGTCCTGCCCCTGGGCTCACTTGGAGCGGAGGTGCTGCCCTGAGGCACTCGGAAGAAGAAGCGGCAGAATCGAACACCCGGTTTTAGTGCTTGCGAACACCCGCGTGTTCTGCGAAGAAGTATATTTTTAACCTGGTATTTGTTGTGTGCCTTGTCCGATGTCAGGTGACGTAGACATTAAAGATCCTGTACATTTTTTTTTCTTACTACGCTCTGCCTGTAGGGCTTCACGAACAAACCCACGTCTCCAAAAGCGTTTTTCAGAATTCCTGTGTTCCTGTTTTCCAAGGCAGTTCAAAGAAGAATTGCAAGATGCTAGGTTATTTGAAATACTTTCTTTTCTTTTCTTTTTTTTTTTTTTTACAAATTGATTATGCTGAGGCACACTGAGAGCTTGAGACAAGGTTTTATTGCTGTCTTGTAGTTTATAATAAGATTTAAATAAACTTGCTTCTGCGTCCGCTGACAGCAATAGACTTACTTCAGGTCATTCTTCAAGAGGAGTATCATGTTTATAACCCTTGGTTTGTCTTCTTTACCTATTTCTTTGGCTTTACCTATTTCTCTCCCATTCCTGATCACTTTTTTTACACTGGGTCCCTATTTACAGTGAATAATTTAAGTACAATGTGTTATATAAATATATCTTAACAGTTTGTCGCTTCAACTACTAATGCTAAGCACACATTATTTCTGATAACATTGCATTTTAAGACATTAACCCTGAACTCAGAGGAGTTCAGTGTAGAGCACAGTACTCTTTATTAAACCAAACTTGCCAGTCTTTTGTCAGGATGATGTTAGACTTGTTGCTCATCCCCTGCCCAGTCTGTGCAGTTGGCTTTTGCTGCTGTTAAAAACAGCAGCTGTCAAGTTTTACTTTTCTTTGTGATGGCTTGTTGAGGGAATGGCTGACATTTTAGTGCAGCATCTCTTGCTTTCCTTGCACTAGCTTGTAGGATGAACAGGGAGATGTTATGCATTGCACTGTGTGTCAGAAGGAAATTATGCACTTAGACCTAGTCTTTTAGGTGTGCTGTTGCTGTTGTTCCATGTTTGAAACCTAGAAAAAGTTTTACAGGACATTTGAGTGCATTTGTATTTAATTCACTGTGAAACATGTTTGTGGAAGCAAAAGGATTGTAGATATTGCCTACTAGCAATAACCACATGCAAATATATTTTGATTTCAGCTCATTGGATCAGTTTAATAATAAGAAAAGCTCCTGTCTAATAGGATGAGTTGGTGGCAAAATGCCTGTATCTCCTACACTGAGAGAAAGAAAAAAGCTGATGTCTGGTAGTAGCATTTTCACTTTCTTTTGAGGATAAATGTATTTAAATAACTTATAGCTTATTTCGTATGTCATGGCAGGGTTTTTCGTGTCAGGAAAGCAGAAACCAAAGTAATCAAAAATTGAAAACATTCTTGGAGACATAGGTGGTGTCTTCCTCAGTGTCCAAGGGATGACAAACACCACACCCTGACTGCCAAGAGTACTGTGATTCAATATGTGTAAACATTGAACTAAATCAGACTAAATTTGAATTGTATACCTTGTTAAGTGCCTTTTTGAACTGGGGCCTGTGGTCCTAAAGTGGAAGCATTCAATACTAAAAAGCAGGTAACTAGAAAGAAATGGAAGCATTTATAAACATCTGATCATTGATATTATATATTTTTGAAGCCTGAGTTACAGGAGTGTGTGATTGCTGGTGTCTAAACTGTAAGCATGTAAGTAGTGGATCTAAGTGGGGTTTGACATCTTGAGCAGTTTTGAGACTGGGTTTTGGGGTTCTGTGTGAGATAATTCTGACAGACAAGTGCCTGTAACTGTACAGAAGTCTTTACCTTCTTATAGCCCTTTATCCTATATCTGGGACCAGAAAAACCCCTCAAGGAGCTTGACAGGACAGTAACTCTTTTGAAAGGTTGAGCAAGTCACCTTGGTTGATAAACTACTTCCAGTCAGACTTGTTTGGTTGGTTTGCTAGGGGAAGGTCACCTTAACAATGAAGTTGGCTTGGCAGGGGTCACTTAACACCTGGTGGCAGATCATGGGACAGTACACAGATGGCTCAGCGCGGAAGAGCAGGAGCTGTGGTGTTTGCTGGCCTTACCCTTTCAGGATTGCTCAGCTGGTGGATAAGTGACTGTGTTAGGATCTTATAAGATAGGGGGTAAAGTGAGCTATCTTGAATTTGGAGAGAGTATGCCTTGAAAATACGCCTTGGAGCCTGGGGATTCAAGGACAGTGCCCAGAGTCATTTAAAGTGCAGCACACTGCCTTGGTCATGTACTGTAGCCTGTTCGTCTGATAACGCTTCCAGGGCAGGTTAGTGAGCTGTGCACAGCCAGAATTTATCCCTCTCTGTTTTTCTGGAAGCTATTGTTAATTAACCTGATTGCCAAACTTGAACAGAAACCGTAAAATTTGGGAAGAGATGGGAAGTCACTGGCCAGAGGGATTCATACAGCTAGGAACTTGCTGTAGAAAAATGGGAGGAAAACCCTTGTGGCTTAACTGAGGTGATTTTACAGGGACAGTGGTAGAGCTTGATAATGATATCATTTGCACTTGCATATTGTGACCTCCACTGCTGCTGTTATCAGGGCAAGTTCAGACATTTCTAGGCTTTGTGCTTTACTTTTAAAGCAATGAGGGGTAAGCAGACCATCTGTGAAACGGTCCTAAAACAGTGGTTTCAACATCATGGGGAATGAACCAGAGAAGTCAGTCAGGAGAATCTTCTTGAATTCAGAAACTAAGACTAGGCAAATCTTCACTTTATTAATACTGCATTCAAAGGCTGAAAAAAAAAAGACAGCTGAGGCATTTAAGTGTTAAATAGTAATGGAATTAATGTCTCACTTAAGTAGTACACACTGCCAGGCTTTCTGCTGGCAGACTGGAAATCCCAATTGGAGAGTTGCTGAATCAGTTATTTCTGCCTTGCTCTGTCACCAGCAAGCACAGAGAATGTGTAGTAAGTTCAAAACTGAACACAGTGGATTTGCTAGGATCCTGACTTCCTATGTAAATCTGTAGTAGTAAATGTGCTTTTGTTCAAGGAACTTGAAGCATTGTCCAAGGAACACATAGCTGTGTTGTGTTGAATATGATATATGGATCTGACATTTGGAGGCTGAGCTGGTGAGCTGTATACCATTGCAGTGGAAACCATGCTGTATCAACTTCGTAAGAGATGGCTGACAGTTGTGTCTTCTGTATCACCTCCTGAACCCAGGGGAATTTTTAGTGTGTGTGAAGTGCTATTAGAAAGTAAATGCCTGTCTTTCAAGATACACAGTTTTATGGTTTAACTGAAAAAGGTCTGCTTAGGATACTAAATTTTTTTCTGCTGCTACTTAGAAAGTGACCTTAGCAGTGTGATAACACACATCTTTAATATAGCACAATGAGTTGTGCCATATCAAAAACTCTTGAAGCAGAATGAATCCATTTTGTTTATTTGCCATCTGAGCTTAGTACAAGCAATGTCAATAATAAATTTAGGGTATTGTGTGAGTAGATTTGAAAAGTTAAGGTGTTCTT
This sequence comes from Atrichornis clamosus, assembly GCA_013400975.1. Lineage (NCBI taxonomy): Eukaryota > Metazoa > Chordata > Aves > Passeriformes > Menuridae > Atrichornis > Atrichornis clamosus. Next base: position 27,278 of record WBMZ01011324.1, read on the forward strand.
ACCTCCTAATGAAGTATGCAGTTTGCACAAACACACATGTAAGCCTCAGATCGGTGATTCTGTATTTTTGTTGCATCTTTTAAAATTTTTTTGTGTGTCTGCTTAGTAGGTTAGCAGTAATTATGAAGCTGCCTCCTTATCCTAGGGAAGGAAGTTAGGTTAACAGGCTTAATAAAATTGCATCTTTCTTTTCCATATAACATTCATGCTAGGAATGAAAGGGAGGATTGTGTTTGTTCCTTCTTGTTAATTGTGATTAATTTCATTATTGCTTAGAGATTTGAGAAATAAAATTGATCACCATCCTACAAGTTTCACTGTATGCTGTTCTTGGGGAGAATATGAGGGTAACTGTAATGAAATTGTCTGCCTGCAAATTCAGAGGATGCTGTTGTGATAGTTAAATTCTGTGAGGTTCACTGCACAGCCATAAAGCTTATAACTTCTGCAACAAATAAATGGTTCTTGGCTTTCAATGCCTGTAAGTACTGTACAACAATTGGTGAGTCAGTCATCTTAGCAATGAAGCTTTGTGTCTCTTAAAGGTGAAAATGATCCATTAAAAAAAATGTAGTATGTCACTTTTACCTCTGCTTTGAAGATACAATCAATTTGATTTGGGAAAATTCAGTAACCAAAACTCTCAATGGCTAGCCAATAAGGAGACAAAATAAATAAGGATGTTTTCAGTAAATATTTCAGTCCAACCTACTCAGATATAGTTGAGAGAAAGCAGCAGCTGTGAATGACTAGTGTATTTTTCTACTTATTTTGCTAAATCAAAAATGCTACCTTATAACTGGTCAAATAATCCGTGAATTTCTGATTGTTTTAAAGACAATCTCTTTTTTTTCCAGAGCAAAATCATAATTTTTTAAGACTATTTTGTTTTCTTTCCTGCAGGGGTTCTGCAGTTGCCAAAATAATAGGTAATAATGTAAAAAAATTGCAGAAGTTTGCTTCCACAGTGAAGATGTGGGTCTTCGAGGAGAATATTAATGGGAGAAAACTGACAGATATCATAAATAATGAACATGAAAATGTAAAGTATCTCCCTGGACACAAGCTGCCAGATAATGTGGTAAGGCTCAGAAGCTAAGTTACAGTTACAGAGCAGAGGGAATATTGCTTGTGCTGTGAATGGAGTTAGAAATTTGTTAACACCTTTAGAGTCTATAGTATTTCAGAGTGTTTGCTATTTTACTGATGACATTAGAAAATTGAACAAATAAAATGATGTAATTATGCACTTTTTTTTTTCTTTTTTGCTCTCACTATTGTCTTTATGTTACTTCAACTTCTGAATAAGGAAGCAAATGTGAAAGCAAGGGCAAGACTAACAGCTTTGACCATACCCTTTAAAAAAAAAATTTGGCCCCAACTTTGAAATGGAGCTGGTTGGTCTGGGAAGTTTGTGTTACTGCTTATTTTCAGTGATGAAATGCTGTAGCATCCAGCATTAGACCAAACTGCTGGGGTTCAGGTTCAATACCAAACTGAGGAGGTTCGTGTTGGACATAAGGAAGAATTTCTTCACAGAAAGAGTGACTAAATATTAGAATGGGCTGCCCAGGGAAGATGGTGGAGCCACCATCCCTGGAGGTGTTTAAGGAAAGACTGGACATGGCACTCTGCCATGGTCTAGTGAACAGGGTGGTGTTCATTGCAAGGTTGAATTCAGTGATCTCAGAGGTCTTTTCCAACCTAATTGAGTCTGTGATTCTGCTTTTACTTTATCAGATAACACTTACGTGTAGTGTTAATTTTGAAAAGTTATGCAGCCTTTCTCTCCCGTAACTATACAGGTTGCTGTCCCAAACCTTAATGAAGCTGTACAGGATGCAGACTTGCTGGTTTTTGTCATTCCTCATCAGTACATTCATAAAGTCTGTGATGAAATCACAGGACGAGTACCCAGGAAAGCGCTCGGCATAACACTCATAAAGGTATAATAAATACCATGTGTTATTAACTAAGAATGTGTTGTGGAATCTTCTGAAACAAGGTGACTTGATATTTTGGTTTGAAAAGTCCTCATGCATTATTCACCTGATTGGTCCCTTAAACCTTTCTAGGTGTAAGATTAGAATTTGTCTCGGTCATTAGTGGATTGTTACGCAGTGCTTGCAGGAAGAGGAAAATGAGGCTCTTCACAAGACTTTTAGAAAGAAAGAGGGAGTCAATATGTTTTGCACCACTAAGCTTTCCAGTCTTCTATTTGTAGTTTCCAAAAGCATCATTAGATGAAGAACAGAGAACAAGCATAATGCTTTGATTGTTAATGCACATCCCACATGCTGAGTTGATCATTTCAAGAACTGCTGAGAGAATTTCATGTGACTGAGAGGATAGTGCTCTTGTTCATGTCAAATATTATGTTGCAACAAGAGGGTCTGTTCAGCATCACCCAAAGACAGTTTGAGCATAGGAAATAGGAGAGGCAGAGGTGCAGGAGGTGTTTCACTGAAGTATTTGTAGTTTTGCTGGCAGGAAAATTTTAAAATGTGGATTAGCTTATTTTTGGTGAGGTTTTTTGGGTTGGTTGGATTTGTTTCCTCTGTATGTTTGGCTGCGAATAATAAACTATTCCCACAAGGTTTGGAAGATTCTGGTTTGTTGTTGCTTTGTTGAGAGTAGGCCATTTTCTCAGCACATATTCCTGTGTTTAATGTCATTTCTGGAAAATAATACATTTATGATCTGTGCTCAAAAAGAAGAAAAAAACCCCTCTCACTGCTTCCTGCAAGCTTGTCTCTTTAGTTTGGTGAACAAAGCCCGTCAAATCTGTAGTGTTTTGTCACTGCTGACCTGGTATATTGCTGAGATGTATGAAAAAGTAAAACTTCCAAAGTGTTCTTCCTGCATCTTGTCAAAAAACTCTTCACGAGAGTGAAGGCAAATAAGGCACTGTTAAAAGAGTTCAATGCATAGCTCAAGATAAACTTTATTCTCCTCTAATTTGCTGAATGTGTTTTATGTTCTCTTGTCCTTAGTGATGGGAATAATTAATGAACTTGGTGGAGTAAATGAGGATTTATGTCAGCATATCTGAAGTCAGGGTCCCAGGCCTATATTCCCATGGAATTACTCTTCTGGGTACTGATTACCAGTGCTCTAATGGAGTGTTGCTTAATGGCTATGTTTGACACCAAAAAAATAAAGGGGGGGTGGGAATAGTTATCTTAAAAAAGAACAAAAAACAAACCAGACTCCAAGCAAACCAAAAAACCCAGCAAAACAAAAAGTCCATTGGTGTATTGGAAGTGAAATAGTGACACTTGCCATGCAGCACAGAGTTGGTTACTAAGCAGCTACCCCTGTCACATTACAACACTGCATCCATAGGCAGCCTTTCCAAAGAAATGCTGAGAGTCCCCTTAATATTTTATGAGAGAATGCAAAGTTCGTGTCAGTTTTTATGAAAAGGCATAACTGCATCAGTAAAAGTATCATTTAAGAAGAAAGGGTAGAGATTTAACACAACAATGAAACTAAGTAGTAGAGTCAGAAATGCATTCTTTCCTTTACTTTTGCATATTCTTTAGGCATGCTGCTTTCATCAGTGTCATATTTTTTGGATCTCATGCTCAATGTTAATGCTGTTAAAGTGGCTTCTATTAACTGTGGTAGTTAAAATGCAGTTTTGCTATAAAAAATAATGTTCATGGTACATCTTGTTTCTGTGCTTTCTAAATTACTTGGCAAGTTAGCAGTGTGTCATCTTTTAGTCCTTTTTTTCTTTTTTTTTCTTTTTTTGATAGTCTAATCTTCAAGCAGAGCCTAACATCTGATAATAAAATGGAGTCTTTGGGAAATAAAGATATTTGTCTGCTGGTTAATATGCATTTCCATTGAGACATTTCCATCTATGTTGCTTTACATTAGTTCTGTGGCTGTGAAAATCTAACAAATCACTGCGTGTGTTTGGGGGGAGAAATCATGTAAAACTTACAGTGTGGTACAATAGTGAGCACAGGAAACAGGGCAGGTGAAAGTCATTCAAAATACTCTTCAGGCAACCTCAACATCAGTCTTATTTTCATTTACCTGTTACAGGCCCCAGGGATTGCTGTGACAGGCATGTTAGGATGCAAGTGATAAGGCCACAGAATTGGACTTGCATTGCCTGCAGACCATTGCTGCCCAGTGAAAATTCCCGTGTTGGAGCCTTGGTTTTGTGGGGAGGAAGGGGTGTTTGGTTCTTATTCTGTCATCTGTCATTCTGTATTGGATTTAGCTCTACTAGAAACAGGTAGAGCTCTCCTTGACTTTGTCAGGAGTTGCATCTGTTTCACAATGGAGCAGAATTTGGCACCTAAGCCTTTCTGATCTCCTTTCACTTGCATGAATAATTGTTGTGTAGGTATTCACATTTTTGGAGTTGTTCCCAATGTGTGCATGTTTTCCTGTTTATTATTTGCCTGCTTAGGAACAGGGACCTTACAGTTATTTTGTGGGGACATTCTTGGTACTATGAGGGAAAAATACATGTATTGTGTGCTTGCTTTCAGATTGGTTCTGTATGTCTTGTGAAAGATGAGAAAGCAGTGCTGTGCATTAAGTGGTACAGATTGAAAAGTAATGCAAAAATGGAAGCTCTAGCTTAATTGGCAAGTTTTATACAGGCATTTCTGCATGTCTCTTGATTGCATCATGTTATTTAAGGAGCAGCACCTCTAATCTGTGAAAGTGCGAACTACTGCCTGCCTGAAACATCACTACTGGCAGCACACAAGTGTGTGCATATATGTATATCTGGAAGTAGTAGAGGATCACACTTTTTGCCTGTAAGTCATCATTCAAAATTACCAATGCCCAAAAGTATCAAATCCTCAACATTTAAAAAGAGTACTCTATAAAAGGTGGTATACTGTGGTAAAGAATGACCATTTCAGTAGCTGGTCTGCCATACCCCTGTAATAAAAGCTCAGAAGGATTCTGGATAGCAGACTAGGAGAGAAGGGTTTTATGAGAATAAAGTGGTCTTATTTGGAGTTCTTGGTTCAAGCAATTCAGGGTACCAAATTCTCTTCTTCTCTGCAGCATGAATATGTGGGGTGATCTTTTCTAAGGCCTTATTTCTGCCCTTTTCTCACACTTTGTAAGGAGTGCGTTATAAATATAGTTTAAAAGTACTCATAGAAGTTAAATTATTCTCAGTTGTTCGGCTTTCTACATATCTGTGAATGGCTGTTCCATTTGTAGTAGTGTTCAAAATTATTAAATGGGATTTCTACTAGTAAACTGTTGTTTGTGTTATACACAAAGGAATCTGCCTCTGATAGTTCAGGTACCTCTTCACAAAACAAGTTATTTGGATGCCATTTTGTGAGCTTTAATGCAATTTCAAGTCCAAGTTCAGGCCTGGTTCATAACTGATGGATTGGTTATGCTTCACTGATTAAGGATACACTGATAATAAGCAGCTGATTTCTGAACTAACAAAGCTGAATGTTCAGTACTTCTTAGAATCAGGTCTTTGAAGATGGAATAAAAACTATTTTCATCTGGAGTTTAGTCCTAAATCTTAAACTGCTACCTTCTGTGATTCTAAGCCATGTCAGGGAGGTCAAAATAGCAGAAGTGTTGCTGGTAGTACATCTGTTATCTTTAGTCTCTGTCTGAATAGGCCTTGTTTCACTTCTCACCCGTAGACAAGACTAATTGTGTTCTGCTTGCATCTCCACTGTGCCTAATGAATGACTTTTTAGTAATTCCATTTAATGTTGTCTGCAGGGAATAGATGAAGGCCCAGAGGGACTCAGACTGATCTCTGACATTATTCGAGAGAAGATGGGAATAGACATCAGTGTGCTGATGGGAGCTAACCTTGCTAATGAGGTGGCAGCAGAGAAATTCTGTGAAACCACAATAGGTACTGTTATAAGTTGTAAGAATATTTAAAACATGCTCCTGTCCTCATAGGTGCACAGCAAAAAGCTCAAATTTCACTGTTTTCAACATTAGCTGACTTACCAGAAGCTGTTGATTGAATTTCCTAGAATGTTTACACTTCCAAAAGTACTAGGACAATACTGAGAATAGAGGGAGAGATAGGAGCACAATTTTATCTATTCTTACTAGGGTTATAACCTTAGCATGTGAAATGCAAACATGCTTTTTATCATCCTTCACATAACAAACTGCTTTATTTTATTACTGTGTTTAAGATTTTTCTTGGGTTTACATGGCTTTATATGGATAAATGATTATATATTCTGCACTTCAGTTCAGATGCTCTGATCACAGGTGGTACCTTCATGCATGTTTGTTTTGGTTTGACTTCTTTGTTTGCTTTTTTAAGGTATCAATATCTTGTTTTAATTTCTCAAAATACTTTGTTCCTCCAGAAGCCAGAAATTGTTTTTATTCTGTGGTGATGTCTGCACACCTTTGCAGCATGAAGATGTGTGTAGTCTTGGGTTTTACAGTTTCTAGATAACCATGTGTGTGTGTATATGCATACAGGTACTCATACATAATAGCACAGAGTTCATGTAAATTTTTTTTCAGTGTTAATTTTTACGGTTTTGTGCACCGCTAGCTTTGTAACATCTCATTCACAGATTTTGTGTTGATCTTAATTTTGAACTGTTGAACTACAGCTTAGTGTTTAGAAACAATGGTCAGGGGCAGCATGGTCAGTTAATAAAACAGCCTTGGCATGCCTTTATCAGTAGGTATTTTTCTGGAATGCAGACTTTGAAATAATGGGTAGAATTGCTTCTGCTATATTCTTAATTAATGTCTGTTTAATTATTAGCTGCTCTTTTTAAAGAGAATGATCAAAAAATTGAGATTATATAGAGAATTCATGGAACTGTTATTTGGAATTTGTTGCTGAGCAGACAATGAATTTTGAAAAAGTCCAGAGTAACTCAGTGCAGAGCTTTTACGTGCGATGTAGACCTGTCATTGGTCCCTTAGAACAGGGATGATTAGGACAAAGATAGGACAATCTTATCTTGGCTTTTAAGTGTTTTGGCTTGCATAGGAAAGGCTAAATAACATACAAATAAACTATTCATTTTTTAGCTTTTCTTTCTCTCTCTCAACAGGCTGCAAAATCTTGGAAAATGGCTTTCTCTTCAAAGAACTCCTGCAGACTCCAAACTTCCGAATAACTGTAGTAGATGATGCAGATACAGTTGAGCTTTGTGGTGCTCTGAAGGTAAGATTAACAGGCTGCAGATGGTACACAGATGAAATAGTGATCATTGTAGGAAAAAAGAGGGTATTTCCATTTAAAGAATTAACTTTATTCTGCTTTACATAATATATAAAACTGCCACATAACATTTCCAGAAGAACCAGATGTGAATTGAGGGAGCAGCATGTTCTGAGAGCTGCCTTTTAGACCTGTGTCTCACCATCTCCCAGGTTCTCTTTCTACATCTTTCACTTAGCTTACACACGGTCATGAAACAAGTATTGATTTCATGTAACTGGTCGATATATTTCTAAGTCCATTTTAGTTCCCTTTTCCTTTTTGCAACAGTATGTTCACCAAAGGAAAGGGAGAAAGAAGTTGGCATTAATGCTTCGTGTCTGTTGGCAAAACTATCCCCCTCTTCATAGACTTAGGCAATGTAAGCATTTATGTTTTATAATTTGTGCACATACACTGCATATGGTTTATGTGGATAACCACATACAGAAATGACCTGAATAGGAAAAAAGGTATTTTGGACAGTTACTTGTCCAAAATTTTTTCGTAACAAAATTGATGCTGACAGGAAGCAAAGGCTGACTTAAGCATAGTCTAATGGCTGTTTTTTCAGGTTAATTTACAGGCCATTTGTGAAGGAAGGGCATTAGTTGTTTGGCACCCTAGCAAACAGTACCGTAGTTCACATTATCTGATACCTATCCTGCATAATTTTTGATGGGTGTAGTGGTTTATTAGTTAATCTGCCTTACTTTTTTTTTTTTAATGTTTTGGGTAATTATGTCTTCCTTTGGCTTTGTTGTTGAAATTTTGTGTGAACTGAATTAATTGGCTTGCAAAGCTACCACGCCAAGAAATGATGTCTTAAGCTAAGGAATTCTGATTCCTGCTTAGTGGAAGTAGATTGATAGCTATAGTAACATATTTTTTAGCGTACTAATTTCCTTAATTTTGTCTTGACAGCTGTTGTGCTGGAAGGCATGAGGAAAAGGAGGTGATGGGTCTGTGCACTGATGGGATTAGTTTTGGTGCAACATGCTTTGGAGTCACTGTATATATAGCAATTTCTTGAGGTTGTGAAGCTTGTAATTTCACTCCACAGCCATTGCTTTAAAATGCACTGGTGATGTGGGAGGTTAGCAGAAAAGAAGTCCCCGTGTATAGACCCATGAAATAAGTCAAAAAGTTTTACAGATTTCTTTTTCTTTGAAATCTACTCAGCAGCATGTTTTCTGCCTATCTTAAACTCTTGTTTGATAGAAGAGCTCTCTCCCAGGAAATTCTTATTCCAGACAAATCGTGTGAAAGGGTGTTAAGAGATGAGCATGCCCATCAAACCGAGCAGGTATTCAGCAAACACTCAAAACTCCACTGTAAAGGTCCCAGTCAGGCAAGATACTAATATTTCTTTGGAAGTGCAGTAGAATATAAATAGATTGTTGTTGTTGACCCAGAAAGATACTAGGGTGAAACTTCTCAGGTTTTTTTTGTAGCCTTGTTTTATTCCTCCCTCCTGCTTCATTATTCATCAGGCATCCTGCAGACTGAACTCCAGTTACATTTCTAAAAAGCTGTATATATTCTGTATTCTCTAGTCATTTGGTTTTGATTGCAGTATGTTTTGTTAACTGAGCTGAGACTTCCAAAGAAAGACATGATATAAGCTCTAAACAAAAAGTGAATTAAGGATTGATTAACTGGTTTAAAAATACTGTGGATTTCTTGCCTAATTATAAGGCAAAACAGGTATAAAGTGACATAGATCAGTCATGCTAGTATAGGTGATGTTTTTAAACATACAACTTTGCCTAAATCTAAAAGGAAATGTTAATAAAATAGTATTTTTTAAGGTAATTTTTCATTTAAACCCCTTTCTAGTTAATCCTGAACCTTGTGCTGACGGCATGTAAATATGTCCTGAGGTGTTTTAAACTCAAAGATTGCAAAATTTTATTAATGCATTGGGATCATGTCTGACTCTGAAAGAAATGAAAGAAGCTAAAATTAAACAGATGGATATGATTTTATTGCCTGTGCAAATCAAAATACAAAACTCAGATGTGAATAGCATTTTTTCTTAGAACTTGTACATGCTTTTTATTAGGAGAATTGTTTGCTAAGGGTGACAAGAACTTTGCTTTTTTATCATTGATATGATAATCTCTGTAATAAAAATGTGAAAAGTATTATTCTTTTTAGGCTAAAATCTAATGTGTAGCTTCAGTCAACCGACAGTTTCTTAAACTTGGAAAGTTACTTCATGAAAAAGTAGTAAAAATTAGCATTATTTAACTTGCTGGAAGGAGGAAATTCCCATTTCAGAAGATGACAGTGCCATGTTGCGTGAAGATACAGGCGTAAAAAGAAAGGCTATAACTAACTATAGCAGTGCCAACTCAAAATGTCAGTAGTGTCACTGCAAACTACAGCTAGGAGGACAGAGGTAAGCAGGCAAACGTGTCACTCCAAACTGTCTTTTTGGATGTAGAAATAGTAAAAGCAATTCCTGTATTGGTATTTAAAGGATGAGAAATAGTACTCTATAAAAAACAGTATATTCTCCCAGCTTCTGCATTTTTCTGCAAATATCAGCATAGGAAAAGGAGACTTTTCTGGTATTATTGGCATAATGGACTAGAAGTTTAAAAGCCTGTACTCTACCTCACTTTTTATTTCTGCAAGCCTTTCTAAACAGGGAAGGTTTTCAATGTGGGTGGTTGCCTAAAGGTTTGGAAAAAACACAGAAGGGTAACAAAGAATGCTCTGAGCACAGCTTTCGCTTACAATGATAATTTTAGGTTTGAAATTTGTTTTTTGAAGCCTGTTTGAATTCAAACTGTAATAATGGGTACTGCAGCTGGGTGGTCATAAGAGAACATGTGCTTGATTGCTATTTATATACATATGGATATATATAGAATATCCACTTCATTTACTGTATTTAGGTTTGTGACAATGGGTTGATGGAGATATAGTGAAGTACAGAAGTCAGTGCAGAGAATCTGCAGTCTTGTGTCAGCTTGGAGACTGGCTGAATAGACAGTGGCAGTGAATTTATGGAATCTGGTGATGCTGAGGAGGAACGGTCTACTGTTAATTTGTTGGCTGTTGGAACAAAAAGTGCTTGGTGTGTTCTTTGTGAGGATTTTTTTTTCTCTTGAGGACTGATGGACATTTCACATGTATTTGTTGATCTTTTCTAAGTGTTGAGGACAGAAGTGAAGAAAGTTCATATTTGGATAGTTGTTTCAAGGTACCTAGTTGGCTTTATAGGTAGCCTGACTCAAGGCCACCTACAAGTACACCTGCCATTTGCCAGACAATGAATGGCCCTTCCTAGGAAATGCATAAAGGTTGTGGCACCACGGTAAAAAGAGTATGTATAGCTGTGCATACAGCACATACTGCAGAGTAGCATGGACCCAAGGACACCTCTGAGGTGTCCTTAGAGTCCTTACTGCCTGTGCCAGTGTGTGTGGTCTTACAGGCTGCACAGATGTGAGGCAGGACTGAGATGGTGTACAAACCCAGCAGCACACTTTAGAGGCAATGTAAACACTGGGAGCTGCATTCTTGGGGATCAGCTGTACCTGAGTCACTTACCCAGGGGTGACTGAGAGAAGGAGGACTGAGGATTTAACCTCTGGATATGGCGAAATAGCCATGCTCCAGCTGCCTGATATTCAGGGATCTGGAGAGTTAAAAACCCTCAAGTGCCAGCAGCCGGTGTCCAAGACAGATGTGACAGTTACTGTAGGAAGGAGAACAAACAGCAGCTCTGGTTGCCTTTCAGGTTGCCTCAGGCCCATCTCTAAATGACCCATCTCTAAATCTTAGGGCTTAGCCTTAAGTAAAGAAGTAAGTATAGTGATGGTTTATTGTTTACCAGGTTATGTAACCCAGCATTGTTACTTGCAAAGGTGGTCTTTGCAAAGTGAGTAAAAGTGAGTTTAGGACAGTCACTGTTGGATAGTCGGTCTAGGTACTGTAGAAGTTGGTTGTGATCATTTTTTCCTTTTTCCTGAGATTAAGTGAACGAAATTCAGGTTTGCCCTGAGCAAGCAAAAAGTTTATGCCTAACCTCTCCGACAGTCGTGCGATACTGTCTTTGATTTTTTGAGTCTCTTCATGTGACCTCCCTCAGCCATCATGTGAAGCAAGGAGCTTCTCCAAATTCATGCGTGAACAGAGGGAAAGCAGGCTGTGCTGAGCTGTTACACTGCCTCAAGGAAGGATGACCCCCAGGTGAAAACATTTCTGCTTCCTTCTCTTATTGATACATTTAATAATGGAGAGGCATCAGTTGCTTCAGAAATGGCTACTGAAGCTGTCTTCGTGAGTGCTCCACAAATGTGCTGTACATTGGATATTGCATAGTTGTGAGCACTGACAGTGCAATCTGTCGGCAGAGTCTGCAGACTTCTTGTCCTTGTTTTCTTGGTCATCTTGCATTTGTGACCTCTTGCATGTTTGCAGCAGGTCATGTGCAAGTAAGGGACACTTTTTCCCATTTGTTCTGACACATATACTGTGAGCACTGCCTGGCATCAGCATTTCTTTTCTCGAGCATAGCTTCACTATCCCAGTGATAAAATAACTGCATCCATTCCTTGCTCATGTTCTAGAATAACGAAGACTAAGACCAGCTTCTGGATACCAGACCAGCTAAAGGTTTCCCTGTTAGGGCAAAATATTTTAGTAGCTTAAAACCATATGCAATGTTAAAACACATGGTGCATCTTGGTTACAGGATGCATGCTTCAATGTGAAAAACTGCTGATGCCAGGATAGGGGAAGTGTGTTTGCTTAAGCATGGAGTGATTTTGAGAGTTCTGAATGCCTCTGGCCAAGAGGAATATTGTATTGCAGTCATTTTGGGGTTATTGTGACAGTATTTTTGAACCTCTGGAGCAGTGGATTTGTCAGTAGGCCCTTGCTTATTGGGCTCTCAGACTCCCATTTGTATATGCAAATACAGTCCGTTTTTAATCTCATGGAAACATGGACTCTCTCCCCTTGCAAGAATATATACCCATTGCATTTGCAGGAATTGCTGTAACTTCATGCAGTGGTTTAATCCCAGCTGGCAACTACATACCAAGCAGCTGCTCACTTATTAACCTCCTCCCCTTCAGTGGGATGGGAAGGAGAATCAGTGAAAAAAAGCAAAACTTATGCGTTGAAATAACAATGGTTTAATAATTGCAATATTGGAAAATACAATAACAATAACAACAGTAGTAATAGTAATTGTAATGAAGGAGAGAGTGAAAACCCAAAAAAACAAGTGATGCACACTACAGTTGCTCACCACCCACTGACCAATGCCCAGCCTGTCCCCAAGCAGCGATTGATGGCGACTGGCCAACTGCCCCCAGTTTATATACTGGGCATGGTGTTCCATGGTATGGAATATCCCTTCAACCAGTTTGGATCAGATGTCTGGCCATGTTCCCCCTCCCCAGCTTCTTGTGCACCTCCTTTCTGCAACAGCATGAGACAGTAAAAAGTCCTTGACTTAGAGTAAGCACTACTCGGCAGCAACCGAAACATCAATGTGTTATCAACATTACTCTCATACTGAATTCAAAACACAGCACTGTACTATCTACCAAGAAGAAAATGAACTCTACTCCAACTGAAATCAGGACATTTCAGGTGTAGTCTTTGGCAATGGCAGCATTCAGGATCAACCATATGAGATACAGAAAGATGTTCTTACCAGATCAATACATGGTTCTGCCCCTTCCTGCCGTGTGTGCTTCTCAGAGGATAGCTATAGTGCTAGTGCCATTAGGCTCTTGTTTCAATTTGTGTTTTGTTTATGCATCGTCCTGAAACAAACTTGGCTTAGTGCCTGCACCCAGAGATTTCAAGTACCAGACTGTCTGTCTTGGTCTTGTTTTGGACTGAAGGATGACTCAGCCTAAAGTTTTGTGAGATTTTTGTTGGTTATTTTTTTTTTTTAAGGGATGGCTCATCTTTGAGTTGAGGTATAACTTTCAATATGGTATAATTAGTTCTCTGCAATATATTAGGCACAAGACAGTTGTCAGAGATTCTTCAAGGATTTAAATAAAACCAGATGTTAGACTTTGTAAATTAGTAGTTGTGACCTGAGGGATATGTAGACTGGGATATAACAGTGTCCTGGACGTGGTTGTGCGTTCTAGAGCGTAATCAGTTGTCTTGTTTCCTCATTATTTGCAAACTGTGTAAGAACATACAGTGGGGATATTGTACAAACTCAAGTGTTTTAGAGCTGGACTCACAACTTCCCTTGACCCCTAGCCCATTTCCTCAGAACTACCTAGTCTTGGTACAACTTGCTTAGAAGAGTGTTTCTGTTGCTCCAAAGACAAGCATTGCAAAAGGTAGAAGTAGACAACAAAATACCGCAGGCCAAATCATATTGTAAGTAGGCTGCTTCCAAGTGGAAAGGAAAGTCAAGCACACAAAGTTGGAGGGAAGGGAAAGCTTTTAGTATTGGAGTGTTCAAGAAGTATATGGAAAAAGCCCAGAGGTTGCTCAATCATGTTTTTGTTTTCAGCTGAGTGCTAAATACTTGCAGACTTCACATATGTGTATCCATTTTAAAGGGTTATCCCATCTGAAAACTTCCTAAAATATATGTTTTACTTCCTCTTGCTTCACCACCAAACGAATAAATATTAGAGGTTGCTGTACATGAGGTGCCAGATGAAAACATACCTTAACTGAATCACCACAGCCAAGATTTAAGCCAGGATGATCTAAAATACCAGCTTTAAAAGATGATTGTCTTTGACTGCTTCGGGTCTGATGTTGAGATATCTGTCTGCAATTTTTAGGGTCACCTTCAGACCTCAGCTAGCTGCTCAAAAAGCAATGACTGATTCCCTGGCTTCATTTGATTCAGTGTCACCTAGCCATGACTGGTCACACAGCTCTGCAGCTCCCTGGCATTTGTGGTTCTTACAGTCCAAAAACCAAAACCAAACCAACTGTTAATCAACTGGTTGCTTTCATTAACAGCTTCTGACTGTTGCACTTTCTTCATCAACAGTTAAAGTTGATTTGGTTGTTGTTTGTTTGATTTGATTTTTTCCCTGCATCTGGTGCTACATTAGGTGCCACAATGTTGGTTCTCCCGTGCTTTCTGTTGAGGTTGCTGCTGCTGCTGTTGCATGCAGCAAGATATTAACATCAATTAATTCCTTGCTTGCTTTATCAGTATGTTAGAATGCCATCTTTTCTTGCAGTTTTGGGTTTTGGTAGGGTTTGGTGCTTTTGGTTTTTTTATTTTGTAAGGACGATGGAACCATGAGTGGTCTCTGCTCTGACTCCCAAGCCAGAAAACTGTTTTTATAGTCACTTCACTCAAATATGTCTCATCAAATGTCCATGTTTATAAACTAGTGAAGGGACCATATAGCTGAATGTTCATGAAGAAACAGCACATTCTTCCTGTGTCATGAACCTTTTGGGAATCCTTGATTAACTATTTACTGGTACAAAAAAAATGCATACTTAAAAGGGCTGGATACTATTGGCTTGTCTGAATTTGGTCCCTTAGCATGTCATCATAGAAGTCAAGAAATGTTTTTTAGATGTAGTATTCTTTTAATCATAAAGAAAATCTGGATAAAAGGAATGTAGGATGTCAGTCTAACTTTACACCTAGTGCAGGACAGGAGTAGCTCAATCTAGCTAAAACCTCGTTTGGGTTTAGTGCAGCCTGTTTGTTCTTAAAGATAGTCAATAACAATAGCTCCACAGCCTGGGGGGCAACTCATGTCAGAACTTTAACTATGCTTTTATCCTTGGAAATACTTAGTAGTGTCAGACTTGTCTTTTTTTTTTTTTTTTTTTTTTAAGGTTATCCCATGGACATCAAAATCCCCAAAACAACAAGCTAGTCTTTCACTAGTAAAGTGTTTGCAGTTCTTAAGGGCATCTGTAAGCAGTGACTGACCCATTTCCCATTTCTCTTCCTATTAGAATATAGTAGCAGTAGGAGCTGGTTTCTGTGATGGCCTTAACTACGGTGACAATACCAAAGCTGCCGTTATCCGCCTTGGCCTAATGGAGATGATCGCCTTTGCCAGAATTTTTTGCAAAGGACATGTGTCTACTGCCACTTTCCTGGAGAGCTGTGGAGTTGCTGATCTCATCACAACGTGTTACGGTGGCCGGAATCGACGTGTGGCAGAAGCAGTCGTTAGAACTGGAAAGGTACCTTATTTACTGGGTGAAATCTGTTGTTGCAAGTACTAGCACTCCTAGTTTGTTGGAGTAATAGTACAGTTATCTGAGTCATGCTAGCTCCACTGAGTGAGTACCCTTCTCTTTCCTCTTTTTTTGAGTGTGTTACAAGGCTAGAATGAGTGTAAAAGTGTTAAAAGGGGAGTCGGGAGGGATGGTGATTTTAAAAAAAAGCTCGAGAGATAAGATGTTGGGAGATGAGGTTTTAAGAAGGAGAATACTTACAAACAAGAATATAGGAGAATATTATATATGTTCATTAAAGGTCACTTTGGAAAAAGAAAAAAACCCCAGTAACTTTTTTTTTTTCATTCGGATAATGTTGTCAGGCTTCTGAAAACTTTATCATAGCTCTCCTTTGCTTTTTTTTTCCTCTGTTGTTTAGTCTATTGAAGAATTAGAAAAGGAAATGTTGAATGGTCAGAAATTGCAAGGACCACAGACTTCTGCAGAACTGCATCGCATTCTCAAGCAGAAAGGAGTGCTGGACAAGTGAGTAAAAACAGATAAAACAACTTCCACATACCCCTTTTTTATCTCTATAATTCTTTCTGCATATTTGGTTTTGATATCTTCATAAAGGTAACAGCCAGAAAGAGAATCACTGTAATAAGAGTAGATTAATCCCCAGTTAAAATCAGAGAGAGAAGTGAATACAACCTCAAAATAATATTGGTGTCGTTAGAGCTATTAGTGTGACATTAAATTTGTGAATGTCCTTCTGTTTGCAGAATGTATTATTGCCTTCTGCTACTACAGAAAAACAGAGCAAGTGTGTTTTAACTCATGAAAAGAAAAAAATGCATGAAAATAGAAGCAGAGCTTCCTAAAGAGACTGTCAAAAGTCTCTACATCTCATTTCATCATAGGAAATTCATTAAGTCCAAGGAGGGGAGCTTGGTTGTTAAGGATCTGAATAGGTGATTATCTGAATAGAGTGACTGCTTCTACCACATGGATTCTACCTTAGGTACTGTGGTTGCTTTCCTGATGTGACTTCCAGTTTGCTGTAGGTTAAAACCTGCCATCTGCTTCTGTAGGTCAGGGTTGGGATTTTTTGTGGTATGAAATTAAGCAGATTTTCCTGGCTTTGTTCATTTGTATTCAAGTCAGAACATTAATGATTCCTACAGCCACACACACACAGTTGTCTCCTTGTGACATTAAGGGGTACATTTATCTGTTCCTGTTTGCAGAAGAGACAAAATCAGAAAATAAATAACTGCCAGTCAAAAGACCAAGACTTGTTACTTTTTTTTTTCCAAAGCAGTTTTTAAAGTCTAGTTTTAATGGATCAGCTGTATTAAATTATTAATTTTTTAATATTATCTTTGGAGGTAAGGCATCTAAGTCTGTCTCCTCAGTGTACACTAATTCAGCTAACTGCAGAAAGCATTAATTAAAATGTTGGCTTCGTTCTTTGCTGTTTATGATTCCCTAAATGAGACAGGGTGCTGTCCTTGAAGGTTATTTTGGTTGGTTTGTATCCTGCTCTACCTTACAACAAATAGAGTGCATTATAGATTTCAGGCTGTATTTTTGATGAGACATGAAAACAGAGTGTTGCTAATTTGTTTTTGGTATGCCAACATATATTTGTCAGTTCTTCATTAAAGGTCTCATTCAACAAGACTTTTTAAAGCAACTTTCAAAAGTGTTTTTCAAAGATTACTGCTTTAAAACATAAAACACAGTAAAGCAGCCATGGTTTCAAAGAGGTAGAGTCTGGAAAGGGTAAAATTTCATACTCTCATCCTACAAAAAGAGTCTCAAGGCTTCATAGAAGTATGCAAAAATCAAGGTTCAGCAGAAGAGCCTTGGTAGCAGGGTTGATGCCTATTGATACTTGCAGTCCCAATTCTTTTCATTTCAGTAGTTGTAGACCTCTTGATGTGTTCAGGCATAAGATGCATTTGGAGTTTGCTGGCCCTGTGCCTGCAGCGTGTCTTGGTACGGGTTTCTGCCTGTGAAGTGTGGCAGACCTGTACACAGTAGTGTTCTCTGTGATAAGCATCAGGACGTAGGTATCAAGTTGTGGTTTGCAGTAGTGGTGCTTCTTCACTGGGAAGAAACTGCCAGTACTGCATCTAAAGCTGTGGGAAACTTGCTTTTGCTTCAGAAGGTTCACATGTTTTGTGGCCATCTCTCGCCTAAGCATAACAAATTTTATTAGGGCCTACACGTAAGTATTTAAGGTGACAGCAAATTCGACCCCCCTTCCGCCCAACACATCATACACTGTGAGTGATAAGTGAGGTTTGTTAAGAAATGCAAAGAACATGTTGTAATTTTTTTTCTGCAGATTTTTTAGTAAGGGTTTTGCAATCTAAGCAGTGTAGCATTGGATTTGAGAGAGCAGTTATCTGGTTATATGATAATTTTTTTTCCACCAATGAAATAGAAGCAAAACTCAAGTCAGTTGGATTGAACTGAAATAGTTTTTGCTATTGCTATTTTTATCTGTTGTTCACAAAAAATGAACCAGAAGGAATGGACGTGTTTCACAGTCGGACTTGAAAATGTTTCAGATAAAAATAAAATTCTGTGTTTTGAATTGAGCACTTGTAATAAAAGTCATAGAAATAATGGACTAAATTCACAGGCACGTCCATTCCCCCACTTTTTCTTTCCCCCAGTAATATTGAAATACTGGATTCAGCCAAGTACAAATCCTGTATCTGCCCTTGAGAATGCAGTAGTCACCATGGTGTGATGGTACTTTGGGACACTCATGGCTTCTCTTGTGACTTCTGGCTCACTCTTAGGAGTCTAGTTTCGGCATGATGTGCTCATACCAGAGTCGCTCCAGTGTAACACGTAACAGCAGAATGTATGGGCTGTCATAAATGATGCTCGGTACTGGTTGGGGTCTGCTCAATGCTGAAATGTTCATTACAGAGAAAGCTTTAGTGACTGATGGGACAGCTTTCCTAAGGAAAAAATCCTGGTTCAAATGTATTCTGAATCACTCACTAATTAACTATTTCACCATCTCCAATAACCCTTATTTGTTACTTCCAATTATCAAACTTCATCAGTATAAAAGGCCATGCTGAAATGGTATGTGTATTTGATGAACAGATGGTGAATCCCTGAAATTCACCAGACTTCGTATGAAAATGGAACTTGTCTGTGTGTTACTGTCTAAGATGGACAGAAAGCAAATGCAAATTTCTGTGAAGCCTCTTGGCTGTAACAAACCTTCAGATTATCAGAGAAGCCTGAATAATTTGGAGGTTGTTGGAGATGGGGCCAATATAAAAAAAAAAAAACCAGGTATGTAATTTAGTGTTTCAAAATCCAGGTTTAATTTTCAATTCTTGTTAAAAAGTTGACCTTCAATGTCTTCTTGAGTCTCTTTGTGTCATATCCTTTTTTATCAAATTATTGCTCAGAAGTACTGCATAATGGATGTATCAGTCATCCTTTTTAACCACAGATGGGTACTGCTGTAAGAACAGCCAGGAAAGATGTTAGTGTTTTTAATTTATTTTTTGCATCCCTTTATGGTAGTGCCATACATAATGGATATTGCAGGCGCCATTATAGCTATCTGGGCGTCTGAGAGTGACTCTGTTTTAGAGATGCATGTAGTTTCTGTAGTTATCCACTGCTTTTCAGCTCAGCATTTGCACTGGACAAATAGAAAAAAAATTTTTTTTCCACCTCTCCTTTTTCCCCTCCCTCTCCTTACCCCTTTTTATTTCTTTCATTTAAGAAGATGTTACAGAATAAACTTACCCTGCGTTCGCATTCCCCACCCTCTTTCCTCAGGTTTCCACTCTTCACGGCTGTGTATCAAATCTGCTATGAAGGGAGGCCCGTCAGAGAGATTATATCCTGCCTTCAAAGCCATCCAGAGCACATGTAAAATCCATCAGGCTGTTGTAGTAATGCCGCTTTCTGCCTTTCGAATCCGTGTCTAGGTTCAAGTGGATGTACCTATCATTAAGCTTTGTTCAAAGCTTCTCACTAGGCCACAGTAACACCGTGAATGTCTCTGAACGGGTATTGGTTTTTGTTATACAGCCTAGTTTGACACAGCATGCAGTGTTGCCTTGGTGATTGTCCTGTTACCAGCTAAAATGCAACTTTTAAGATACACAATGCAAAAGTTGCACTACATATCTAGTATATGTACACAAGTCTACTTTGAGTTTGCTCCTACACCGTAAAACACGATGTTTTGTTGTCTCTTATTAAGGCCTAATCCCAAATCCACTGGACACTGTGGGAAGAATCCCACTGGTTTTGATCACAGACTGAATCAAGCCTGTAACCTTGAAATATTAGAAATCTTTCTATTAGAGCTTTGTTTTATTCTGTATACACAATTGAATTTTAACATTTTGCATGCTTATGATTGTGTTAATTTAAGCGATGTTAATGCAAAACAAGCGGAAGCAGTTATTCAGGGGGCTAGAGGGATATTTTAATGAACTCTAGTGAAGAATATTTTGATTTTTGAAAGTCGTTAAAATTGTCAGGCTACTTTGAAACCAATTTCTAAGTGAATTTAAAGTTTTTAATTACACTGTTTTAAAGGGAATATTCTAGAGGGGGATCATTGCCTCCCCTTCTGTTTTTTAATCCTTGCATTTTTGTATTTCTCTGTTTCTCCCTTACTGTTCCTAGATGTTAGGCTCTTCTAGAGTCCCGTTCCCCAAAGCAAGCCAGAGATGTTGACCTGGGGGTTCTGAACCCCGGAGCCTGCAGTTCATTTTAGTGTTGTACCTGTGGTTGTTCTTCACTGGTATTGTTGGGTGGGTGGGGAAGAATACCCTTGGGTATCCACTGCACAACATTGTTGTGATGTGCTTCTATCTTAGCTGCAAAGTGTTGCACTCCCTACAACACTCCAGGGAATGTTAGGGGAATTCCCTGGTACAGCACATGCTTGCTAAAACAAAGAGGATGCCTGGGAGTAATTGTCATACTTACATAGCCTGGATTATTATGAAATAGGCAAGCATTGGAGCAGCTCTGAGTAGATAGGAAGACCCTTCAGCTCAGGGGTACCATTTTTTTGTGCTCCTGTATTGTTTTGCATTAATATTTGGAAGGTCTCATGAATGTCCTCAGATATTCAGGGATGTGAAAAGATAATATTGCCTTACTTCTGATTTAGTGCTAAATATAACAGATGGCCGGAAGTTAAGTAACATCAGATGTTTGTGGCAATTGAGAACATCATTGGTAGAGCTGCCTTGGAGCAAGCACTCTGCTTAGACATTTAAGAGGATGTTTTAAGGTTGGAAGCACTGTTATGCTAACGCACACATGGAGCATACACTCCTCATTACTGCATAACTTTCAGTGTGTTTGCTTATGCTTTGTTTTGTTGTGTTTTTTTTAATACCAAATTGATTGGCTTTTCCTTTGTATGTGTACATATACATTATATATATATAAACTTTTTTTTTACATGCAGTATGTAGAACAGTAGCATTTTGTAAGATACATAAAGGGCTATATGGGCTAAATGTGGTAAATTAATATATATTTTTAAATTATTTCATTATTATTCCAATACTACTACTACCACTGAAACTTCCAAACCTTGATCGTTCTTGTTTTGTACAGAAGCCTACATAAAGGCAAATCTAGAGAAAAGGTTTTTATGGAATTCTTTCCTCCAGTCTGCTACGATAAACTTGTTTTTTTCAGACAAAAAGTGAGGTTTCAGTAACTAAAATAGTTTATTTCAATTTCTCTTAATAGCTCACTATTTGCATTCTCCTTTCAGTTCTTGAGCACACTCAGTTTGGCACTAAATATTTTCCCCCACTAATACTTACTGCTCGGTAAAAGACTATGACATGGTACTGGAACTGAATTATTAGAATCCTGTTCTACAACCCTCTGTTTTGCCTAGTACTGGGATAGTCTTACTGAAAACTTTAACCCCTGTGTAAGGGGGTCATAAATTTGTTACTAATTCTTGGTTTATGAACTTTAATTACTAAGGAAGGCATTATATTCTAATGATATTTACTCAACTTGCCCTTGTCCTATGTACTGATTTTGTTTAAACATGTTGAATGTATACCTGCTTGAAGAGTTAGTACAAATAAACATTTTTGTCTTGGGAATCACTTTGCTTTCTCTTGTCTCATTATTATAAGGCTTGCAATTAATATTTTAATCATTTGATGGAATGCAGGTTTTTCTGGATGTGGTATGTAATGATAGCAGATATGAGGTTGCCATGCAAGAATGTAAATTTTTAAAAAAGCTATTTGGCATCCAGATGTAAGCATTTTTGTTTCTGTCCATTAGTGATATAATTGTGATGTCTTTGACCTCTGGAAACAGATTCTGATCTTCAGTTCCTTGAGTTGCTGTGGGAGCCACTGGAGGGCACTGGTTGGTAAGTGACCAATTCTGCCTGCTCTGCAGTTGCTTTTCTTCCCATTTATTTCTGAATTTCCTGATGTTCCTGTATGGCTGCACCTGTCTTACACTGTGTTCCTCGTATTTAGGACATGGTTATAGTTCAGCACCAGAATGCATGTGTTGTAGATTCACTGGAATTGAGGGAAGGAACTTGGTATAAAATGCCCAACACTTCATTACCTCTGACCAAGGCACTGCCTTGCCTAAAGCCCTCCCAGTACCAGGCAACAGCCACTACCTCAGCTCTTGGATGGTGTGGTCTGTGAGATCTTTCATTATCACTTGAGTTCCTGTATGGTGCACCCAGCAATGTTTGTTTCTGTTGCATGTTGAAGTAGAAAGACCTTGGGAAATAACAGGAGCACATTGTGCTCAGTTTTGTCAGTTTGTACATCAGCTAAAGGGGTGGGAGGTGTCACAAGTGTTTGACCAGGGGAAGAGAAGTCTGCTACTTAATGTGGGACACCATACTGTAAAAGAAGTATGGTTTTCTCAGTGAACAGATTAATGCACTGTCTACTGAAAGCCTCAAAGCATTTAATAAAATGAGAGCAATGTCCTAATCCATCATTTGCACACAGGGATACTGGGAGAAGTAAAGGTGATTGCCCAGCAAACCTTTGACTGGATGGATTTTATTCCTAATTTTCAGACAGAGTTTCAGCCATTAGGTCATTTCTTGTACTTTTAGCTCAAAATTATATTTAAGGGTGCATGAAATCAACTGGTATAAATATGTAGGTATCTCGAACATACCGTCCAAAAGGGCTTAAATCCTATTTAGTCTGAGTCAACAGGAAAGTAAAAACCACCACAAGAGAATTAGGGTGGACACCTTTGTTTCATATATCTTCTGAAGGGGTGGTGCTTTCTCGCTAAGTCAGTGCATACAGGCTGGGTGTCTCTCATTGTCTGACTGTAAATAACAGCCAGGCTGTACAAGAAATAAGTGTCCTGTGACCTGTCCTAATGATTCTTCGTAATGCTCCCAACCTGGACCTCATTGCAAGCCTGGAGTCATGAATGAAGTACATAAATTTCACAGTGGTGAAATTGGTTAATGCTACAATAAAATGTGCAGGAACACATAGCACTTCATATTATCAGGAAGTGTAAAACTTTATCTTCTGCCTGTGTCCTGGCCACATGGAGTTTTCTCCTATGCTTTGCCATGAGCTGATAGAAACCTGAGCACTAAAAGGTAACACCTCAGTTTTGAATAATGGATGAGAAGAGTATCTGCCTTCAATCCCAGCCTGTGCAAAGGAGAGATGTTTGTCATTAAGGTTAAATGAAACATGGTTCTCTTCTTAGTCTGTTCTAACTTGATTTTAGATCCCTTCCTACTTCGGGTAAGGACTTTCAGATACTGTAATTCTATCAATCTAGTCCCGCTCTTATTGAAAGAACTGCAGAACTGGATTTTAAGAGGAGAATAATAGGGTGACACCCAGCAAAATGATATCTCTATTGGAGTTCCCCGTGTCTACACTGAATTTACCTATTTGTTACATTTGCCTGTTACCTACAGTACCTGTTTCAGAGAGATTTAGTGAAGCGTAGTTGTAGGGACTTGTTTGTTGGTTATTTCTGTAAGTTGCTAGGAACAGCGTGAATTACTGATTTGAAGTATATGTTCTTCCTGTAACTCTTGCTGAAGGAATCGGTGAGTGATAAATAAAGTACGGCTCTGACCTGTGAGCAGTCTTGGTTATTTAGATGGAGGTAGCAGCCAAAGTCTGCTCAGTATGATCCACATGTCACTCTGATGTTAGTGCTGCTGCTTGTTGCTACACTGCATGTTTCCTTTTCTCAGCTGGGTGAGAGTCATTTCGTGTCTTTCACCCTACAGCTTTTCTTCATGCATGTTCCAGCTTCCTTCTCATCTTTAAGTAGCTGCACCTGTATGTGCTCTTTTGTACTGAATCTTAGGAGGAGTCCTTCATATCAGAAGGTGGGTGTGTGTGCATGCTCACATATGCTCATCTACACTGGTAAGCCCTTACCTACCTTGGTTTTGAATGTCTGTGTGCACAAATAAGCCTTGTAAGGTGCTGGGAATTTTGCACAGGATTTTAGCGAGGCCACCAAGAGGATTAGTGTTCAACTGCCTTTGCACCAGCTAATGTCTGTTTATCCATTTAAAGCTGTTTGGCTGTGAAACTGCAATGATTTCTTCCAGACCATTCTTGGTGCCTGGGATGGCAATAAGTCAGGTTGGGATAATTGAAAACATTGCTATTCTTTTATGGGAACAGTATCACATCCATGCTACCAGTCACTGAAGCTCTGAAATGCCACATTTGTAAAAAATAGTGCATATTTCATGTTCAGGTGAAAATCTTAGTGACATTAATTGAACTAGTTTGCCCTTTCTCCAAATCCAGGTTCATTATAAACCCAATTCTTGTTATAGGAACATACTTCAGCTCTCAGTGTGATACATGTTTTCTGTGTGGTTTGTGTTTTTGAGGACTTGGTGAATATCTTTCAGTTTGATGATTATTGAGCACAGGCATGTGGTAGGCTCAGAAAATACAGCCTTGGGGATTTTTTGTTTGCTTTTTTGCTTTTTGAAGGCTGAAGAGAACTGGAAAGCAAGCCAAAGTCTGTTAGCAAGCACTGGCTCTGTTCCTCATCTATGTCATTTTAAATACTAGTATTTAAAATGCAACATCAAACACAAGCACTTGCATCACAGCTGCTCGGGAACTATGAGATTTTAGGGGGTTTTTTAACATGCTATTCTTTTTTTGTGCTACATAGTCCCTGTGTTGTTGGATCGAGAGATAAACCTACACATATTGTGGTACTTGCCTTTGGAGGCTCTAAATACTTGAAAGCAAAGTGAGCACAAAGCAAGCTGCTCTGTGCTGTGATAGCTGAGCAGAACCAGCCTTTGCTGTGCTTGTGCTTTGGATTAAAGCCCAGGTTTTGTACAAGTGTTTTTAGTGGTATATTTAAACCAAATTTATATGTTTTTTTCATTCCCACTTACTGTGCAGATTTGCAGTGGAATGTGGCAGAGATGCTTTGGATATTTCATTGTTTCTGGGCTTTTTTTTATTTAATGTAGACTTCAGCATCATTTTCTCCAAGTTTTAAGCTTAGGTGGCAGTTGCAGTAGCACGTAGTCATTCCAGTCTTCCTTTGTCTGTGTTTAGTCTTATCCTCCTGTTTTCTTTCTCTGCATTTTTTTCAGGCTGTAGGCTACTATAGATAAGCAATGCCTTTCATTACTCCCAGATCTTTAGCCAGCATGGAAAAAAAGGATCAGCATACTGCCATGTGCATTTAACCTTATGTTTGTTGCCCGGCAGAGAGGTTAAGTGGAATAAGATCTTCCAAGCTTTCATACTCTTGGGTTTAATCTTTATGCCACTCCCATCTTTATATATACGTTGACTGTTTTAAAACAGCAGAAGCTCAAGCTTTCTCTTAGTGATGTTACCTGGCGCAGGTGCTCAGGCTGCTGTAGGTCTCTGGAGTTTGTGATCGCTCCAAGATCTGCAATGATCTTCACCCCATCAGTGCTTAAGCTTTGTAACAAAAGCTGCTGATGTTGATTTTAATGTATTCCTGCTCTAGAGCTGTAGTATCCTGCACTTAGGTGAAGTGTGCTTCGTTACCATGCTCAACCTTTCCCCCTCAGAAATTTTGTCTCCAGCTTATCAATGAATACACATTATTTATTCACAGATTTATTCTAAAACTCATAATTCAGCTTCTAGTAACCATTTGACAGAGGAATGTGCAGTTCCGAGGTAGAATTTCTAGGTGTGGCTTTTCTTCCAAAATACGGTGTGGTTGCCTTGACAATGCTGGGCATGGTGGATGAGCAGAGGTGTTTGCTAGCAGGCACAATTGCCTTCCTGAAAGCAATCAGATTAGAGTGGAATGGGGTTGTTCTGCAAACCCTACAGGTGAATTGTTTTCAGTGTAACTTCTATATGCTGTGTGTGGAGAAGAGAGGGAACAGAATGCGAAGTATTGCATTTTTTGTAACATAAGGAATGAGCCCAAGTCAGTTTTAACCACTGCAAGAGATGGTAATGTAAGAACATGCCCTGAAATACAGGAAGAGTGAGGACAAAGCTGTGGAGAGTTGGTTGGAGCCCTTTTTGGCCTGTCATTCTGTACCAGGCATGGCTTCACGGCAACAGCTTAGTGCAGCAATGTTCCTTTCACAACTAAAACCTGGATAATGTCTCCTAAGAGAACCTACCAGTTGCTGAAGTGGAAGAGAGATTTCACAAGCACACTTGCTATTATCAAAATGCATCAAGATAAAACAATTGCTGTTGAAGTTCCCCTTCCATTCCATGTATCCCTTCTCCAAGCAAGAGGTGAAAAACTCCTGAGATGAGAAAAATATGCTATTCATGTGTTCTAGACAGCTTATACAGAGGAAATATGCACTTCACTCACTTTGCTGTGGGATCATGAGAGTTCATAAAAATGCAATTACAGTCTTGAGAAAGGTTGGCAGGAGAAATAGCTGCAACCTCCTTGGGCTTGCACATACTGCATTTAACAAGTGAGAAATAATCAGAAGTGGTAGTTACCTCTTCATGAGTTCGTGATTTTTCTCAGAGCTAAGTTAAGCAGGATTAGGTCTGACTAAGTAGTCAGAGATAAGGCCTCAAAGCAAAGCTCCTCAAAATGCTCTTCCTGAATTTCTGAGGGAATTATCTTCCTTCTCTTTTGCAATTGCAGTTGCAGAGCTAGAAATGGGAGCCCTAGGTAATAGCAAGGTAGTCATAACCCTGGATATTAAGGTTTTTATGTGATCTTAAAACTAAATAATTATAATGCTGCCAGCAGCTGTGCCCTGGTGTTACCAGAGGTTGAGGTTAAGTGAAAATAATTGAGCAAGAAAACTCCAGGCATGCTTCTGACTCCAGATATGCTTTTATTCATCTAAAATAGGTCCTGACCCACAAGTGGTCTGGAAATCTTCCTGGTTGCTTCCATCTGAGAACTTGTGTGTTGTACCCAAACTCTCTCCCCTAGCTCAAAGCCAGCATCACTGGTTTTTTTTTTAATTGCTACTGTAATCAATCCTAAAGTGGATTTGTGAATTATCAAATATTGTGGTGGTGGGAGCACAAGAAGCACTTGTGTGAAATGGCTGTGTTTAGATAGAACATGTCATGTCAGCTTGTGCGCTGAGTCAGGGCAGCATCCACAGAGTGGTAAGCAAGTATTGGGAGCTTTGAACATCTCTCTTCTTAAATGTTGGGACAGTAATAATGTCCAGAGTGCATGGACACACAGATTTTAGGAAACAGAATTGGAAAGGCCTGGTACGGGAAAATTTGCGAAGCACAGCTCCAGGTACCTTGTGTTAATTACGGAGTTGAACTAGACTGATTTACAACTCATTATGCTGTAATGACTGGGAACTCTACACCAGACTCAGGTTTCAGATGAGTCCCCCGTGAGTGCATCACTAAAAATGAGAATATGGTTTGTTGTCACAGAAGTTATATGGTGAATAAGCAGGCAACCTAAACTATTTAAGGCAGCCTGCTTGAATTAGGATAAAAGCATTTCAACTGGACTGTTGGAAGGTAGTTCCTGGGATTGTTCACTTTGCTGGAACATACCATAAGGAACCAGTGACGTCATTTCCTGGGACTGCTTACTGTCTACCTGCTTCCGTGTGTTAAATTCACATTTTAAAATAGGGAATGCACACGCAGACAACACTTGAACAGGAAAAATGTTTAATTTTCAAGTTTGCTTTCAGTTCTGAGGTATTAGTCTTAACATATGATTTACCTCTATTCAATGCAGTTTTCTTGGGCTTACCTATTTCCAAGTCTTTGTGTAGCTAGACAGAGTCCTGGAAAGATTATTTTGCTTTCAAAGGCATTATATAGCTTGAGATGGTTAGTAAAATACATTGAAATCCAATAGGCAAATCTCAAGAAATAGCTGATCTTGATTTTAATATGGATTCACAATGTTTGGGGTTGGTGGTGATTTGGGCTGGCAAATTTTTTATTTTCTGGGCTGCCTTTGAACAAACACAACTTACTGCATCTCCTTTAGTCCAGCATTGTTGGCTGATGATAAGAATTGGTGGCTCTTTTATTTTAACAACTTATGTCAGGGGATTCACTGCCACACATACAGGGTAAAGGTAGTTTCTCTGTGTAGTGAGCATGGAGGGTCTATGCCTCTCTAATCTTATAAAAGTTATTTTCACTCATAAAAGTTACTTTCAATCACATTAATGAAGAACTGTGAAATAAGGGTTTCTTTTTCAAGGCAGGGATACATATAGAGCAAGTACAGGGGGGATGTAGTCCCTCGAGTCCTGCTCACTTTGCCAAATTTGGAGGTGAACTGGAACACTTGGATGAGGGAGACTGAAGATCTGCAACCCATCCATTCCCCTCTCCTAGAGAGGCAGTTTTCATGCATCCTCACGGCTCCCTTTCTGTGCTCTTATAAAAACATATGATGGAATACTTGTCTTTGTATTAGAGGTGCCTTCGCTAGCACTTTTTTCCTTTTTCTGTGTGTGTTTTTTTTGTTATCACGGGTTGCCTTACACGCAGTTGCTTTACTCATGGCAGTATTTTTGCAGACTGGAGGATGTCACCTATAACTCACCTTCTGATTAGATAGGTACCAGGAAATACCCCTTGGAGTATCCCAGTGTTGTTCATTACTATTTATGAGGATAGTGTATTAAATCCTGCATTTCAGCTCTGATGAACTTAAGTAATCCACTTACTCGTATTTCCCTTATATGTGAATTACATTAAGAAAACCTTCACTAGTGGTTTCAGACAGCCCATAAAAGAAATATTCTAGCACAAGAAGGATGCTTGCATGCAAGAAATAATAGAATCTAGGTTGGAAAAGACCTCCAAGATCATCGAGTCCAACTGTTAACCCAGCACTGCCAAGTGCATCACTCAACTGTGTCCCCAAGTGCCATATGCCCCTTTTTTTTTATTTTAAACACTTCCAGGGGTGGTGATTCCACCATTTCCCTGGGCAGCTTGTTCCAATGCCTGACCACCCTTTCAGTGAAGAAAATTTTTCTAATATCTAATCTAAACCTCCCTCGGAGCAACTGAGATTTCATCAAAGTAATACCTGGTTTAAATATATCATTGCTAACTTCAATATTTTGGCTTGTACTGCCTGCTGGAACAATGAATCATGAAAAGATGACCTCCCTGATTACTCGTTCTGAAATAGCAATCATAGCATCACTTGAAAAGAAAGCACAGCAGTTTGATGCATGACCTTCATTTGCACACATTGATACAGCTTGCTTCCTGGGCCTCTGATTGAATCCTTGTGAGGACGACAAGTGAATAATTACTTGATTGGCCTATTCAGAGAATCACACTGCTTTTATAAGATCATGTATTTGATTTATTTAGTGACCACTTTTTTTTGTAAATAATTGTCTGTATCCTTGAGACATTCTTTTGAATGTCTCTGTGTGTATATGTATACTTATACACATATAAAATCAGGTTTCTGATGTGCTGAGGAGATGAAGGTTAAGCTATCACACTACCTGTCCTCATCTTTCTTCACAGTCTTTTCACTGACTAGTTCCAGATGAACATGACAAAGTGGAAGATTACCAAATTCTTGTAAATGCCAAGAAAATTTGCCAACTGAGGATATGTTCTTAATAGAAAAATCTACATGGAATAGATTGCTCTTAAAAATACCCCCGCTGCAGCCAGCACAACCAATGGAGCCTGAACTTTCTTGAACATCAAGGGGAGTCAGCCCCAAAGTTCATAGGAAATGAAGCTTTTTCATTGTAGGGCACATGGGGACATCTGTATAATTACAAATCTCATGTCATAATCGTTTCATAGTTAACATTAAGCCAGACATTTGCAAATATATCATGGACTTCATTCACCTCAATATTAGTAATTAGAGCCACATCCATCACAGAGCATCCTCTACTTACTCCAAATCTAATACTGCAAACCACAGGGCTGTGTCAATTCACATAATTTAAATACCTAGGTAATGAGGTTGTCCTCAGCAGAAAGACTATTTTAGCTGCACTCCGAGCTGTTAGTAAAATCCTTCTTGGTGTGTTTTTCTCATTGTTCAAAGAGCTTAGATAGCCTAACTCCTATCAGCTCTTCTTCCAATCTCCTAAAATCCCCAAATGAAAACCTTTCCTTCTTCTGAAATTCTCCTTTCCCTCACTGGTCTAGGAAAGAAGCATTATCCTTGCTCAGTAGCTAGTTAGCAGGGTGATAAATGACTTGACAGGATAAGCTTTCTCAAGACATGGCATAAATGGAATAAGCCTTTGTTCTGAGGAAAGCCCAATCCCTCTAAAAGGCAGCCCATCATCCACCCCCTGACTGTTCTATAGTCTCACACCATGCACCATTCTCACACAGCTCAAAGCCTGCAGTTTTCATAGAAGACGAAGTGATTTGAGAAATTTAACAAAATTCGGCTTTCTGATTCATTTGAAAATCCCAGCAGCTTTTGCTAGTCCAGCAACAGACAACACACTTTGTTCCCCATGAATACATGCAGTCCTAACAGAAACATTATTCTCTCTCTCCTGTTTTTTCAAACTCCTGCTTCTCTTGAAATAGATGTTTTTGGGAATCTAGACCTGGAGGATGCACTAAGTGCCTTGGATCACTGCAGCTCTTTTTTCCTGCACTGACCCAAGGCCTATCAATTATCAGCAGCTTTGGATGCGGGTTCTGTGCATATCTGTAACTCTAATGCTATGAAGCATCCAATTATTTATAGTCATGAGCAGTAATCTGTATATCCTAAAACACTGCTGCCTGCACCCCCATGTCTTGCTTTGAGTTGAACTTGACTGTGTTTTGTACTTGGGAGATTTGTTTCTTTGGTTTTGTTTTGTTTCAGGGCTAAGACTGCTCTTTGAATAGAAACATCAAGGTCATTTTGTTCTTTGTTGCACAGAAGTCTTTTTTCACTTGTCTACTTGCAAAAATAAAGGGCTGGTTTGAAAATACTGATACCATATTGCTCAATCACTTGGAGATTTCAGACCACCACGTGGTGTACTGTGGTCCTCTGTTAACATTTTCCTGTTTTTCTGTTAATGGATAGATGTCAAATGTCCTTAATCCACACTAACAGAATGGCTGTGCCAACCAGTATGAAGAGCAGTAAAACATCTGCCTGCATTTCTCTGCCTTCTCATTCCACTGTTGAGTTTCCCAAGACAGGTCAGTGCCCTGCCAGGCTCCCAGTTCTCTTCTCCTGCACTTTAGACCCCTGGGTACACTCTGGCACGTCATCCCAGTCCGCTTTCTCAGCAGATCCTGCAGTCATCCCACTGGCTTTCTAACTTTCTCTGGATGAGGATTTTTCCACCCATAAAACTTGCAGCCCATCTGCATGAAATTGATTCTCCCTGTACAGCACTTTCATTGCTACTTTTCATTGTCCAGGCATAGTGAGATTCACGAGATCCTTTATTGTTCTGCTGCTTAAGGAGAGGGAGTTGATGTGTCTGGCATTGGTACTGCGTGTATACTGTGCAGCTGGGTGACTAGAGTGTGAACAAGATTGTCACTTCATGGAAATAACTGGAATTAAATTCTGTGGTTTCTCAAATCATTTGGATCATCTCTTGTCATGTTCGGTGTAATAAAGAGCACAAAATTTGTCAATGCAAGCTCCAGTCACCTCCTCATAATTTAGGGTAATATAAGGCACACTTCAAGTCTCAGGCCTGTGTCAGGGTGTCGTAGCAACCATAGCAGAGCAAGATAGCTGAGTTTATTTTATTTAAGCCTGCAAGCAAACTGGGTTGGCTGTAATCTCTCTCCTTAAACTTGGTTGATGCTGTGATGAAACCACGGTAGAATTGTAGTCTTTCATTAATTATCTAAAAACAAATACAGCATTGACAATTGTTGAAGGTGATATTTTCCTCCAGCTGTTTGGCACTGTCCTTGAGTGCTTTATAAACATTACCTGCTGTGATTTACATACACACTTAGACAAGAACCAACCTTAGCAAGTAGAAAATGTACATGTCTTCAGTGGAAATGTTTATATCCTCAAGTATGTAATCACTAGTATGTGTTTGTACCATGGTAATACTTAAAGGTCCACGACAGACCCTAATGGAAGTATTTGTGAGTGTGTCTCAGGGACAGCCTGCCTGGACACGCTCAGGGGCAGAATAAGCTCCTTCCTCACATAACATATCACCAGACACTCTTGAGTGTTGGGGTGGCCTCTGATTTGCAGGTGTGAGAAGGCACGGCCACCAGCTGTGCTTGGAGCTGTGCTTGCAGGCACAGCCGAGGGCAGCTGGGAAGCAGCCTGGGAAATGCAATACAGACATGCTCTTGCAGGTGCGCTACAGAGCTGAGGTCCCTGGCCCCGAAGTATGAAAACCACAACTCCTGTTCTGAGAAGGTTTGTACATAGATTCGCTCTTGTCACCACCAACTCTTTTTAATTTGAGTAGATGTGCTCTCTGCCCTGAAGTTAAGCATATATATTCAGGGGCGGTGTTCTAAGTACAAATCAGCTCTGGAAGAAGTAAGCAAGTTTTCCTCAGCACAGTATCTATGACATAGCTGTGTTTCAGGGCTGGGAGGGATCTTTAGATTCCCAGAGCAGATAAAACAGCTGGTGAAATGCTAATACAAGGAAAATACAAGGCTTATGTACTTTGTGATTTCTTTTCTTAGCGCAGTCTCCACCACTACACAGTTTGCTTAGTGTCAATGGGTTTCAAAACTGAAAAATAAAACCTAAAAGTCAGTATATTACTGTTTATAGCATAGAGTTAATTATCTGTATGGCAGAATATGTTCTAAGACAGCTTTTTGGCAGGTAAAATGTCTGTGTGTCTACACTCAGGACTTTATCCATATAATTCAAGTAACTTCATGTAAGAAAGAAATATTTGTGAGAAAAGGGGTACAGAACATAAACAGCTAAATCTTGCATTTTTCAGCATTAGGGTATTAACATGCATCAGATGGTAAGATCCCAAGCACTGTCATTACTTGGGCTGTTGTTTCAATTGGTACTGATTTTATGTTCATTAATTTTGGGATGCCCAAGCTGCAAAACAAAACAAGCCTTGTGTTCAGTAACCCCATGTACACAGATAGATCCTCTATAGTTTTACTGAATAATGGCCATTTTGAAAATATGGGCATCTCATCTATTCTCTCTCTGTTGCAGCAATATTAGAAGATCCAAGTATCTCAGTCATAAAAACCATCTTTACTTTGCAAAATACTGGTTCTTACACAGAGACATTTGCCTTGATTGATTATGTGCCTATGGCACATGTCACTACCAAGGTACAAATCAAGTATTTCTGGTTTGGGTTAGTAAAAATCAGCTTTTCCATATGGTTGGAAGCTGCCGAAGAGTAAAATATGTTAATTATTTACTTGAATACGTTTGTATCTCAAAGTCTACACTTTGCTAACTCGGAAAAGCCATTAGGAAATATTCCAAACCTTTCTTGATTTACTGCTAACTAAAAATATCTCATCCTCAGATTAGCACAGTGGGATGTCAAGGGTGAGAATATTTGTCCTGGACATCCGACATGAATCTCCATTCCTTGTGTATGACCTCGGTGCCACGGAAAGCATAATTCCTTTTTTGCCCTCTTCAGAATAAATTCCCTTAACTTTCTCAGATCACTTCTAGGTGATTTAAATACAATAAGTTTTTGGTTTTGACTGAAATCTGCTGATAACCACTGAAAAATCTCAATCATGTTTTACATATTAATGAGTTTTACTTACCTAAAAAAAAATCTGAACAAATTTCACATTTGAAAATTCTAGGATTTGTGAAGGAGGAAGGGAAGCTGTATTTTAAAACCAGAAAAACAGTTCAGGAAATTCCAGTCAGCTCCGCTCCTTGGGCCTGTGAGTGTACTTTAATTAGCACTTCCAGCTGGCCAGATTGTTGCTAAGAAGGTAGTTCTAGAGAGCTTGATCTGTAATGTCAAAAATGTTGATACCTCAGGATTTGAGAACAATACCAGCTTAAATGGAAGGATCTGTTAATCAGATATCAAGACGTTCAGGAATAATCCCTTTACTGAGAAATCTGATAATACTTGTATCTGCTTTTGCTTTCACTAAAATATTTACATTGGAAGGCTTCACCAAATTACATATTTTTTCCTAATCATAATTTACTTCCTTGTAGTAGTTGACAAACAAAAGGTTACAATCTTGACTGGCATTTAAAAACCTTGCCAATCCTTCCCCTGAAAGGTTAATTTAAAATACAGAAAATGGGCCACCTTATTCTCTCTTGGTAGTTCTGTAATAAAAGGCTGATTGTTCAAGCAGCAGCATTCAATTATTTTGTTTCTGATGCTATCTACATGTAAAAAAATCTAGCTAGGCTCAGCTGGTCCCTGTAGGCTTTCCAGTTCTAGCCCTCAGTGCAAGGATGCAAAACAAAAAAATTAGAGCCTCACAATTAACATTCAAAATGTCAAGTATTATGTTGTCAAGTTAAAGAATGAAATTTGCTTCTAGGAGTATCAGATATAGAAAAGCTTCTGGAGTGTTTACCCGTTTTTCAATGAAATTCATTCTTTGAATATATTTGCTGGAGAAAAATATGCCAACTGAGGGAGTCAGAGTGGCAGCCAGTGTTCAGAGAAATTGCCCAAAAGTGTAGCCCTCTGGTTCTTGTTGAATTAATCATGATACTAGACCTCTACAACAGACATTGGAAACTTATGCTATATTAATATAGTTGAAGTAGAAAACAATAGGTTCCCTATCTGTGTTGTTGTATTACTTTTTTTCCTCCCTACAGGAGCTGGGCTGCTCAAACGACAGATGTACAGACCAAAACGAAGGAAATTTATTGCTCTGATTGTGAAGGTTGAAAGAAAACCAATACTGATGTCCAAAAGTTTAGGGAGCAAAATAAATAGAGTTTTAGAATTATGCATGAAAACTGAGACCACTGAAAAACATCCTGAAAACATGGTGAGAATATACATCCAGTGTAAAGTAAATCAGCTCTCAAAGGGAAAGTGATGTGAATGGCTCAAACAATTTTGAAATGAATGTTAATTTTGCTAGTGGCATGAATTTTACACCCATGTTTACTCACTGTTACTTACTGACCTTCTAGGTGGAAAACTGAAAAGACAGGAGTCTCTGAGCTGGGAAAATCAGTGCTGTTACAATGGATCCTCACAAACAGCAACAGGGGCATGGCAAAGCAGCTCTGGCATTGGAAGGAACCTTGGCAATGCTGAACAATCAGATAAAGCACTTCTTACTTGCAAGCCAGTTGAAGCAGGCCTCTAAACAGACCAGTGCACAGATGTGTTCTGTTCCTTTAAAATATCAGCTCTTATTTAAGAGAAATGGATAAAATAGGAACACAACCAACACGGAAATGCTGGTAACTTCACCCAAAAAATCATGGTTTTGCCAAAAATAGTAAAATTCCTTGTTGTGTTAAATGATTTTTAGTGTGTGGTTTGAGTGTGTGGTTTACTAATGGTCTTTTTTTTCTCACCAAAAAAATATGTTATCTGTGTATCCTATCATGCTGAGTGGCTTCCATCATGTTCTGATGACCTGCAGTTCATGTTTGCAAAACTCTGACACATTTCTTCTGCCATCTTAAATAAAAAAGTCACCAGGGTCTAAGAGTACACGGAGGCTCCACAGAATCTGAGCCAAGACACACATTCTAAGAAGCCCGTGGAGCCTGTGCTGTGACACACGCTGTGAGTGGAGGCAAAATAATGCACAAGAACAGTTCCTTTGGGTAATTCATGTTTCCTGTATTTCGGGCAGAAACTCTCCCATCCTCCTCCTCCCTCCCCAGCTGATTCACTCCCTTGCTGAAAGGTAATACCGCAAAATCCATCCTTTGTTATCCAGTAGGAGAGCAGCAGTAAACAATTTGAGCACAATAGCCACCAGACATATGGAAAACACTTCATTTTTACTGAGCTGACACATGCAAATCCCTTGCTAATGAGAATTCCTGAACGCTGGAAATAACTATAACCTGCTTGCTTGTTGTTAAACCCTATAGTTTTTGTGGAATGGGAGATCTCTTTAGAAGCTCTTAAATGACCTGGAAATATTTGGGTTTCTTTTTTAAAAGATTACACTTTAGACTGGAGAAGTACTAAAAATTAAAGGTTAAGGAACAGCTCGACACTGTCAGGTAGTAGGTCAATAATGACCTCAGACTTTACATTTCCAGTGACTTTCGTGGCTTTTAAAAGTCTTTTGCACTGTTCAGCCTCATGGTTATTTGGCACACCCCAGCAAAGCCCCCATTTCCATCTCTGAGGGGGCTGTGTTCTCTCCTAAACTCTTGTTTCCTGCCTGCGGCACTTTGTGGTGCTTCCTTTCCCAACGATAAGCGATGGCAGCCAGTGGGGACAACCACCTGCAGCAGCAGCGCCAGCATCAGCGATGGCTGTCCGTGGAACCAGGGGTGGCAGTCTGCAGGGACGACGGCAGGCGAATGGGGCACAGAGAACGGCTGGCTCAGCTTGGCTCCTCGGCTGCGCTGGAAGCAGACGGGATCCCAAGTGTCTAAAACTCCGAGAGTTCAGGAGATGGTTTTCCGAGGGGACCCGGGCTGACCTTCCTCACCTAGCGCTGGGGGTCCCCCGCACCACCGGCGCCGGGCCGGGTGCCCCAGGCCGCTCCCGCCCGGGGGGCAGTGGCGGGAGGGCTGGGCGGTCTCCTGGGCGGGCGGCC
This sequence comes from Atrichornis clamosus, assembly GCA_013400975.1. Classification (NCBI taxonomy): domain Eukaryota; kingdom Metazoa; phylum Chordata; class Aves; order Passeriformes; family Menuridae; genus Atrichornis; species Atrichornis clamosus. The sequence goes on from WBMZ01011324.1 coordinate 63,833, forward strand.
CCGCAGCGGACCCGCCTCTCCGCCCGGAGCCGGGCGCGGAGCACCCTCCTCCTCCCCTCGCCGAGGCAGGGGCTGCCCGCGGCGCCGGGGCCACACAAAGCGGCGAGCGGCGGTGCCTTTCCCGCCGCCCGTCCGGCGGCAGCCGCGCTCGGGCACGGCCGGAGGCGCGGGGCAGCCCCGCGGGCCGGCCATGGAGCAGCCGGTGCCTTCTCAGGAGCAGCCGCCGCGCCCACGCTCGCACACGGTCACCACCACCAGCAGCTCCTTCACCGCCAACCTGTCGGCCAGCTCCAGCACCCTCGCCTACGACAGGGAGTTCCTGCGGACCGTGCCCGGGCTCCTCATGGTGACCGAGATCGTGAGTGACCCGGGCCGGGGCTGGGGGCGCGGAGGGACGGGGGAGCCGCGGCCCGGAACACGGCCACCGCTGGGGAGTGGAATTGGGGTGTTGCCCCTCAGTGCGTCACCTGGTGCGGCTGCCGTGGGTCCGTGCCCGCAGGTGGAGCGGGGGGAAAGGATGAGCACATGGAAGCAAGAGCGGCTCTACGGCGAGGGCACAAACCTCCCGCCTGCGAACTATGGACAGCTGGAAAAGTAACGCAGGGCACACGCGGGCTCTTCAGCCCCCCGCACTATCTGCGGTATCATCGCATCCCGTAGCAGAAAGACGAGTTTTGGCAGATCGGGAACTGATGTTTGGAGACTTTTCTGTCACAACCGCATTGGTTGTGTACGCTTCACACTTTATAGCGCACAAATAGTCATGATGTGAGTGTTAATTAAGCAACTTGTCTTCATTTCCTAGGTCAATAAAAACCATTTCCTTATGTTCTTAGATACCCCTGTGCAGAGCGGGAGATGAACTGACACTTTTTGCGTTTGGTAGTGATTTTGTTTTTTGCAGGTAGTTCATAAGGTGTACACGAATGTACAGAGAGCCGGGCAGTGCAGGGTTCAGTCACTTGCCTTAGTGGTAGGTGGTGAACAGCAGGACGCCAGGATTCCTCTGCAGGCCTGCGTGCCCTCGGTGTGTTAAGCAACAGATACTCAGCATCTTCTTTTAAAAATGATGTGTTCAGTTCTACTCATCTACGCTATTAATAATTAAGGAACTTATAGAGCTGCTTGCCCCAACTAACTTTTTGAGTTTCCTGTGTGAAGTTTTTGTTGTGTTGATGCTTGAAGGATTAACTTATCTGACCACATTCATTTTCAAGGCTTGAAAACATTGTGCTTCTCCAGAGCAGTGGAAAGGCTGTTGATTTTGCTGACTTCAAAGTTAAAATAACCAAGCAAAGCTTCAGGCTGATATGTGGTATAGGACCTCTGGCAGGAACAGTGCCATCGGAGAGTTGATGCACATTGAGATGCCAGATTGCTGTGTGGGCAAATAGTGGTGAGGCTGTGAAGTCAGGGCCTGCTACCAGCTGGTTCCTTGTGTACTGGTGTCCTTGGGAATTCTGTTATCTTTAGTAGATAGGTGATTGTAGGCTTGTTTTGGTTGTTAAATACAGGAGATGCTTCACCGTCAAAGCTGCGGTAGACCTGTGAATAAAGAAGTCTTTCTTTGCCACTCCTTTTCAGTTAGTAATTACAGCAGAGTTATGAACCTTTCTTGTACTTTATCTGAAGAGTGATCCCATTGTAGATTGTTACAGAGATGCCCAAGGCTTTTCCGAAGCCCTGCTGGAATGTCATATATTCATCCTGGCTGTGAATATTGGATCAGCTGCGCTCACATTGAGCTACATGGCCACAGGGCATGGATAGGCTCTTGCTTACTCTTTGTTGGAAGTGTGCTTTCTAGTTTGTGTTGACAAGTGTTGTAGTGCAGCTTACCTTTCTAGACAGTGATTATGGTTTCTAGGGGGATTTTATTTCCTCTCAGCCATTCCTAATTCCTGAGATAATTATAAAGTGTGAAGATGAGCAGTTCCTGACCAGCTCAAAGGATCTGATAGAAGTCTCTGATGTAGATTAACTTTTACTGATTTGTGATGGTGTATTTGAGAGAACGGAGTACAGTTCTGATGTGAAGTTGAAAGCAGTAGGGTAGGTCCTACAGAAGTATTGATAGATAGTGCCTTTAAGGAAATACTCTAGTTCTTAACTCCACTTATTTTAAAGCAGCTAGAGTAGCTGCTCTTCTGTGAAATTAAAGAAAAATATATTAGTGAAGACCTTGATAGGGAATTAAATGAAAAGCCCCCAGTTATTAAAATCAAATAGTGAGTTTATATGCATGTGTGTATGTGTATATATATTTGGCATTGGGTTTTGGTCAAATGTTTTCCACCAGTTCTGTATGTTCTATTTTTTCTAGGTGAAAATGTGCTTTAACACAGCATGACTAGCTTTACAAGGTCTCTATTTCAAAATTTGCAGTGCATATTCAGCAATATTGGAGTTGTGTACCCTAAAAAACCCTGTTCTGATTGTTGTGCATTGCCTGCACAAATTGGCCCTTCAGGATATTTTTGACCCTCAGTACTGAAACCCCAGCTCACAGCATGATCCTTCTGCTAAGGATTTACGAACCTGTGAATGGGACCAGCTCACGTGTCCATTCAGTCTCAGGAGTTTGCGGCTTGGTAGATCTTCTCCAGTCTAAGCACCGAGCTCTGACGTGCAGCTGCTCTGGTAGGAGCATCCCTTTGCTTCTGCTGCCCCTGCTCTGGGACACCTGTGACATGGACAGGGAAGAGGACTGGTTTTAGTAATATCTGTGATCACTGCAGCTAGTGATCTGCCTGATCCCAAGTCCATGTTACAGCTAAGCTAGGGGTGTTAAACAGCAGTGCTAAATGTTGTGAGAGTTTGCCCTGTGGGGCTGCATCAATATTTGATTATTGCTGCTGTCAGTCAGCAACGTGCATGCAGCAAGAGGGGTGCAGTCTGTCTCCTGGCTCTGAAACTGGAGCTCTCTTCTCTGTCTAGGCAGAGGGTGAATCTGTGTTTTTCTTTGACCAAAGAGAATGGGAGAGCAGAAAGTTAACAAATAAATTAAATATTCCAGCCCTTAAATGAAGGTACTCGATCAGGTTTTGCTCCTACTTCCTTAATTAGTGTACTGTGAAGATGAATTAACTGCTGCATGGATTTCCACGTGTGCTGGTAACCGGCCTACATTTGCACTGAGACTGTGGTTTAATGGCACAGTAAATTCAGCTTAACTGTTCCTACTAAGAGACTCTTTGGAGTGCTGCAAAGCACTGGTCTGCTATTAACTCAGCCTGCTGTTTCCAATTTGTTCAAAATGGGTTAGCTTTATAAAACAGGTTTTTTGATGGATCAGGTAATATATGTCCTTTATGTAGCTGCTTTAGAGCCTGTGTAAATCTGGGATGAGGTTGACTGTGCATATTCAGCAGTAATACAGTAATGTACCCAAACCTGGTTCAGCTTAATTCCGTAATGCCTTTTGGTCAAGCACTGCACACATCTAGTATGAATGAACACAGAAATCCAGCCTGAAGTGTAGACTAAATTACCTGGTGCTGACAGATTTCCATTGCCTTTGACATCTGCCTCCATGACCAGAGCAGGTGCAAGGTTTCCTGCCACTCACTAGGAAAGAACTGGGATCAGTTTATTTCAGTGGAAAGAGCAAAATAAAAAATGCCACTGGGTTTCTGAGAGGCCTTTGGGGACTGGCATAGATCACCATGGAATTCTATCCAAAGTGCTTATCTACAGAAGTACTTGTCTACAGAAGCTTGCTGGCCAGGGCAAGAGCTTCTGGCCCTGGAGACTTGGATTTACCGGCCTTAATTGGCCAGTGACTACTGCAAATTAATTTATTTGCATCACTCTAACTTTTCTGAATGTCTTATCCATTCATGGAACATGGATATTGATCTTTGTAAGGCACACATTGGTGTGATCCTTTGGTGAAAAGTAAGATGTAAGTGGTGTTACATGAGGTCTTTAAATGAGATGTCAATCACCTGGGTTGACACTGAAGTAAAAACGCATTGTATAAAATAATTGATACTTATTCCTACAGTGTAGCACCACCAGTCCCCCTGGAGGATTTATAATTTCAAAAGGGCCAAGTAAAGCAATTTCTAGAGATGCCTTTTGAGTGTTTCTTTTCTATAAAATGATGGCCCAGAAAAACTATGTTTATCTTCCTAGGACTTTTATGGCTAGGAAAAATGATGGCTAGTGATATCTTCTCAGAGCTTTAAATCAGCTTCTCAAGTCAAGCATTATGGATCACTTTGGGGAAGTGGAGAGTTTTGTGGTTGCTATGGATGTAGTTATAAAAATATTTACTTTCCAGCAGGATGACATTGATCTCTTCAGATTGTTTCTTCACACCAGTGTGTTGCTAGATGCAGTCTCTTGTAAAACTTGCACTACTAATTTTAAGGCTTGTGATGGATATTTGACCTTGACAAAAACAAATATTTACATAGCTTGGAAAGGTTTAGAAGGTTGTTATGCTGCTGCTGCATGTGAGATCTTGTGATGGTGTAAATTTTAGTAAATTGTAATTACAGTTGCATTTCTTTATGCTGTTCTATGCACATTCTTTTTTGAGTGAAATGCCCAGAATAAGAGAGGTACTTGAAGTAGAAACCTGATAGGAAGTTATTTACTTTATTAGCACCACATAAAATTGTGGTTTATGTTTCTGGACAATAAAAATAATTTTGATCACTCTTTGATTATTCTTCTTCAAATGTAAGACCTTTGAAGGTTTAATTAATAAAGGAAATACTGTTTAATTTATTTATTCTAGTAGACTGGTGAGCCTCAGAATATTAAATAGGTATGGAAAGTTATGTCAGATCTGAGATACTGAGGTTACCAAAACCAGAACAACTGGACATGTGCAATAGGCTTTTTGCCTTTTATTTTTTTCCTGAGAGATGCATCAAACTCATCTGCAGATATTCAAGTTTTGAATTTAGTCAGGAATAAAATCGTATAAATGTTAAGAAAAACAGAAGTAATACAGGGGAATGATCTACTGTGAAAAAGCTAAAAGACAAAAATTGCACTTAAAGCTCTCCTCGCATTTAGCATTTTCTTTTAGTTTTATGCCTTCTCTGACTGCAGTTCAAAGTCTTGTGTATAGATACCATCCTCCCCCTGCACTCCCAGTTCTTGGAATAGCCCTCAGAAGCACAGAGGAAGTTTCATAAAGCCCCTTTCGTCACCTGAATAGAGAATAGAGAATATTTCTCTCCTTTCAGGAATAGTAGACATTTTTTTTTCTTCTTATAATGCAATTTTTACTCCAGTCATAGCATGTCTGCTTGCAAGCAGTTGACAACACTGAGGCACCTCCTGACATGTTGAACAAGTGCTTTGCCTAGAGGAGATGTACACAAGCACGACTGTAAAATTATTCACTTTGAATTACTGAGTGGAAAAACCCAAATCCTGTACTAGTCAGTCACTTCACCCAGCAGATTCATCTTCGCATGTGTGGATAAGAGAACATACAATATCAAGTCTCAGCTCTCTCCTTTGCTCTTGATCAGACAAAACTCTCACTGAAGTCAGGTTTCAGTTCTGTCTTTTTTAGGTGCTAGTTGTTCCACTGCTAACCCTTAATTGGCCTTAGTGTAGTGAATACACGCATCTGCATGATTTCTGTGTTCCTCTAGGATTATATACTTATTTAAAATTCTGTTTCCTTAAAGGTCTTTGGTTTCCTGGCCAAGATCAGGGAGTTTCCTTGGGAAGAGAGAACTGTTTGGGAGACACAAGAAAACAGAACCTTTGGAACGTGCTCCAAGTGATTATAGAAAGAGTGTTAAGGTTGACATAGTAGGAGAGTGAAAATGCCTCTTAAACTGAATGAAGGTATTTTACCAAAGGTCAAAAATGCAAAATATTCTCAATATGTCAAAGTTAAGGTAGAATATGTATTAAATGTCATTATCTCTTCATGGGAAGAATGCTTTAAAGTCATACTTGAACATCAACTTTGTTCTTGGGTGGATAGTGACTGTAATATAAATCCTTTTCCTTCACCCCTCCCAAACTCTAGAATTATTTTTTTTTTAATCTACAAAAATTCTTATGCACACAAAACTAATTTTAAATAAACATTTTGGGCTTCAGCAGCCTGTGTTGGTATGATGGTGAAATGTGAAGTCCTCCCATTATTCCTGGTGGAATAGGCAGAGCTATGGGAATTGAGTTGCTTGTGAAGACAGTGGTGTTACCAGATGCACAAATGATGGAGATGCTGTGTTTTGTCCTAAAATGAATTCAAATCCTGGACTTGTCTGTGTCCCTTTTCTTTGTGGTTGTTGGTTTGTTGTTTGGTTGTTTTGGTTTTTTTCTCCCATTGTGTTATATTCTTTTTTCCCTTTCTTCTTTTGGTTTGGAATTTTTTATTACACACTGTAAGACCTCAAATTAGAGGATCTTGAAGTAGTGTATGCCTTTCAAAAAATGCTGTTTTCCATGCAATGTATGAGGAAGAGGCATATTTGTTGGCAGTGTAGTAAGAATGTGAGCAGGAAAAGGATGCAGAAAAAAATTGACGATGGGTCACGCAGGATTCTTGCAAAATTTTTAATGGCCCCCAGGTTCCTGACTCCATTAACAAAATGGTGCTTTGCAGCAACAGCTTTGCAGCTTTTCTCTCCCTGCCCTAGGATGCTGGGAGCACTCCTGTGTACCTGGGGAGCCTGCTGGTGTGTCTGCTCTGCTCCATGCTCTGAACCAACTGTGTAGCACCAACAGGCAGGGTTGGAGCAGGGATGGCTCAAGGATTCTTCTTAAAAATTGAATTCTCAAAGCCACAGAAAATTTCTCATGGGGACGCTGAACCCTTCAGAACGGAAAGTGTAGAGGGAATTTTGTGTTGTTCTTGTTTGGTGACTGCTTTCTCCTTCTTTCCTGGGAATAACAGTGCCATATATTGAGTTTCTAGTCGTCATGAATATAAATGTGTGTGTGTATATATATATATGTGCATATATATATACACACACACACATGCATATACACACAACATTTATGGATATCTATATTTATGTCTTTTTGCTTCATTTTTATTTTGGATAAAGCACATATTGTGCCAGTGCAATATTTCTGCACTTTTTCCTCTTTGAATTACAGATGAACAGTGGAAAGTGTGTCCTTGCAGAGAGGACCTGGCCCTTTCTTCTAGGGTCAAATAGCAAATAGATTTTAGCATCCATCAGACCTTTGGCAAGGTAGTTCTGTTCATGTGGCCTGAGCCAATTCCCATGGAAGCTGCTGGCACTAACTCGCCTGCCTCTGAAAGGACCAGATCAGGTACAAGACTGGTAAAACTCCAGTGAAGGAGGGACTGAGTAAGGCAAAAATCAAGTCACTGCTTTCAGTGGCAGCTGGGTCTCGTCCAAGGAAAGTTAGGTGTTAAACTTATGCTGATAAAGAGGCTGAGCTCTTGGGTCTACATGCATTAATACTATATCCAGGCTTTGCCAGGCCACTTTACTACATGGACTTGGATCAGTCCTGGGCGTGACTGCATTTTTGCCAAGTTAAAGCACAATATTGGAGTGTTTACACTGACCCTTTTTTGCAAGAAATGGGTGTGCAGATGACACTGATGCAACCACAGGTTTGCTGAGACAAAAATCTTCAAAGCAAGACAAAACCAGTTTCAAAAAAAATGGTATTTTTAGAGGCATGCAGTTTGAACAGTTTGTTCTGGGCAGCCACAATGTTTCTGGTCTGAATTAAGATGTGCTAAAATCAGATTTTGTAGAACTGAGATGAACTAGGTAAGCATGGTAATAATCCGTAAGATGTCAGTCTCTGGATATATCATAATCTAGTTACAAAGAATAAATAAATTGAAAAAACCCCAAGTAGGAGGACCCTGGAAAGAGGCCATGTGGGAAAAGCAGCCTCTCTGATCATACTCTGGATATTGCTTCTTGTGTTTAACTGGTAGCCTAATGTGCACAACTTGAAAGGAAATATGTCAAGAACCTCTGCTTCATACCCGAAAATAAGACTTAGCTTATATCATCAGCTTTAAATGTGACTGCTATGTCCAAGCCTGGATTTAAATAAATTCAAGATGACACTGTTTTGCACAGATCCATTTATTTAGCCTGGAAGTTATACAGCTGCTAACAGATGCCCCTTTTTTTTCTGTATGTGTGTATAGTGATTACATGACAGAGTTCCTTCAATATTTATTTTAGCATATGTTATCTATATTCAACAGTAATGCTATTCCAAGGACTTCAGCTCCTATGGCAGCTAAAAGCTGAATGTGGCAGAGCAGTTTTGAGAGAAGTATGAGGTGAAGTAGAAGTAGGTGAAACTTAAAAATGGAGACTGCAGGCAGGAATTAAGCACTGGGGGACAGGGGGACAGCTTAAAAAAAAAAAGCCTCTAACAAATGGAAAACCTCTACAATGTGTCTTTAAAGTGACACTTCAGCTGATAATATCAGCTTTGGTTGTATCCAGTCAGAGACAGCCACTGTAGGGCAGACCGACAAGGATCAGGTGAGAAAGTGTGAGTCTGTGGTGGATGCCTGTTACTACTGCTGTAGAAAGGAAAGCATAAAAAAATGCACAATTGCCCTTTACAGGCTCAAGGCACAACTGTGATACATGCTGGGGAGGGTGGTGCTATTATTCAATCATTAGTGGGGAAAAAAACACCAAAAAATGACAGCATCTGCATTGATTTGGTTGTGGTTTAATTCGCAAACTGTGGTGTACCAGTAACCTCATGTGCTGTTTCAAAGAGCTTGAGTGTGTATAGGCACTTTAAAAACCATTTTAAAAACCATTATTTTGTTATTAAGGTCTTAGAAATTAAGAAGTATCAAAATTATGTTCACCCTGGCGGTGTTGGTTTGATATTGAATGGTGTGCAGACACTGGAATCCAGTCAAAACCTGCTTGATGGTGTTATTTATATCAAGAACCTTCTATCATGGTCATTGCACAGAAGGGTTTTTCGGGGTGTGACTGGGATACTGTGCATACAGCATTGGAGGAAGTCATGTTGTGAGTAAGGAAGGGGATTATTCAAAGAGAAAGGATAGTCTCCTGGCTAATTGCTTCCTCGGAAATTTTGATTTTTATCTTCTGCTTGCACCACAATGTTCCTATGGGATGCTAGAAAAGGCAAGTAAGCCTCGTGTTTCATTGTGTTTGCTCTACTCTCTGTTTTCTGGACCCCCAACTTCAGGTCTGAGTTGCAGAAAGAATTGTTATTCTCACTTGTGGCTGAAAGTCAGTAGAAGCTTTGTTCTAAAAATGCAAAATTCAGTCTCAAATGCTGTGGCAAAAGAGTTTTCCAGAAAATTGGCAAGAATTGGCTTTTGACCTTTATTTTAGTGCACTTCTGTAAAATTGGGATACCATACTACTCTCTCTCACAGAGATGTGTTTAATAGTTTATGAATCGACTTGTGAGGTAATTCAGACAACACAGTGCTTTTAGAGAGCCCAAGCAGATACCAAGCCCTGAGTTGGAGGTCTGCAGGCCACACAAGTAAACAGGGAGAAAGCAAAATAGGGGAAGGCGTTAGTTCTGAGGAAGGCTTTGCCTTCTGTTGCTGCATGGAGGTGGTGGTGTGGAGAAGGGAAAGGATGTGGTCAGGTAATTATAGACTATGCTATAATGTATACTTAACTAACAATAGAATTGAGATGTGCAAAGAACTCATTTCTGGCAGTGTTTCATACTTAGCTGCAAATATTTCAACCTGTTTGTGTCTGTCTTGTTCACCCTTCTGTCTCTTTGTCCCAAGTCCTAATTTTCCAACTCTCTTCTGTGGTGGGTTTGGTTTTTGTCATCCCCCCACCTCAAAGCCTGCTTTGCATGATTTTCATCCAGTCTGCTCTTCTCCAGACTTGACAGAGAAAATCAACATAGAAAAGGCAGCTCTTACAATAAGAATTTGGCAAAATGCAGTCTTTAGAGAGATGGTGTCGAGCAACTGAAAGAACAGGCTCTGCTCAATATCAACATCCAACTTTAATTGTTTCATAAAGCTGTCGGTGGACAGCTGTGAAAAATACCATAGTATTTTAGGACAATATTAGAAATACTGATAGTGATACAGTGATTTAGGAGGCTGTTGGTGAATATTGTGACATACTTTATTCTTGCATTCTGGAAGGTGCTTTCTTAAAATAAAAGGCATAAAACAGGTTGGACATAGCTGGGTTTTTTGAGACCTACCACAATCTCATGGTGACTTCAATAAAAGATTTTTAGAAAAAGGCTGAAAAGCTCTTCAGTAGGAGAGATTCAGCATGCATGGAAAAGCAAATTCTCTGTTGGAGTTTCTGATTGATGCTTCAAAGCCTCTCTGTGTGCATAAGTCATGTTCATTGGACTGTGCAATACCGTCACAACAGTTATTGTGGATTGCCAGTTGACCTCCAAGTTGAAATTATTTCTCCTTCCCTGTGCTGTTACTAATATATAGCACAGTACAAATGAATACATTATTAATGTTCTTTTTATTTATCCTAATGCACGGGAATGAGCTTGGATGCCTAATAAAATTCATACTTGTCAGAAAGACAGTTGTCATTGGGAAACTACTATATTTAGTTTTGGAAAATCACAATCCTTATTTTACTCTTTTGAGTACATTCTTACATTACTGGGACTTACCTTTAAAAGGCAATGTGCAAGAGGAAAGTAATGACCTACTTAAAGAGGTGGCTTCTCTTTTGGTGTTTTGTGCTTGAAATATGAACATCCATCTGAAGATGTATAAAACTAATCTTGAACATATGACACAGGCCTATGGAACTGTAACTGAATGATGAAACTTGCCATGACTGGGACAATGGTAAACAACTTATGTTATCAGGTACAATCTCCTTGTTCTATTCAGTATATTTAAAGGATTTTCTCTGTTTAACTTCTCAGCAAAAATGGTAGGAATTTTAGCTAGGAGAATGAAGTTTCCAAGCATTTTCTTCAAACTGGAGATTTCTTTCTAGACTTTGGCAGTCATGAAACATGACCAGACGCTTGTGCAAAGAACTGGACATTCTCTTTATGCAGTAACAGAGAACTATCTAGCAAATGTTTGCCTGGAGTAAGCAAGTCAAGATAATGTGTTAAAGGTGAGATGGGGCCTCTTGTAAAGTGTTTTACCAGCTCAAGTTAAAATTAAACTGAGTATGCAGTGATAAATGAGAAGGAATTCTCTAAGCTTGGTTACATCTTATTTTCACTTTCTCATTAAACTGTACAGTGGAATGCTATTCTCTGGGGAAAAAAAAAGAAAAAACACAAACCAAACAAAAATTTTCCCCCCACCCCAATGCCAACCCACACCATCCCACCCTAAGCTATGCCTGAAGTAACTTTCACTCTGAAAACTGAGCTTCAATTCAAAATGCCACTTCAATTTAGGTCTCCGTTAAAAAAAAGAGGTGGAGAATTGAATTGAAAAGGAACACTTAATTTTGACTTGTGTTCCTTGCCGTTTCTGTAAGATGACACAGACAATGTACACAAAAAAGAAGATGACCCTGAGAACTGGTGCAAATAGAGTCCGGATGAGTTGATGGGAACAAAATCAGATTAAGATCTAATGTACACAAACAATATTGTTATGAAGAGCAGGTTATAATGAATCAGTTCTTGATGCTATTAAAACCTGTTGTGAATTTCCCATTGACTTCAGTCATCCCGACATATCTGGACATGAAATGAAAGGAACATGAATGCAACCTACCGTGAAGTCTGCACGCTCTAATCAGTGCTTGCATTGTTTTTCAGACTCTTAAAGATCGGCAGCTCCTTTCCGACAGTCGTTTCCTATCCACTTGTTAGCATTTGGGAGAGGGCGGCTCTGTTGTTCCTTCCGTTCAGCGCTGTGGAAAAGTGTATGCCCAGGAACTTTCCCCACTTGTTTCTTTTGTCAGTGCCACAGATTAGCCTAATAAAAGAGATCACCCCCCTTAAGACCTTTCCTCTCCAGTACCCCTGCGTGGAGCACTTACTGTCAAATTAGATTCAGATTAGGAGGAGCCTAATTAACAGAGTTTACGATTTTTGTGTTGACCTCTTGTGCTAAAATTGACTTTGGGAAAATAAAAGCCACGGTTAATGCACTTGGTAACAAGATTACCCCAAAAATTCCTAAAAGCACTGTCATGCTACCTGTTTCATGTGCACAGTTTCTTGGTTTGAACAGTGTAGCTGGTAGAAGATGAAAGGGGAAGCCGTTCAGATCCATTGCTTGGACGTATCCTTCTATAACTCAAATGTCTAATTCAAATATTTCTTTAAAGCTCCCTATAGTCATGCATCCTGCAGTACAAGGAGACACCTTATTTCATGATGAAACTCTGGCCAATTTATTACATCCACGTTGCCGAAAAATCATGATTTTATTAAATCCTATGTGTCAAAGGAGCTCAACATCACAAATATCAATCTAAATGTGTTTATTCAGTCCAACAAATGAGTTTGCCCTATAGCTGTCCTACCTTATCACTGGATTATCAAACGATGTATGCCTTTCCCTGTATCAAAGACAAATTACCATGTGTGCTGTGTTCTTCCTTTTCCCTTTGTGTGAACTAGCAAAGCTCCCAGCTTGTGATGCCTTTTAGTACCCTAATTCCTTTTTGGTTCCTTGGTTTTATGTGCCAAGACTTGCAATATTGTTGGCAGTAGAAGATTACATTACATGCCTCTGTATTTGTGCACATTTCGTCATAGTGGTCTGAGTTTTCAGCGTGTGTGGATGTGGGCATTTTGATATAGCAGTAGCTCACAGCTTGAAGAAAGGGGTACCTGCAAAGTACTACTTTTTTAGTCAGATTATATGTATTTTACTTTTTTTTAGTTATTTAAAGAATTTTCCCCTTTTGATTTGAAACTAGTAATATCGGGCTTTGCAGAGAAAATGTACAAAGTACCTCTGACTGCACACAGACTTTTTGAACAAAAAGCTGCCATGTAATTACACAGGTTTACCCTTCCCCCCTCAGTGGGAAAACAGGAACTTCTGAGGGGGCAGTAAATAGCTGAAATACTCAACAAAGCATACTTGAACAAAAGGCTGGTAACACCTCTTTGATGGATCTGCGCTATTGTCATTCCAGGGAAGAAAATATTGAGCAGGAGAAAGCTGTGTTTCAAATCTGAGGAAATAAAAAGGGGAAAAGGTGTGGAAGTTAGCTAAGTAAATATAATTTAGTTGGTTGTGTATATTGGGATGGTATAATATAAACAGAACTACAGGAAAAGGCTTGGCTTTTTCAGAAGAACGTTTGGGTGGGAAGGGAAAGCTGTAAGCTTGCATAGTGATATGGAGGCTTTTTATTCAAAAAGCTTGTGTGCCGTCAGAGATATTTAGTATGTTTTCCCCCACAGCAAGGGCAGAGCACACCCTCGGTCAGCCTGTAAGCCCTCAGCAGCTTGGCTATTGTTCCCTTACCTAGAGCTCTCCTCCTCATAACCGTGGCGTGTGTGCTGCATCACTTACTGCCAAGAAATCGCAGGTGAGATGCACACAGCCTTCAGCAAAGCCAGTTGCTGCATTTTTGGATACAGGGACTGCTGGCTGCCTGCACAGAGCCAGCAGCTGACCCAGTCACGGCTCCGAGCTCCTCAAGCCGTGACGAGCTGTGACCTGAGCGCTGCAGACCCGGCTGACTTGTTAACAGTTGCGAATTTGGTGCTGGAATCTGACAAGGTGGCTGCCCTCCGTTTATCTGTCTTCCTCCTGTGCCAGTGGTCGATGCTGTAGTAGCTGTGTCCTCCCTTCTCACAGCTCAGTCTACGCCTGTGCATGAGACCATGCCCTGAGACAGGGCTGGTGTCCCGGTCTGCTCACTCAGCTTCTGTAACGCAGGGGATGGGCGGAGATCGGGTGGGATGGGGAGCAGGCGGTGCTATTTCAGTCCAGTATTTTGGTCTCGTGCTGAGATTTCCCTGAAGTTTGGGACAACATTCTAGCATGGGCTAGAGCTGTGGGTACATTTTGCTAGATAACTCTGGGGTTGTACCAGCTTTCAGTCTAACAACATCTTGTCTCCCAGAGGAAACTGCTATGCTGACAGAGGAGCTAGAAGGAGAATGCATGGGAAATACCTTTCCACTAAGAAGTGTAATTGCTCTGAACACTTTCAGGCATGCGAGATTCACTAATCCATAGTAATCCCCGTAGTTTTTAGCCATTCTGACATCTCTGAACTGTATTGGAAAGTCAGATTTAGAGGAGAAATGGAATCAAATATGCTTGAAACCCCAAAATGTATTAGCTGTATTGTGGGGACAGTGAAGCATGAGTGACAACAGCAGCTCTTGGCATTTCTGTGTTTATGTGTTACAGGAGGCAAATACAGAAGTTCTGATCTCAGGCTGATAGCTCTTAAATGCAGCCAGCTGACAAGGTCTCCATGCCTCGCTGTTCACTGCAGTTCACAGTCTAGCCTATGGTCATACCGCAGACCAGTGATTTGTTTACCTCAAATGCAGTGAACATTAGAGTGCAGTAACTGAGGAGCAGCTTTGTCTGCAGCCACCCTTGCAGGGCAGCAACCTCTGGCACAGAAGCAGCGCAAACATCTGAGGGACATAAAATCATTTCTCCTCACTTATGTAAATCTGGATAAGCCAATGGGTTGAGGTTTTTACCCCCCTTGATTGGAGATTTTTTTTTTTTCCCACTGGAAAGCTGACATTTGTAGCCAGTTGTTCTGTTCTTTGTTTACACAAGGCCCATTGAAGCAGTTGGAGAACATTATACCCTACCTCACACACAGGCATATATACTTAATTTATGACTTTGTTGGTTTGAATTTCGAGTGTCAGGTATCCCACAGAGCTTTTTACTTTGTTCTTTTATGCTGCATGCACCGCTTGAGTATTTATTACAGAGACCAGACAGGCTGTGGGAAGTCCTTCAGGTTTGTGGAGTTTTTACTTCAGAATCTCAAAAATAAAGTTATGGAACACAAGAACAAGGAGTTCTCTAAAAGCATGACTGATCTATAGGGTTGTTTTACTGGTTCAGCCAATTAATTTTTTTCGTTTGGCATTACTATTTTCACTTGCATATAATTCTTCATCTTTAAGTTGCTTTAGTACGCTGAAAACCTCTGCAAAGCATTAAGTGTGGTACAGTGGTAAGAAGTCTTAAGTAGGCCTCTATTGAAAACTTAGTTCTGGATTTGTTCTGGATTCTTTCAAAGTAAACTTTCAACTACTACCATAAAATGAATAAAGATAAAAAGGAATTTAAAAACCCAATGTAGCTTCTTGCCAAAAGCAATGTTAGTATTTGTGATTATCTCTTGTTCAGTTGTGTCATATCAACAATTTTGAATATGGCTCTTAGTTCAAAGTTGTCTTTGATTATATTGGTGACAGAGATTTGGAAAAGGACATGACTAGAAACTGACTTCAGAAAAATTCAGATGAGAAGTGGGACTGGGGTTTTTCAGCAATGAGAGCAGTGGACATTATGGCAGCTTATTTAGAGACAAGATGAATTTTATCATTGCAATGCCTATGCCAAAGTGTCATCTCTTTCCAAAAAGCATGTTTTAGGTTGAAATCTTTATACCATGGACAACATGGCCAAAACGGCCCTTACTGACTGTGAAGTTTCTGAACACAAATGCCTCCAGAAGAGCATATGTGAGCGTTAAATATTTATAGGCATGCAGTTCCTCTGTGTTGTTAATGCAAAGTGTATTCAGGAAAGAAAACATTTTTCCAGAGATGGAAAAATACATTTCATTGAGGTGCTTCTACAACCTGTGGATCAGTCTTTGTAAAATCCTTAATCTTTGCCTAAAAACATGGATAATAGTTCCTGGCGTTGGATTATTATAACTGGAACGGGATATAGAAGTAGTCAAGAGGTACAATAAGCTTCTAAATATGCAGGCAACAACAGATCTGAATGCAGACTTATTTTGTCATCTGTTTATAATCTTATTTTCTCTTGTGCTTTTTAGGCAAGGGGAACTGTTTCAACTTTTGATAACTAGAGGATTCTGTCTCACAGCAAGAAAAAATTCTGTATTGTACAAAATCAATTTTTGTGGTTCTAAGCTGTGGAAATTGAAAAGATACTTTCGCTCTAAAGTTTTTTTGAATGAGCTGTTAAGGGTTTCCTCCTGTTTAAATGGATGCAGCAATAGATTTTCATAGCAGATACTCCCTTCGACTTTTCCATCACATCATACCTGTCTTTATGACTGCGTATCTTAACTATAGGGCAAAATAAAAGTTATTCCCAAAGAAGTAATAAGCTTTCTATTTTAATGTAGCAGCTAAGACTTGTGAAACAATACTGTGTGTCCGCCAATTATAGGCATCTCCATTTACATGGCCTAACAGGAAGATGGAGATGTAAAAATAGCAACAAGGAGCCAGTAACATTATTAATAAAGCAGCTGTATACAGCATTGTTCTCTTGAAGAACGTAGACACCATTTAAACAAAGTGAACTACATAAATAATCAGTCATAATTCATAAGTAACCATTGTTAGGAATTCTCTTTCAAAAATAGTTCATCTTATTCATGTCCAAATGATGGCAGAATGACTTTTTTTGCATGTGTGTGTATTTCACACTGACACATGAACCAAATGTCAAAAGTAACTTACACAAATCTTTGCCATTTATTGAGAAGCTGGTGTTTTTCTACCCTTGGGAACCAGTATCCCTTCAGGGAAGATGGGAGGAAGGAAGATAGAGTGCTACCAAACTTCTTTCAAAGGAAAAGTTTGTATGTAGATAGAAGAGGCAATATCAAGATTGAAGAAGACTTTTCATATATATGAGTTTATTAGAACAAAAGAATAAATCCTTCTTGCCATCATGCTCCATTAAGAAACAATGGTACTTGTAGTAATAAAAATAATAGTAAATAGCCACATTGGGGAAGACACATTTAGACAGACACAAATGGTACTGTATCTTTTGAACTCAGAACCTACTTCTGACCTTTTCCAGTTTAGATAATAAAAGAAAAATTAAAATGAGATTACTGACAGTTAGAGATTACCATATTTTTTTCTAATTTTTCTGTACGTGGCAGTCATTTCCTTACAATGCACTTCCTAAGAGTAAGAAACAAGCATTATGTTCAGTGAACACAGCAGGTTAAGCCTGCACATTCAATTTGTATGTGTGCTTTATGAAGGAGAAATAATACTCGGAGTCCAAGGGCATTACTGTGGTTTTCACCTCCAGAAATACACCTCTGCTACTTGACTTGAAAGCCTGTGGTCCTTCTCAGGAAAATTCTCCTGTGTTTGTGAGCCAGTCACTACATTTGTGTGAAGGAAAAGGAGCGTGTTATGTGTGTCATCTCCCCCTACCCCACAGTTGAACTGCAGCTGCACTCTGGAAGCCCTTTATGTCTTGAGAAGAGATACGAAACTGGTCACCAAAGACATCCCTGATGAATGTGAGGAAGCTTCTTCCTTTGTCCAAATCTCAGCTTCAAGTCTCAAAACAAGAATTCAAAAATCCTGCCCATATGGTTTTCTTTTTTTTTTCATTTAGATTGCCACAAAGAAGCACTGCAAGCTCTTTTAAGTCCTTCCATCAAGTAGCTGATGTTCCTTACTAATGTGAACTCTCAAATCTGCACATAATTTTGTAGCGTGAAGATCTAAAATTTAAATCAATTAAGTCATATGGCATTGCATGAATTCAATGATAGGTCTCCTCAAAAATCTACTTAGTAAATTGCCCATGTATATCATATGGGTCACATAGGATTTATTTTTGCTTCTCTACTGCCTGTATGAGGATAGGACTGTTTATAGAACAAACTGGTGAGTGGTAGTTCTCAAAGAAATCAGTTACAGCTTCTACTCAGAGCTCAAAAATACATTAATATTTGAACGTTATTTCACCAATCTTGACTTATAAGTAGGCTTTTGAAAATAAAAAATTATTGGAATATGGAATGTATTTGCTAGTTTTAAATCTGGAGGTTTTTGCACAAGTTTTTCCCCCAAGAAGCCACCACCTGCACAAAAGCACCCACTAGGAAACTGAGAAATATGTATCCTCTGCCATATGTGTCTCCGTGTGACTATTTTGTTTTGTAATTGTCTGCTTTAAAATTCATACTTGAAAGCAGTGTTAAGTGAAAATTTGCTCAGAAAATAACTGAAAAGGCAGATTATTTTGTGTTTGATTCTAGTACGCTATTACTATACACTATCCTTTCTCTGCTGCTGAAGGGCAAACTGTAACAGGAATTACGGTGAGTAATTCCCAGCTCCATGATACTACGGTGTTTGCTGTAGCAGTACCACTTCACAGCTTCCTGACGGGGCTGGGAGGAGGCAGTGAATTTGGAATCAACAGCATTGCTGCACAATATCAAGGTGTTTCTCTCTAGGAAATTCTAGGTGGTGGGAGAAATGCCTGCCGCAGCCAGGCCTTACTGAAGTGGAAGGGAAAGGGAGCGGCAGCAGCATTCCTTTTATTCACATCCCTGATGATTGTTAGGTAAGAGGCCAGGCTGTCTCCTCTCCTTGGCATTTGGATCCTCTTGTCGACCTTTAGAGATTAAGCACTGTGGAGGTCGTTGCCTTGCCACTGTGTCACCGGGTGCCCTTCCGGAGAGGTGAGTAAGTACTTCTTAGGACAGGCTGTTTGTCTTCAGTAGCATTTTGTACCACCCTTCTTTATTTTTACATTACACTGTGACCCTGATGGAGCTGCTGATAGCGGTACTCAGTGTGTTCCTGGTCAGCTGCAGCAGCCCTGAGGTTGCAGGTCACTCTCCTGACTGCCCATCGCGCTGTATTCTGCATCAAGGTGCTTTCATCAGATTGTAGAACACAATGGGCAAAGGCAAGGCTGTGTCTTCTGCTGACTCTTTGTAGATAAAATGATGGGTAGCACTGTTAGCAAGGGTGCATAAGTTAATATGTGCACAGTGTACAGTAACCTATATAAATGACTTTGTGTGCAAATCCCCAGGCAAAACACAAGCTTGAGTTAGAATTTACAGGCATGGGTAAGCAGTACTGTGCTCCTGAAAGCAGCCCTCAAACTTTAAAGCATTTAATGTGGAAAGTGCCCTGGGACAAGGACCAATCTTTATGCTTTGTACACATTTTAATGACCTGTTAATCATCAACCACCACTCTGCTGAGAAGATAAATGTTATGATGATATAATTCAAGCCAGATTATTCTCTGTTGCTTGGGATTATTTCTCGTAATTCTACTTTAGAAACAAATGATATACTGATGTGACATGTAATCATCTCATCCTATTGTATTAACACTTCTTCATCTTTCAGTCCTTGGTTGCCAGGGACTGCAGGAAAGTAAGGCAAGTTGAAACCAGGAGTTAGTAACGGTGGTTGTAATGGATCTGGTCAGTGGTCTGTTTAGTCCAGTATTCAGTCTCTAATAGTCACTGATACTGAAAACCTAGGGAGGAGTGTAAGAAGGACCACATAGTGCAAGCTTTTCTCCTCTAATACAGTTTTCTAACTTCTAGCAAACTGTATATGTAGGAATTTCCAGTGCTGAAGATTGCAGTTGAATATCATGTATGTACAGAATGTGTACAGACAGGGCTGACCCAGAGTATATATGATGTTTCCTATGACATTCTGTGATTTGGTTATGTACTGGGGTTTTTTTCCTTCTTTTTAACTTTGTTTTGGTTTGTTTTTAATGACCATTTCATTCTGGTTTTGTGTGATAATTTAGCAGGATACTTCTTGTATCGCAAGCCCAGATCTTCTCTTGTTCTCTTCTTTATGCCACCTGCCATTCTGCAGACTTCTGTCATATCTTCCTTCAGTCTTCAACAGAAAATTGGACTCATCTTTTTTTTCCAGCTTCAACTTTCTTTTCTTGTAGGAGCTGTTCTCTGTGCCTTGCATAATCTTACTGAATCATTTTGGAAATGGGAGGGAGGAATGAGTGGAATATACTCAGTGTGTGGGTACACCGCTGATTTATAAAGTACTATGATATGTTCTGTTTGGTAGAGTTTTTTATTACTTTATTTCCTTCCTAAGGGTTTCTAATCTTCCATTGTGACATTTTTGATCACATGAACAACATTTACAACCCAAGCACAGTCTTATTTCTTGTTTACCTTCTGAATATCCACTACCCCTCCTCTAGTTATTATTAATAGAACTTTCTGAGAAACTGTAAGAAATCTTTTGTAGCATTTTCACTATTTTGATGTGGGATGTCTGTGTTTTGCGGAAAACATCTCTTGCTTTTTTAATTTAAGATACCTCCTTTAGGTCTGTGTTACTGGTGTTAGCCCTGGTCTCACACATTCCGTGCATATTTCTCAGGTGAAGCAACCTTGGAGCACTGCTGGGATGGACAGCATGTTTTCCTTACTGACTCCCACACCTGAGTTATTTTTCTGAGATGCCAGATGCAGTGAGCTGGAGCACCGTATCACATAAGACTCCTCACGCATGAACTGCAGTGGAGAAGGAGAACCTTTGTGATTTATTCCTTTTTAATAGGCAGTAGACATATTAAAGTAGCACGAAATTGGTTGTGCTGCTGCATTTTGCCCAGGTGCTGTTGTCTTCATGCCTAGGCAGCATTGCAGTGCCTATTCTGATCAGAAAAATAAGTCTCCTGATTGCATGCCAGCTGCTAACTGCCACGGTGTCTCTGCTCTTCCCAATGAGACTTTATAGTTTCTTGGGCACTCCTGCATGCTGGCTCTGCCTGTCAGAGTGGATCCTTTGGGAAGTGCAAGCCAGCACCCTTACTGACGCGTGCCCTGGCCGGCTCTGTACATCCTTCTCTGCGTGGCTGCTCTGGATAGTGAGCGTCACGATCTGAACACCAGGACTGGCCCTGCTTTACTGGCTCACTCGTGAGGAGGTCTGGCCCCTAGTGTTTTAGGCACAGGTGCTCTAGGACTCTTTCCTGGGGATTTGGGGTAGGTGTGGGAGGACTTCCCTGCTTTGTGGAGCTGTGAGAAAGGCAGTAGAGGTCTGTCGGCTCTTGAAGGTCTTTGTCTGAATTCCCATTCCGGAATAGGTGTGTTCCCTATTGAATGAAATGTCTGCCAGCGGGCTTTGACCCATTTCAATCCTGGGTCAGGAGGTTTTCTGGCGTGTCGTAGGATTTGGACTAAACTCTTGGGTGAGATAGTTCAATCTTTAATGAAGTCATACTGCTGGAGCACACCTTGGCACGTGCTGCTTCCAGCAGTCTTCTTTCTTAGGAAATCTATCCTAATCAACAACTCTGGGGGCGGGGGGATTCTCTGAAGTGATGGTCAGTACTGCCACTATTTCGAGCCCATTTAACCTGCGCTGTGTGTGCTGGTGCTGGCACAGAGCCAAGTGCACGACAGACATTTTGAAGACTTCAACACTGAAACCGGTGGCTTGAAAGTAGTTTAAGAGGTATCCGGACAATTTTTAGAAATTCTGGGAAAGGAGAAAAGATGGAATTTTGCAGTTTTATTAGACAGAAGTGTTTTCAAAGGTAGGAGAGACTTGAGGCCTGAAGCTGCTACTTAAGTTTGATGCTAAATGTTGTACTGTATAAATTATAAAGTTGGTATGTCCTTTGTGACCACTGGCATGTTTGTGCGAGCACTGTGGATTTTTTAGTTTTTTTCTAGGAAGGCAAAGCCCTAAAACATCTCAGCAAAAGCACAGCCTTTTCCTTTATTTGGTGTACAACCTGCAAAACCTTGCAAAGTATGTTTTTTTCCTGCATATATGTAGAGCCCAAAGTCTCTTCTGTGCAACTGTCTCGCTAGAAGACATTCCAGGTGAATCATACCGCTTTCCTTCACAGTGGAGCTCTTGGCAAAACAAATCCTTCCAACTGCTGGTGCCACAGAGTGCTTATGGGGGAAAAGTGGTGTGCAGTGTGGTTGGTAATGAGGAGCTGATGGTAGTGAGTGGCTTGTGTCAGCTCATTGTAATGTTTTGTGTTAAAAAAAGTGTTTGAGGCTAGGAAAGAGAAGCAGCAGGGTAAGGTAATGCATTGATTGGATTATTACAGAGTACACTAACATGGTCCTTGAAATTTCAAAGACACTTAAGCAAGATTCTTATGTCTCTAAAAATGTAGCTAAAAACCATTTTTTAATTTCCTCCTCTTTGCATCTTTACTCAGCATTGGCAGAAGTATTTTAAGTTTGAATATTTGCTTTCTAAAAACGTGTTTATCACTTTTTCTCTGACTGCAGCAGAAGCAAGATTTTTATATTTCATATTTTAGTCTGGATTGATATTTGATTTATCCAGTAATTGTAGGCTTTCACCTTAATTTTTTTACTGAACAATTTCCTATTTTTTTTTAAGTAAAACACATTTAGTATTCTTATTTTGACTAGTTTTTGGATAAACCTACATTTGATGTTGCTGTTGTACCTTGTGTGGAAGTGAACCCAATAAAGTTGCTTTGGGCAGATACTAACTTAGAATTGCGCTTGTGAAAGATTGATTGATTTTTATACATATGTATATCTCGCTTATTTTGAGCATTTCCCTTCAAATTGCAGGGGTTGCACTCTATGGAAATTGCCCTGATGTTGCTGCTGGGCAAAGTGTCCTTTTGCTGAAGAAAAATAGCAATGATTGTGCTCGCTCTAGTGGCAGAAGGCAGAATTGTTGTGTGTCGCTTCATAGATGGTGCATGAGAACACAAAAATTCTGATTTAAAGACATTAAAGTGCAGTGCAACGTTTACTCCATTTAGCCATAGTTGGAAATAATTTTTTAAAAAAAATAAGTAATTCTGTATCTGTAAATAATCTGTAAATAAATCAATAAATCTGTACAATAAATAAATCTGGAAATAATACAATTAAATCTGCCTGTTCTTAGGACTGACTGTCCTGGACACATTTTACAGGAACAGTAGAGGGAGAATGCTCTTTTTCTCCCTCCTTTTTCTCCTTAAAAACCACACCAGCACCACCACCCTGATAGGTAACCAAGGGAGAAAAGAATGGAGGTTGAGACACTCAGAGGCTGCTTGTGCTGCTGCTGAGGTAGCTCCTAACTTGTGATTCAGTAGTGAAATAATGCTGTGCAATAATTTAGAATGGTCTCTCTTTCTCCTAGTCATAAATCTTGTTTCTTGGGAAGAAGAGGCAAGATGTCTTGCTTTCTACTTGCTGGATCCTGTCCATGTTTAGGTGGCTTTGCCTACAGGAGACAATTCACGCTACAAATGCACAACTCTTCTCATAGCCTTCTGCCATCATTTTCATCTCTGACAGTAGCAACTCCGCATAAATCCTACAGTACTTATGGCTGCAGGAAACATCTCTTGGATAAGGGATAGGAAAAGCTTCAGGCAACATGCCTTTCTTTTTTTTTTTTT
Organism: Atrichornis clamosus; assembly: GCA_013400975.1. Lineage (NCBI taxonomy): Eukaryota > Metazoa > Chordata > Aves > Passeriformes > Menuridae > Atrichornis > Atrichornis clamosus. The sequence goes on from WBMZ01011324.1 coordinate 87,131, forward strand.
TTTTTTTTTTTTTATTTCATGAGCCTTTCTTTATTGATGAGCTTCGGGTTTTTCTTCCTGTCATTTCTGCTACAATGAAACTTCTTTTTCCTCTGAAAGGGATGTATACACATTTTTAACCCTGTTGCTGAGATAACCACTCAAGATAAATGCTTCAGAATTCCAAACGCTGGCTGGGGAGGAGTTGTTACATCGTAGCCTTTTAAAATACAGCTTGCAACTACAAATTTTGCTTTGCAGTTTTAAGCTATTTCAAAAGCAAAACTGGATACACAGATTCGAGCTCACACAGGCTTTCATTCCTGTTGACTCGTACCAGTGACATGAGACAAGATGTGTCTCATGTACTAACATTTTTTTTTGTGACTAAATAATCTGATACTTTTGAAGTTCTCGACACTGCAGAAGAATTATGGTACTTATTTAAGGGTTTGAATATGCAATTAAGCATCTAATTTTAAACCTGCACACTCAATAATATTGGACTTTGCTACAGAGTTACTTCCTTTTTATTGTATCTGCCAACTGCTGAAGTATGCATTAGTGCATTTGACATATTAATGCATTTTACTAATGGAGGTACCTGATCAAGCAGCAGCCAAATGACCACAAAATAAATGTCTGAGTTGAAATCAGAGACTGCCATAAACAATGGAAAACTGCCTGCCTTTATCATGTACTGAAATCCCTATCTCCCATCTGACTTGAAAAACTGGGCCCAGTTGGTGGAGCCCTTATTGTCTTTGGACCCAGCATCCCCTCTCAACGATTATTGCATGTATTATTTTCTTGGGCCCTCTTGATGCTTTTTCTTCCCTTGTTCTCAGGCTCATTTTCCACTGGTTTGTAGTATGTTCCTGTAATTCTAATTAGACATATTCTGACTTGCTAATAAATTAAAATCAAATACTCAGCTATTACTAATACGCTCTGGCCTACCTGGCTGTAATGAGATATAGGCCTTTCCTAGTTCCTGAGTGGAGCCTTCTCCCTTGTCTTTCAGCCGACCCGAAGCAGGGAAGGTAGCTCTGCACTGCCTGTGCACGCTGAATTACTGCAGGCACTCCCCAGCCACTGCAGTTGCTGATCTTTGCTTTACAGTACTGTGTACCCATCACTCACTTGCCAGATTCTGTACACTGGATGCTCATTGAGATGACATTTGAATATAGTCCAGTCTTTCCCAGTGGGGAGGTTTGGTACCAAATCAGTAGAAGTGGCATTCTCAGCTCCAGCAGATACACAAGTGTCATCCAGTTTGTACTGATCTGTTGAACAGCAAACGTGTCATGTAAGGGACAGTCAGAATATTATGAGACAGGCTTTTAATACTGCAGAAGCAACCTAAGTATTTAACATGCTGAGAATACAAGCTAATCACGAAAGACTTGTCTGGATGTCTGTATTCCTTTGGCTCCTTAGGTATTTTGTGGATGCTGATGGCCAGTGTGAACTTTAAATCAATTTATTGCGTATGTTTACATATTCAGCAAAACCATTTGCCATATCATTTAGCTACACAGAGTGAATTGTTGACCGTGAGCTGCTCTGACCTTTTCAGCTCTAATCAAGAAATACGAAATATTATTTTAGCCTGTCAGCCCCAGTAATATGCTGTAAGAGTATCTGGATCTAACTGAAAATGTCAAATGTGCTCTAATATGCAACCCATCAAAGTTACGATGCAAGAACCAGTTAAGAATATAAATCTGTAACATCTGTGGTGCATCACAAATGCCTGGGTAAGTTATTCTGCCATTGATACAAGCTAGCTAAAAACATGCACTAAAAGAAACTCTTTGGAATACATGTGAGATGTGCAGTCACTGAAATATTAAAATGATCTTGAAAGAGGGGTGATAACTCCAGACTAGACTATTATGGGGAAAAAACAGTGACCAGCCTTAATACTAGGGCTCTAGTGAATATCTTGCTAGCTTTATTGTTGGTAATGTAAGATTAGTGGCCTTGTGTAAAATCAGAATTTTCCTTTTTAATTTTAATGATTTGCTGCTTGTGAAGATTTTGCTCTTCCAATTGATAATCCATTATATGAGCTCAGGTATCCTTATCAATCTTATTTGTGTTTAATTGAGTACTAAAGATTTTTCATAGTCTTGTGCATTTTATGAAAAAACCTACTTCTATATGTAAAAGTGTTCTAAAAGCTAACACTGTTGTCAGGAGAGTGTTTCATGATATTTAATTTCTTTGTCTCAACTTCAAAATTTCTCTTCTTGGTATTTTACTAGATACCCAGATCTAGGATAAATATGCCTTTAATCTTTAATAATTATTTATTGGCATAATTTCTGGATGATGAATTTAAATTTGAATTAAAGTGGATGGGCATAATAAAAAACAACTTTGTATCCTAAGAAAATGGTATTTTGTTAGCTAAAGAGTCTGTCAAAATTGTTTAGTCTTAAAACACTTCTTATACTGAAATTGAGTTGGTTTTTATCTGATTGTGGGTAGTTCATGCAATTTGAGGTGCTATTAACTGAATTGCTACTATTAGTAAAATGTTGCTGGAAGTAGAATTAAGATGAACTATGGGAAGCATTGCTGAACCGGTAACTTCTCAGTGAAAGTAGTGCGTTTTAAAGTATCCACTCAAAGCTATGTGAACTGTTCTTACGAAGCAATGCTGCCCTCCCCTGGCATGCTGCGAAAAGCAGGAATTTTTAACCCAGTCTGAGCAAGTTCTAGAGCTTCCTATTAAAGAGAAATTGGTGAATTGGTGAAAACGGTGGGGGAAAAATGCTGTTAAACAGGCCATTTATGTGCTTTCTCTATTAAGAGACAAAAAAATCCCCAGAGAAACGGTGAAACAGAGATTTGTGCAGTGTTTTTATGTATGCGTGGTGCAGATGTGGATGAATGTACAAATAATATACATTGAATCTACTGTCAATACACAGTAGAGGGCTGAATTAAGTTTGGCTGGAAATTTGGAGGATGAATTGAAGACAAAATAAACACATGCAAGGTAGTAGGAGGGCCAATTACAAGGAGCTTTTCTTTAATTGTGTAATCTGTCTTGCAAACACAAATGATAAATCCCTAAACATTATATACTTGTTCAATTCTGCAATAGGGAAGTAAACGTGACCATGGCCAGCAGCTTGCACGGGAATAGGATTAGCTCTTTTGCAAATGAAGCTGTAGCAAAACTGCCATCTTCTGTCAGGGTCTATTGATTACAAAGATATCACCGTAGGCTCAGGAAGTCCCTTCACTGCACATTCCTGAGAGCTGAGGAAGGTAGTCCAAGGGAATATTACTGTTGCATGGTCTAGTCTTTAATATATTTCCTCAGATATCTGTTACTAACTGCTGCTGGAGATAGAATATTGGGCTTTAGATTGTCCAGCAATGGCTATTACCCGTTAAATGTGTTGCTATTTGCTTTAATTTTGTAATCCTTCCATTTCTAACTGCTAAGCAATCTCACCATAGTCTAGATAGCAGAAAGAGATAAGTCTTGTTGCAGATACAAGAATTTCAGTTCTCCCATCTGAGTCCAGTAAAGTGTGTGGGATGGGCTTTGTTTTTTGTTTGTTTGTTTTTAAGGTATAAAATATCCCTTTCTTTTTATAATTAAGGTTTTTCTAATTGCTGGACAACTTACAAAACACACAATTTTTTTTCCTGTAGCATATGACTTGACTTCTGTTTTGCTTGCTCCTCATTCCTCTTAATGCGCCGGAGATCATCTAACACTAGAGAAAACTGCAGAGAGTATGTTAAAACCTCTGGTTCATGTATTTCTTCATGTCTTAGATCTGAACAGATTGCCATATCAGGAGGGAAGTTTTTTCCCCACATGGGTTTGCTTGAGGACTTTGCTTGAATGTGATTTCTTGTCTACTACTTAGGGTGAAGTCACTTGGGAGATGCTTTAAGAACTATGGACTATAATGACATTCCCACCTGTCTTGCTCTGCTCCAATTACAGTTACATGTAGTGGTGCTGATATTTTGCTGCTACTTTTTCTAGTTGTTTTGTGTCCATGGTGCCTGCCAGTCCACAGACCAGATGTGGGCCATTTTGAACTAGACTCCAACTAGTAAGTTACCTGTGATTGTGGCAGATAGAACATGAAGATCCCGGTGGTCTTTCACAGGCTGTTGTTTCTGAAGTGACTTTGCTGACACAAAAATAGTGGTATTTTCCTTCATGCATATCAGCTAGTAAGTTATAATAAACAATCCTTTTCAGAGCTAGCTGTAAGAGCACGGCAAGAATGGCTCCAAAACAGTTAAAGGTTGAACTAAATCAAGGGATTAGATGCCTTTCCCTTTGTGACACCCTGAGCCACAGTAAAATCGTTTTTATATGTTCTTTTTCATTAGATTAGTATTCTGTCAGAGTAGCATCCCAGCTCAGCTCATCAAACGGTTCATGGGAATGGCAGTGGTGTCACTCCTTGACCTAGGACAAATGTATGAGGTCTAAGACTATGTAATTGTTTTCTTTCTTCTCCATAACTTTTGCAGGTATTGGGGCTGCTAGTGTGGACCCTGATTGCTGGAACAGAATACTTTCTATATCCAGCCTTCGGCTGGGTGATGTTTGTAGCTGTGTTTTACTGGGTTCTCACCCTCTTCTTTCTGATCATCTACATGACAATGACCTACACCAGGATCCCCCAGGTGCCATGGACCATGGTGGTAAGTATACCCATTCTTGGTTGTTTCAGGTTTGCTGGGTTAAGAAGAGAACAAAATATTGGTGCATTCTATGTGTGTAGTTAACCAACCGTACTTGTGCTCTTTGCAGGTTTTTCCCTAATTACCGTGTGGCTGCATACCTGCAATGTTTAACCTTCATACTACCCAGACACTTTTAAAACACTTTTTCTATGATGTTTCACCACTTTGCTCAGTGGTTGATGTAGTGACTTGATTTTTAATAATGTGCACATGACTGATAGGCACAGTGACCTCTTTTTCTCTCTGTAGTGGTTACGTCCCATGAAGAATGGGTCTGTTGCTGCCTCTGAGCTAACAGACCTGACCATATGGCTTAAACAGCAGAAATCCCTACTGGAATCAACACATGAACTAGAAGCAGGACTTGGGTTCTTAAAACATGAGTCTTCCTCTGCTAAAGTAAAAGCAGAGGTGGTTTAGAGGTAGCAGCAGTCTGACAATCTGTACGTTGTGGACTGTGAAAATGGTGCTGAAAATTAGTGTTATATATATGTAAAATAAGTACCATGTAATCCTTTGCTTTTAGCTCAAGAGTTGAAGCAAATCAGATAAACAGCTACAGTAATTACAGAAAAATTTCACAGGCACTTAAAATTCAGATCCAGTTTTTATGGTTTGAAACTACCTGGCTAACTGTAACTCTCAACAGTATATTTTTACATCATTTGCATAACAGGCTGGTCTTCAGGATAGAAGGTCCTAAAAGTCATTGTCATTTCAGCCGACTGATTATTTGTGACCCATCTAGGAATCACTATATATTTTAGCTTTGCATTTTTTGGATACAGTGAGATGCTGTTCTTTTTCTTTTTTTTAAAGCTAGCTAAAGATTATTGACTAGAATTCTGTTATGTTCATGATGCAATGTATTTAACTTCTGTGTTGCTAACAGCTTGTTATATTGTGTACGTGACTAAAATGGAATACTAGAATACTCTTCTCCTTTGGTGTTCCCATTTGCTGCTGTAATAAATAGCCAGCTATAGCAATTACTAATAAGAACACCCAGGATTATGTTCAGATAGCTTCTCTATTTTCAAGTTTCATAACCAGCAATTACCATTAAGGCTGTAACACTGCTGTAGAAATGTTGGATTATTTCAATTACAGCAGTAATGTGTCTGGGTACATTTAAAGGTGTGGGATTTTTTTTTTTTCCCATTGCATTAAATGTAAGTAAAGCACATTCAAAGGGAGAGCATCTTTATATCCATTTGAATAAAGCTTTGGTCATTACCCATCTTCCATCAGTTGAATGCTATTGTCAGACAACTGCACATAAACGAGTTACTCCTGATCTATGTGGTAGACAAACTGGAATATTTGATTTGTTTCTATTTCATATCAAGTGTATTTCTTGCTCTGGGTTCCAAACACGTTGTAGATAAGATCACATAAATGGAGGTCCAAAAGGTAGTCTCCTTTAATATAAAAGGGTGATATAAAGAGAAAACAGCTACAAAATAAATAAAAGATGTTTGCATACAGCCTGTTTTGCCCTAAGGAATTAAAAGAGCTCTTGGGAACAACCCTTGAATTGGTCTTCTGCTACTCCTCTCTGGCCAAGACAAACACTGAGTCTCTTTTCAGAGAGATGTTGTGTTGTTATTGTCTTCATTCAAAAGAGCACAACACACACCTTTTGAGAGAGTTTATACCCACATTCACCCTATTCTCTGAAGAATCCTGAATTTCAGTATCTGCTAGCTATTGCTCTGCCTCCTTAGGTGACAGTTAGCTCAAACTCTTCCTATTGTATGCAGTATCCAAAATTACATCTGGACTTCTCTGTCATAAATTCACTTTTTGCAGGTTAAGCACATTACCAAATTGCTTAAGATGCAGTTACTTTTACTGCAAATTAACCCAAAGGATGTGCTTCAAAACTGACTCTCCATAATAGTGCAAGTTCTTTGCTAAAACAATCAATGGAAGCTTTTAAAATCTGGTAAATTTGAATTTAAGAAGCAGATGGTAATTTAGCATGAACCATTTGGTTTGAGTAATATATTGGCAGTAAAGGCCCAATCAGCTTGCATTGCATTCCATCTTCCCCAACAGTGTTATTTCCCAGAGCAGCACTTCTCAGAAATTATGTGCTTTTTTCCTTTCTACATGACAAGATATTGCAGGGATTTGTAGCTTTCCAGGGTAATTGAGTCTTTTTGGAATGGGAAATCTGAAAGCAACAACAAATACTCTAAGTAATCAAATTTGGAGTTTCTAAGTCAGTGCTTTACAGAAGTTCACCTGAACCTGCCAGTTGTTGGCATCTCATCCTAAAATAGACAGTTTTATATTTTATTGTTGTATTGCCCAGATAAAACAGAGAGGGAGATCTGTGGATAGAGATAATACCTTTTATTAGACCGACCGATATAGGTGAAATGAACCCCACTCACTCGTAAGTGTGTGAGTCAAATCTCAAGTGGAGGGCCTTGGACTCCATCTGAGTGATGAGGCACTGCCACCGTTCCCTGTGGAAGGGTAAGTGGCTGTTTTCCACTCTTCCTTCTGAACTTCTTGAGCTGCAGCTCTTTTTTAGATTTTGCCAGAGTTGGCGATACTGAATTAAATAGTGAATAACTGGCATAAATTCCTAGCATGCACTGGGTCACACCATGAGAATTAATACGCTGGAGCTGCCCCAGTATGGCAATATTTAAACAACTAGAGCAACGGGGGTAAGGGTTATATTTGCATGACACTCTGGAGAGCAAGCTTGGCGCCAGAAGCTGAAGAGAGCTGATCATGTACCAGGTTAGGAGCGGGTCTATATTGCTACCAATTCCTGCAATTGTAACTAGATGCAAAGCTTGTCACAAGCAGTCCACTTAAACATGGTTAAACATGGCACCAGTGAAGCAAAAGTATATTTTTATGGCCAAATTCATCTGCCTTAGACAAGTAGCAGAGTGGAGCTTGGGGGGCTTTAATTTTTTTAAAATCAGAAGAAACTTTCTATAGCTTTGACCAAGGAGTAAGTAAAGGATAAAGTATTAAAATTATATACTTTAAAAAAACCCTCATACATTTTTCTCTTTCATCTTCTTAGACATCTGTTCTCTCTTCCTTTTCTATTATCTCTCACATGCAAAATCCAACCAAATTTTTTTTTGCTCTCTGTAGTGTTATGTGATATCATTGTTATCTGCTTTGCTTCTTTCCTAGTAATGAACATAAGTACCCTGTGACATTAACTTTGCTCCTTGGAAAAGAAAATGCAGCATCTGCCATGGAGGGGTCTTGATGACCCATGTAGTCCATTCTTCTTGGACTACAGTTCTCCTTGCTTTTACCCACTTGTTTCTCCTCTCAAAAGCAGGCAGAAGGGAAAAGTACTGAAAGATGGAAGAACACAACAGAGAAAAAAAAAAAATCACCCCTTTTATCTCCTTCAGAAATTTAGAAAACAAAGTTTTGGAAGCTTTATAAATATTTTTCATATGCCAAGAGTTACTGATTCCTATCTTTGCGTAGATTAGAAATGTAATCAAAAAGCAGGGTTTTTTGAAAAACAATTTTTTTAAAAATGTAGTGTCATATTCTTATTGCTTAACCCTTAGATTGTGATAAACCAAACTGCGTCCTTGTTTTCACTTTTGGAAAAGCACATCAACTTTAAGACTTTTCTGGATTTAATGTGATGGAGACAACAATTTGTCCAAAATATGGTTTACTGTTTATGTATCTTCAAAGCAGTTAAATTTTAATCTTGCAGATAGAAACATGGAATAAGTTTAAAATAGTTTTAAATGACATTTCTAGGTATATTGCATGTATTCAATGTATTTCAGAAGAGAGTTTTGTAATGTTGGAAAACAAATGCATGCGCATATTAATTACTTATGTTTGGTTTTTTCAACAGGGTCTGTGTTTTAATGGAAGTGCCTTTGTTTTGTATCTCATTGCTGCCATTGTAGATGCATCTTCAGTTACCAAAGATCTGGACAACCACAATTACAACAGCTGGGCAGCTTCTTCAGTGAGTTCATTTAAAAAATCAATTCTGTGTCAAATAAAGTTATATCAAATGAAAGCTTGCTGGAAGTGTCAGATGAAGTTGCAGGTGTTCTAGATTTTGAAAAGCTGCAGAGCAATATAGAAAGGCACACGCAAAACATACAGGTAGCTGTAATCCAGGTCATAGTTTTTAGAGGTGACTAGAAATCCTGTGAGATGACAGTCACATCAGAAAAGGCAGTGATGTTTTCAAGATCAGACTGATTTCCTCTTCCCCTGCCCCCTGGCAGAAGTTAGAGCCTGCACATCAGAGTGGACAAAAAAGACTGTGTGAGCATCAAGTCACCTCAGTGCACTTGGACAACTTGAAAAGCAGTTTAAGCTAACTCAGCTAACTTTGCACACGTATGGATAAGATGCATTCAGCTTTCTGTGGGCTGAGCCACACACACCTCCCCAGTAGCACCTTTGGGAAGGCCCTGAAGTGCTATTGCTGTTTCCACAATGATCTTCCTGTTATGGCTTCAACTTCTGATAGTCTTTCTTTGAAGTTGTGTGGGTAATGCCTGAAAAGTCATGCAACTTTCCCAGAGTTTTAAAGTGAATGAAATCATTAATTAATCTCACATTATTATCTTACTACTTAGATTTAGAAATCCAAACCAGTCATAGTGGATGAAAAAGAACTTCAAAACAAAACAAAAAAAGAACAAGAAAGAGCCTTGTCACTTTTTGAGTAGGTGAATGCATTCAGTAGCAAAGTTAAGGGAGTTATAAAAGAAATTTTTGCATGTTGTGGCAACAGTAGTCAAATTCAATTCTATACAGTAATTCCAAATTACAGTTACTTTGCTGATTTTTCATACTTCTGCAGTTGTCTTCCAAACTATTTACAAATCCTATCTGAAGCTTATTGTATATGGCCTTGAACACAGGAGCTTGAACACCTGGTCTCTTTTTGTGTTGGGAATTGGATGACTACTTCCCTGTCATGTCAGTGGTGTTCAGGGTCTTCTCCCCTTGCCAGTTTGTAACTATAGATGTGTTAGTCAGCCACCGCAGGTGACAGGAACTTGCTTGCTGCCAGATAAGCTTCCATGCTGATTCAGGTTCTATGCAAAATGCATGAATGCTCAGTGTCTCATGGGATATTTGGATTCTCTTCTAATGCTCTGTAATAAGGTTTATCTAATGCAGTATCTAAATAAACTATTAAATGTGGATTCTTGCTTTTCAAACCCATTAAGAGTTTCATGGATAGAGGATTTAGCAAATCATCTATCCCCAACAGTCATTCCGTTAGAACGAATCCTTTAGATGGAGCTTTTATTTAATAAGAAACAAAATAATTGGAAAAGAAGAATGCTACAGTTTTTTATTGTAATAAGATTTTACATCATCATCATCTACAGTTTTTGGTGTTACAGATTAAATTTGCATTATAAAAGACTCACCAAGAGCCCTCTGTAGAAAGGCTTAGATTTACTGCCTGGCTGCATGCTCAGTAGTGCCCTTCTCTTAGAGCTGCAGTGCCTACCAGGCCACCGGTGGCATATAAGCAAGGAACAATTGCAGAATCATAAAATATTTTTAGGTTGGAAGGGACTTCAGGAGATCATCTGGTCCAACTCTCTCATCTCCTAGAGCAGGGCTACCTGGGCCTTGTCCACTTGAGTTTTGCGTATTTCCAAGAATAGCTATTCCACAATGCCTGTGGGCCTCTGTTGCCATGTCTGATTACTCACACTGTGATTTCAATTTTTTTCCTAATACCTAATTGAAATTTCCCATCTTGTAACTTGTGTTTGTTCCTTCTTGTCCTGACATTGCTCACCTCTTAGAATAGTGGTGTTACTCTTATTTGCAGTGACAGCTTTATTTGATCCATTTGCCAGCACAAAACACACTGGTATTATCATGAAGTCCGTATTGAACATTGTCTATTTTGAACAACATGCAGTGATTAGCAGGAACTTAATTAAGCACTGGTGCTGATTGGACTTTATCAGTACAGCTGAAATAAATCTAGCCTGCTACAGAAGGCTTATTCTGTTACCAATTTCTGACAAAGCAGTAATACGGCAATGTGGTTGCTGAGTGTTATTTGCACTGAGGAATATCTTTATTCATTGGTAGAGAACCCCTGGATTTGGTAACCTAATCAGTACTGCTGTTTGAGACCATGGACCTGCGTTTGAATGCCAGTTTTCTCTGTAAACAAACCTATTTTGATGCACAGTGTGCCGTGCTGAGGTACAGGTGGGCTGTAGGCAATTCCTGGAACACAGCAGCAGGACAGGAGTGTCAGCTTGAACTCACATTGTCCCGTGGGCAATCCCTCAGGCTTTAAAAGCTGCAAGTATTAGATTGGTGGCAGTCCAATCTTTAAGGTTCATACTGAGGCAGTATAATGTGGCATTTATTAAAAAAGTTGAAATATGTCCTGTTTTGTCTGCTTCTAGGCCCAAATTTCTATCCATAACATAAGCTTACTTTGACACGGTGTTATTGTGATGGCCACACAAGTATGAGGAGGTGAGAGTGTGCCATTTTAGTCAGCTTGCTATTTTCCTTTTTCCAAATCCCATAACCATTTTTTTTTCTCTTAGAAATGACAGTGCTCTCAAAAACATTTTTTTCCTAATCTATTTTTTCTCCTCTCTCTACAGTTCTTTGCCTTCGTGGTTACCTCCTGCTATGCTGGAAATACGTATTTCAGCTTTATATCCTGGCGATCACGAACTTTGCAGTAAATACTTTGTTAAAATGAATTCTGTAGTAGAAAATACCATGAGGATTATTCACTTCTGATAAAAGCTTGGAAGAGGGTTGAGGTATTTTTGAACATTTCTGAAGGAGTTGACACAATATACACTGAGATCAAATGATTATTTATAATAATGCCATCTTTAGAGATGTCTAACACTGACTTTGTACTATATAAAAAAATTTCATACTGCTTCTTTTGAAATTAACATGGTATTTTTCTAGACATTGTATAGCTGCTACTACTAAACCTTTAATAAATCCTACTCAATGTGCCACATTTGTAAATGTAACTTTTTAAATCTTACAGATATACTTTTGATACCAATTGTCTCATTATGTATAAAAAGTGACATTGTGCAGAAAAAAAAACCCTGAAACTTTAAAAATAAATAAGTAAATGACCCAACTGTGCATGTTTTGCAAACCGGGAGTAGAAGGTTGCTTTTTAAATTTCTTTTGCAGAGTATAATATATACTGCTAAGAATTCTGATGATCCTGTCAGTTTGCATATTCTAACAGCTTCTCACATCACAGGGTTGCTTTGGAACCTGTTACTGTAGGTCTGAAGCTGGTTGAAGAAGTGTTGTTCCTGAAATACATTATCTTAACAGGTTTCTCAGATCCAGCAGGCTCCAAAGCATGAGCCCAGACAACAGTCCCTTAGTGCTCAGTGCTTAACCTGCTGAGAGTATCACAAATCACTGGCTACAGGTAATACTTGTTGTTTCTCAGGAGACTGTATTTTTCTCTTTTTTTCTCCTCAGATTAGGCCATTAATGTGTCCTAATTAAAATCTAGGCTTCTAAATTCTGTTAAATGATATGAAGATTAAACCCATAGAAGAATTGTCAAGACAGCAGCGCTAGAAACAAAGAATTTCCTCCCTCCTTTCCTGTCTACTGCCATCATCTGCAACTTGTTGGTTTAACAAATGAAGTTGATGCTTATATTTAAATAATTTCGAATCAAGCAGAAGTATGACTGAATATGACTTTCAAAACAGATACCTTTGAAAATTACTTTAAAATACAAATTACTTAAGGATTTTTTCCCATGAATTATATGGGAGTAAAAGGTTGTGATTATTTTCTGATGTTATTTAAAGTTTTCCTCATTTAAAACTACCGGTGAACCTCTTATTCTTGGATTAAGAAAATTTGGACTCTCTCCCAGTCTACAAAAACTTATTTGGATGAAAACATATAGTAGTAGAGAAACCTTACTGCTTAAAAGAACCCTTCTTTATTTCCCCTTTGTCAGAGACTGAAATCATTCATGCCTAAACATTGTTACAAAGTTTTGCTCATTAGAACAAAACTGTATAAAGAAGCCACGGAAGCCCACCCCTCCCTGGAAACACCTGGCTGGAACTTTGGACTGAGAGTTAAACTGCCGAGATTAGATAAAGGGAAAACTATTCTTCAATCATCTCAGGTCTGGGGAGAAGCAAACAAGGCTGGAGGAAAAGAATGAAAGCCAAACCCAGCAGCTGTGCTGGGAATCATCTCTGGCTTAGTTCGGGGTGGGGGAGGCCATAGCCCACAGACCCATTTGCTGGGAGCAGCTTTGCACAGATTTCCCCCCAGCCGAGGTGTGGGGAGCAGGTTTGGGTGTGTGGTAACCTCTGCTCAGGGGCAGGGAACCCATCCTCCCTCACACACACTGGCTGTGGAACCCCCAACCCCAGGAAGGCCACAACCACGGGACATTCCCATGAGAAGCAACTCAGGGGGTGGCTTAATCCATCAAAGACCCCCTGAAGTGCTCCCCAGACTGACNCCCCAGACTGACTTATGGGGCCTTGCACCACCAGACTGCACGTGATGCAACAGATCCAAAGTCTGCTGCAAGAGACAACGGCAAAATTGCCCCCCCTGGGGGAGGCACCTGGGTGTTCCCGCCTGTCTTAAACATGTATTAATCCACTGGACTCTATGTTTTTCGGGGGGACCCTCACCACCAAGAAGACCTGATGGAGAGGATCAACAGGACATGGTTGGGATCCATGGACTGGTGATATTTTCTCTGTCTCTGTAACTCTCTTCCTCTTCCCCCATCTCTTTCCATGTCTTTCAATTTCTCTCTCTCTCTCTCTCTCTCTCTCTCTCTCTCTC